>JANAVB010006993.1:6680873-7148859 GCA_029216955.1 Iris pallida | reverse complement strand
TCGAGAGGAACAACATCTTGAATGGGTGGCTAACATCGTTCCTGTCCTTAAAAGACTGGCAAGATCCTGTCTGTATAGACTTTCGTGATCTCAATGCAGCTTGTCCTAAAGACGAGTTTCCTCTTTATTACTGATGTCATAATCGATAACACTGTGGTTTTCGAACGAATGCCATTTATGGATGGGTATTCGGGATACAACCAGATCAAAATATTTCCAGATGATGAAAAGCACACTTCCTTCAGAACGCCGATCGGTACATACTGTTATACAGTGATGCCGTTGGTCTCAAGAATGCAGGAGCAACATATCAGCGAGCAATGAGCACTATATTCGCGAACATCTCCAAAAAATAGTCGAATGCTAGTTGATGATATGCGGTCAAAGTCGACGAAAGGAGGATCATATCCAGATTTGAAGACTATCTTTGATTTAATGCGTCAGCATCAACTTAAAATGAACCCTACTAAGTCCTTCCTGGGCGTCTCTAGTGGTAAATTTCTCGGCTTCGTCATTACCGCTAAGGTATACACGTGGATCCCGAGAAGATCAAAGCCATTCAAGAGATGCGTCCTCCACGCACCTTAAAAGAGCTATGAGGATTTTAAGAAAGAATTGCTTATATCAGGAGATTCATTTCCAACTTATCAGGACGCTGCAGACCATTCAACAAACTTCTGAAGAAAGGTGTATCTTTCGTCTGGAACGAAGAATGTCAAAAAGCATTTGACGATATTAAACAGTATCTCATGAACCCTCCAGTTTTGGTACCTCCCGTCTCAGGGATACCATTCCTTCTATATGTTCGAGCCATGGATCATTCTCTTGGTGCATTACTTGCCCAGAAAAATAAAGATGGCCATGAACAGGCTATTTATTATCTCAGTTGCATAATGACGGGTGTTGAACCGCGTTATTCTCCAATCGAGAAAGAATATTTAGCATTAATGTTTGCTGTTCAGAAAACGCGACATTATATTATCGGTCAAACGATTCACGTCATTTCCAGAGTGAATCCCATCAGGATTATGATGAAAAAACTCGGTATCTCAACTCTAAACTAGCTAATTGGGGAATCTTGTTAGCTCAATACGATATGCATTATATTCCTCAGAAGTCAGTTAAAGGACAGGCTCTTGCTGATTTTCTGGCTGCTCATGCAATTCCAGAAGATTCTAAATTATATGATGAGATTCCTGATGAAGTCTTGGATTCAAATCTAATTTCTGAAGAAATTTCTACCTGGCGTTTATTCTTTGATGGAGCATCTAGAATAGGTCCTAACGGCGATATTGTCGCTGGAGTTGGGATTGTTCTTGTATCCCCAGAAGGATTAACTATTCAGAGGGCTTATTCTCTGGATCAATCATGTTCAAACAATGTAGCCGAATACAATGCATTACTCATTGGTCTTCAACTTGCTAAACATCTAGATATTCAATATTTGGAAGTTTATGGAGACTCCAAGCTTATTGTCAATCAGATCAGAGGAACGTATGAAGTTCGTCATCAGGATTTGATACCTTATCATCGAGCAGCACTTTCTATAGCCTCATCTTTTGAAGGTTCTTTATTGAACATGTTCGACGAGCCTATAATGCAGAAGCTGATGCTTTAGCTAATCTTGCTGCTGTATTAGCTATACTAATCAGACGTCAGCAAGTGATAGTAGTTTATAACCGAGAACTATTCTGTGTTGAGAATAATTTGGCTTTTCCTCACAAACCAGACAAAGATTCTCTCAACCTTGATGCTGGATTAAAGTTTGACAAAATGTCCTCGTCTTCCTCTGATTCTACTATGGAATATGTCTTTTCTAATAAAACAGAAGCCATAACTGAAGACTGGAGACGCCCGTTTCTAGACTTTGTTTTGTATGATATACTTCCTGATAATTCGAGCGAAGCAACGTCTATTCGACGTCGATCTCTCAGATTCTATTATAATCATACGACGAAAACATTATATCGTCGGTCTTACGACGGTCTTCTCCTCCGATGCATTGCTGGTGAAGAAGCACAACAGATAATCCGTGAAGCACATGATGGTGTTTGCGGAGCTCATCAACCAGGTCCTAAACTTCAAGATCGTATCCGACGTATGGGTTATTATTGGCCCACGATGGTGGCTGACGCTATTCAATATGCTCGGAAATGTAAAGCCTGCCAAATTCATGCAGACTTTATCCATCAACCGTCAGAGTTCTTACACCCAACAGCGGCATCATGGCCCTTTGAAGCTTGGGGCATGGACGTCATTGGTCCCATCAACCCACCATCATCAAGAGGACATCGGTTTATTTTAGCAATAACCGATTACTTTTCCAAATGGGCTGAAGCAATCCCGTTATCTGAAGTTAAAACTTCTAGTGTTATCAACTTCGTCAAACATCATGTTATCTATCGTTCCTCGGCGTATTATCCATGATAACGGATCGCAGTTCGTCAGTCAGAAATTTACTCGATTCTGCGACGATCATCGAATTAATAATTTAGCTTCTACAGCATATAATCCAGCAGCTAATGGATTGGCAGAAGCTTTCAATAAAACAATCATCAAACTCTTGAAAAAGTTCGTTTCTTCCAACAAACGCAACTGGAGCGAGAAGCTTGGTGAATATTTATGGGCCTACCGCACCACAGTTCGCAATACGACTGGATGTACACCTTTCTCTTTAGTATATGGGTGTGAAGCTGTTCTTCCCCTTGAGATCCAGATTCCTTCTCTGAGAATTGCAATCTCCAATGAACTGACAACAGAAAACAATGATCGTCTTCGACTTCAAGAGTTGGAAGCTCTAGATGAAAAATGATTGTATGCTCAACAAAATATCGAGCTGTATCAGGCCCGAATCTCAAAAGCTTTTAACCGAAAAGTCAAAGTCAGAGCATATCAGAAGGGAGAATTGGTCCTTACTGTCAGACGTCCTATGACCATGACACATATGAGCAAAGGCAAATTTGATGCGAAATGGGAAGGCCCATTCGTAGTGAACAAAGTCTTCTCTAACGGAGCATACCAGCTTGCCTCTATGGATGGAAAAGTCATGATGATGCCTATCAATGGCAAATTCTTAAAGAAATATTATGTATAATATTTTCATCATTCCCCAGCAAATATAAAATTATTTTCTACAAAAATTATTTCGATATCGTTATCCCCAGAGGAAACTGGTATTCCACCATGTATCATCTTCCCAGAGAGTTTGATATTTTGTTTTATTAGATCCCCAGTGGTTTTAATAAAGATCTTGAATAAAAAATCATGTCCATATTACCTCTGAATTTTCTATCTCAGTATATATCAAAATGATATCTCGTCTTTTGATTTTCGAATCCAAAGATCATGGAAAATGGAATCTAAAGATATCTTTATATCTGAATTCTGTTTTCTCTAATCAGTATTAAACTAAAATATCTTTGGTTTAATATCATGATAGAGTTGCAAAGTTTATTTGTATATTCTATTCTATTGAAATATGTCATGTATTATTTACCTCTGAACATGTTTTCTACAAAAATGTCATCCACAGAATTGAAATCAAGCCAAGATGTTCATTTCTTTAATCAGAATCAAAACATTGCTTACAATTGGATTTCAAAAAAAAAATTCAGTACATAAAAAATGTAAAAGAACTATTTAGGAGGTGTAATGATCTCCTGAATACGAATGATTACATTATTCATCTTCTCATCATGAGCTTTCTTGATTCGCTCTGATGTTTCAATTCCAATCCTCTGTTGGTCATATTTCACAATAATAGAACTACGGCGATTGGTTTCTTCAATCTGATTGATTTGCATTAATTCTCGCTCTTGCTGTAAAACTTGACAGCGTTCAGCTTCAGATTGACGATTAGCAGCAATCTTTGATTGTTCTTTTTCCATAGAGGCAATTTGCTCCTGAATACGAGCTAGCTCTTCCCTCAATTTTCTAAGCTCCTCAGCTCTTGACGCTTCATCCTTCTCTAAGCGCTCCATATTCTGACGAGTACTTATTATTTCTTCGTCTTTTGCCATTAACTCTTTAGAAGATTGAGCGAGGAATTCTGTCAGAGCAATATGCTAAGCTTGAGCTTCATTCTCCAATTGAGAAATTTCAGCTGCAGTCAGAGATTCAATATCCTCCTTTTTAGTCTCCCAGTATTTTTGGATGTTGGCTTCTAAATCATTCAGGAGATGTTCAAAGAAGACACATTGAGCCTCATAACCAGATTGTCTCAAGGCTGAACGTGGGAAACTAGTCGCCTCTCGAAGACTCGAAAAGGGCATAGTTTCATCTTTCATGAGTCGCCTCGAATATGTATCCAGATATGTATAAATAATATCTGAATACATCCCCATGACTTTTGCTATCCCTGTGTCAAAACTGGGAGTTGCTGCAATAGTAGGGGAAGGAGCAGGAGGAGCCTCTATTCTTGGAGCTGAAGTTAGTGCTTTTGGAGAACTCGGCAGATGGGAACTCCCCTCACCCACTTCAGTTTGAATAAATGGGGCTTGAGTAGAACTCATAGCCGGTGCAGTTCCTACAGCTGTTGGAATCAAAGAAACATGATCAGAAATTTAAAGACAATAAAACCAAGATAAGACAAAACTTTGATGAATAAAATATTACCTGGAGTTGGTTCATATTCAGTCTCCTTCGGATCATTCAATCCGGCTCTTAGTCTGTTCAGGGTACTTTCTGACACGGGGTTTATTTCACTGGTTCCCGCCCCAGAAGTACTCGGAATTTGAACTTCAATTTCCAGATGCCTCTTCGGCTCTGGTGTCAACCCTGAGTGTTGACCAATGGTCTTCAGTGCATCGATTGGTGTTTTAGACAGTGATTTATCGTCTATCTCCATATCTTCTTCTCCAGAAGAATGAGACGACGGTTCATAGTCAACTTGTTCGCTCTCTGAAGCTTCAACAATTGGATTGAGAGGAGTGGCTTCCTTCACTGATTCTCCCGAAATCAGTAAGTTATTAGCCGTTTCAGTCTGATGCTCGGCCTCTACCGCAGGTTGACTAATTTCCTGCGCATCATCGGCCATTGGTGGAACTGAGCCTATATCAGAAGGCCTAGAAGACCAAGCAGTTTCAGAAATCTCTTCTTCTTTTGTCTTTACAGAAAAATCAAAAGTAGCTTGCTTTTTTGCAGCCAATCGCATAACACGATCGGTGGGACTCTCTGCATCCAGACAAATTACGGATTTAGTTTTTGAAACTATTACTTTCCTTCATATTCTTCTGGTTAAAGGAACAGTAGGATAATTGTCTATTGGATCACTACCTGCTTTATCAACATCTCTGGCTCGTTCAGAAATAGGAGAATTCCCGGGAATAGTAATTCCTCCGCGACTTCGAGTCTCTGCTCGAGTAGCTCTTTTTGCGGCAGGACTCGCAGCACCTTTACTCCTCTTCCTCTTCGGGGTATTATCAATAGATATACTTTCTTCAGCACTTCCGATAGGCACATGCAAAGGTTGATGAAGGTCATCGGAGAAGAAAGTTTCCAAAACATCATCATCAACTTCATCGGTGGCCAGAGGATCTTCTTTGTCGTGACAATCCCTAGGCAAGGCGAATTTGGTTGATTTCTTTTCAACATGAATAAAGCTTTTACCTAAGATGCTAAATTTTTCATCAAAGGTATTAGCTGATACATAAAATCTGGCATAGGACGCCAATATCTTAGCTCCTCTCCGATAGTTGACCGGATCTGGCATAGAAAAGGTAGCCCCTGTACCTTTGGTAATGTAATATAGCCAAGCTCTGGCACCATCAACCAACCCGCCTTGATGAGCAAAACACGTCGTTGCATTGCCCACATGCAACTGATCGTAACCAAATTGACGAGCAAATCTGCTCGGAAGATATGGCTCTAGATATGTGATGTTGTCACGACGGCAAATTAAATGAGATGGCCTGATTCTCTTTAGCCATTCATGTTGGGCATCATCCAACTCATTAGCACCAACGCCGTCAATCAATCTCCCGGGCATGGTCTCATAACCAATAGGTGGAGAAACATAGGTGAAGCTCCATAGTTCTCCCCTGTTCAAGATGGTTCTGCAATCGGTTAAAGTGTCATATCTCCATTTCGGTATGTGCTTGTACCTTTCAAAGAAAGTATCATCTGGCCTAGCCATCCCAGCACTCATCAGAGACTCGAAGTGTAGAAGTAGCCATCCAAACAAGTATGTAAAGGGCATTTCTACCCGAAGAAAGGACGTCAGGCTCTTCCGTGCCAATTCGAACATCCTATCTGTGTATGCCCTTAATCCGGCATTCAGACGGCAGGTCATTGCCGTTAATAGATCCATCTTATACCCAAAAACCAGACGGACTGTTGCGAAGACGACTCCTCTGTGCATCCTGTCTGCCGAACAGGTGCCAGGAACTACGAATTTCCTCAGCCAAAGAGATATGAATTCGGCCAGATGACCTTCATCGGACAATTCTCGGCCACCCTGCTTAATATAGGTTTCTAACCTATCACCGGCCTTGTAGCTGTCGATGTCTTCTTCGACGACAATGTCATCATGATTAGTCTTCCGGATTAATCTGTTAATCTCGGCTTGACTCAAGGGCTTAAATTTACCGACATACTGCTCGGTCTTTTTCTTCTTTTGGACTTCGTCAGTACGGCCTTGAAACAAATAAGCCATCCACTTCGAAGAATAGCAATTGGAGTCCCCCTCTCCACCTTGTCCCTTATAAAAAGCTTTACAGATGCTGTAATGACACATTAATTCTTCAAATACATAAAGAATTAGTGGGTTGGCTGTAGAAATTTTATTCATTTCGTCAACAAAAGGGATATATTCTTCATATGGCAAATCTGCCGTTGGTAGCTGAGATATATATGCCATTTCATGAAGGGCGAATCCCATCTCGCCCTTTGGGGTCATGAAGGTGCCGGTCCGATAGTTATATCTCTCCGTTAATGCCAAAAATAGATCCGGGTTTGGTTTGAAACCATAAGCAGTACACTTAATGGCATCATATAAACCTATCGCCTTCAACTATGCACCGAAGTTCTGCAAAATCCATCTCACTAGAGCAGTCCATCTAGTGTTCTCTGGATTTACTAGACCAGTCAGCCTCATTAACTGTTTTGGGTAGATGGCATTCTTTAATTGAACAAATTTGTTGGCAAAAATTGGGACTCTGACTGGCTTCAGCAGTGCCGAGTCCTCAGGAGGGATGGTGGCAGGTAACAGTCCTTGCAGAGATATGACATGTGGTTCAGTACCACTGCGGAACCTTCCTTGACGATATCCAATCCACCCAGCCTTAGCTTGTCGGGATGGAGTAATATCCCACTTCATCTGTCTTTGCTGGCCCGAATGGAATAAACGGGCTATGTTGATACTCTTTGTCAAACCAGTCAAATATATAGGCTGATTTACATCACCATCCCTATAGTAACTGTATGATACTTTGTCCAGAGCAGGTTGGGAGTTCATATCAATAGCATCTCCAAAAAGGAATGCTGGCTTCAAATGGGCAACACCATCTACATTCTGTAACGACAGTCCACTCATCAGGTTCAGCAAAGTATCATCTTCCTGATTGGTCAACAGAGCTATTCTTGTGGAAGGTCTGTCAAATTGGGAAAAACGAACATGTGATAGATCACTTCTATAATTATTTCCCATACTTCCTTCAAATTCTGCTTCCTGAGCCAGAATATCCACTGCAAATGAAGAATAAAGTATTAAAAATCTTCAATGTCAAGAGATGATAAAGTTTAAACATACGCTCAGTTTTTACTAAGCGTACAGCTCAACATACGCTCAGTTTTTACTAAGCGTACAGCTCAACATACGCTCAGTTTTACTAAGCGTATAGCTCAACTTACGCTCAGTTTTTACTAAGCGTATGGCAGACTCAAGGTTCAGCATACGCTCAATTTTCTTTAAGCGTATGGCAGATTCAAGGTTCAGCATACGCTCAATTTTCTTTAAGCGTATGGTAGACTCAAGGTTCAGCATACGCTCAGTTTTCTTTAAGCGTATGGCAGACTCAAGGTTCAGTATACGCTCAGTTTTCTTTAAGCGTATAAACAGATTTTATCTTAAGTGAATGGTTTTTAAAGTTCAGTTTATGATCAGTTTGAGCATATCAGCGTATGGTTGACAAGATGATCATCAAAAATATGCTAACACAGGAGTTAGCGTATCTTAATGAGACAAAATGCCATAGTATATTCTTTTAAGATAGCGTATTTTGGTATCTCTATCAAAAATACGCGTATCTTACAGATATACGCTCCAAACATATTTTTCGTAAAAACAAAAAACATGGAATACGGCTAAACCCTAAAGAGGGAAGCATATTTGTTGACGTATTGACCCTAAAGAGGGATACGTTTTTCTGAGTTTTGTTCTAACCAGAGCCCTAAAAAGGGAATAGTTATTTGTTCATCATCTTCGTCCTCACCATAAAGAGGTTTTAATGGCCGTTCACTGCGTAAAACACGCTGACTGGCCGTCTTCTTGGTGGTGGCAGTGTCGACGGCAGGATGAGATAATTCTTCAGGGGCTTTCCCCTTTCCTTTTGCAGAAGCATCAGCTTTGGGCACCATTAATGGAGGTTGAGTTGAAGACGAAGAAGGGGAAGAAGGATTTTGAGTTTTTGAAAGTACTTTTCTCTCTCGAAGGCAAAAGCTGTGGTAAAGAAATAAAATAGGTTTTGGAAGACCTATTTATAGAAGAAAGAAAGAAGTTCAAACGGCGGATATTCTTTAAACAAAATCCCTAAAGATTGGCACTAATATTGAGGAAGATAACAAACTCATGCCAGCGTGTCAAGACTTATTCTCACTTTAAAGTTCAAAGTAATTTCGAACTTTTGAAATTCATAAAGTTCGAAAACTTTGAAGGGGGTCTTGTAGGGTGTGAAAATTATGACACGCTGACATAAGACTCAGTCTAAGCCATACGCTCAGTCCAAGCCATACGCTCAAAGCTATACGCTCAGTCAAGGCCATACGCTCATCTAAAGGCCGTACGCTCAGTGAATATTTTATTATTTTCTGAGATGACAGTACAGCATGTATTTAATAGAGGATGAATCTGACACTTCGTCTTTCGTGCAAAGACAGCTGTCCAATGGAGACTAGCCGTCGTATAGGTTTTCGAAGAGTCGGTTTTGTCTTTTACGAGGACAGCTCAGCATCTCTCATAAATGTAAAAGCCATCATTACTGTCAGTTTTGACAGTCTGTCAGCCATCATATCCGCAGTCATGACGCTCGAGAAGATTTTGTCAGTTATTGAAAGATATGGCGTATCAAAGAAGATTGATGATGGCCACGTGTCTACTTATTCAAACATGCCACGTGTCTACTTATTTCTCATACGACTCCTTCCAACTAAGTGAGCGTATGGATCTCATACAACTCCTTCCAACTAAGTGAGCGTATGGATCTCATAAGACTCCTTCTCAACCAAGTGAGCGTATGGATTCCATACGACTCCTTATCAAGTGAGCGTATAGTTTCCATACGACTCCCTGTCAATAATGTAAGCGTATCAGCTTTATATGGTTCTACGCTGTCCAAGTCAGCGTATGCAAGACATGTGCCTTCAAAGCTAGCGTATGACTCTTCTTCTAAGGCAGCGTATCATAGCAGTTATGTCCAGAATGATTTTCAACGTGCAGTTAACACACGTTCTCACGTGTCCTGTACTCAGTTATCCACTTCTTCAGAAGTTATGCAATATGGCATTTATGCCATCAATCTCTCCTGAATATACTCCACTACTTTCAACCGCACGCTAATGTGTCTCCATCAGAATTTGCCACGCGTCCCTGCAGTTATGCACACATCAAGTAACTACCTGAGCGTATGCTTAAGGACAGTTATCCTGAACTCTATAAAAGAGAGTTTCTTCATCTTCATCAGACACTACAGTCAATTTCAGAGAGAACAGAGAGATTGCCCAGTTGTTGTCCAAGTTTTTCAAAGTTCGAGTCTTCTTCATCGCATCGTCCAAGGGATAAAGTAATCGTCTTCTAGATTAGATTCCTACAGTTGTAATTTTCTCAGATACAAAATAAATAAAGTGAATTTATTTATGGAAAACAACAGCTTCAGCCCAGAAGTATTTGGGTAGGCTAAATTGATTTAACATTACTCTGGCCATTTCGGTTAGAGTTCTGTTCTTACGTTCCACAACTCCATTTAGTTGTGGAGTTCTAGGGCAGGAGAACTCATGAATAAAACCGTGTGTGTCACAAAATTGCTCGAAATCAGCATTCTCGAATTCGCCTCCATGATCGCTTCTAATTCGAGTGATCATGTAACCTTTTTCATTTTGTACTTTCTTGCAAAAGGCGACAAATTCGGATAATGCGTCATTCTTGCGTGTCAAGAAATATACCCACGTGTATCTAGAAAAAATCATCTACAATAACAAATGCATATAATTTACCTCCGAGGCTAGCAACTCTGCTAGGACCGAATAAATCCATGTGTAGCAATTATAGAGGTCTAGTAGTACATACTGCATTTACAGACTTGAATGTGGATCTGGTAGCCTTGTCCACATTGGTTGCATACCGAATCCTTCTTGAATGTTATGTCTGGTAAACCGCGTACTATCTTCTTTGTGGATAATCTTGAAATTGTATCCATGTTTGCATGACCGAGTCTCATGTGCCATAGATGACTCTCATCACTTTTGGCCATTAAGCATCTACATGAAATGTTAGCTTCTCCCAGCAGATAGAAAACATATATATTGTCTTCCCTGATTCCTTCAAAGATAGTACTACCAGTTGAGCTATCAACTATAGTACATTTGTCTTTGCCAAAGTTGATACCATAACCATGATCAGCTAGATGACTTATGCTGAGCAGATTATGTTTCAACTCGGTAACCAGACAGACATCTTTAATCACGGGATAGGAAGACTTACCAACATCACCGATACCAATAATATACCCTTTCAAATTATTACCGAAGGAAACATAACCTTCCTTCTTCTTCTTCGACAGTGTTGCAAGTAGGATAGCGTCACCGGTCATATGCCGTGAGCAACCGCTGTCGAGGATCCATTTGCTTCTAGTATGTGAAGGGTGTTCCACCTACAAAACAGTTTGCAGATGAAACCTTTGGTACCCATTTCTTGTAGGGTCCTGAATTGTTAGCTTTAGGTATCCAAGCATAAACATTCAAATCTACAAGCTTTCTCATTCTACATGCAGATGATATATGACCAATGAGGCCACAATAATGACATTGTGCATGTCGAGTGTTGAAAGCTGAGTGGTGTGCATGGTTGGTAGGTTTGGGTTTTCTAGTATAGAAGAATGCATACCTATGATCATGTTTGGGCTTAACCTTTTGGGGTAAAGGTTTTATATGGTTTGGTCTGACAGTGTTTGGCTTGGAAATGTTCCGAATTCTCGGTAAGTGACAACTCAGGCTGTTTTCCTAACCTAATTTCCAATCTTTTGGAGGTGTCATATAACTTAGTATAATCAGAAGTGAGTGATTCCATTCTGATTTGTGCAGATTGAAGACTTTTCTTTTCTCTAGAAAGATCTTCTCTCAATTGGTATATAATCTTGTCTTTCTTTTCGGATGACTGTTTAGTCTCGTGTAATAAGAGCTTTATAGAGGAAAGCTCACCAGACTCACTAACATTAGCTCTAACCTCAGCTAGTAGGTCGGTAAGTCTTCCTATTTCTCCTTTGTACTCTTTGAGTACCTTCTTAGCGGTCTGATATTTACTATGCAGTTTTCTGTAGTCAAGCATCAGGTCACTGAAGGCATCTCCTAATTGCTCAAAGGTGAAGTCATCATATGTTTCTACAGGTTCAGTAGGTACCTGATCGATTGCCATGAAGCAGATGTTTACAGCGTCCTCTGAATGTTCATCTTCTGAGTCGCTAGCTTCACTCTCATGCCATATGCTGGTGTTGGCATATTTCCGAGACGTTGATCTTTTCAGGTTGTCTTTTTCATACCTGTTGTTCTTCTTGCTCGATGATGAGTTGATGGGACAGTCCTTCTTCATATGTCCCTTCTTCTTACAGCCATAGCAGACAGCATCTTCTTGATACCAGTTGTTGCTGTTGTTCTCTTTGACTCTCTTCTCATGTCTCATGAATCTTTTGAACTTCCTTGTTAGGAGAGCTTGATCTTCAGCGTCAGATCCACTGCTGTCTGAGTCATCTTCAGCAGCTTTTCTGTGCTGAGCCTTGAGGGCGATAGTCTTCTCCTTTGGAGCAGGCTCTTCAAAATCTTGTAGCTCCAGTTCATGAGTGAGTAGTTTACCCATGAGTACTTCAAGTGACATTGTGGTGAGGTCGTTTCCTTCAATAATAGCTGTAGCCTTCAGAATCCAGTTCTTAGTGAGAGCTCGCAGGAGTTTGCGAATCTTTTCGTGGTTACTGTAATCTTTGCCTAAGGAGGACAAAGGGTTTACAATATCCAAGAACCTCTCGAACATTTGTGTGACTGTTTCATTTGGCTTCATTTTGAACGCCTCGTACTCTTGAGTAAGTCTGCTGACTTTTGACTCCTTGACTTGAGTCGTGCCTTTATGTGTAACTTCGAGAAGCTTCCACACACCATTTGCCGTTGTGCATGTAGATACCCTGTTAAATTCTGTTCTGTCTAAGGCACAAAAAAGAGCATTAATGGCACGTGCGTCAAGACTGACCTTTTTCTTTTCTTCCTCTGTATAACTGCTTTGGGGTTTTTCAACCAAAACTCCCTCGACATTTATACGAGGTGGCTTCTGATAGCCATCAAGAATAATAGCCCATAAGTTAAAATCAAGAGATTTCAAGAAGAAACTCATCCGTATTTTCCAATAAGTGTAGTTAGTACCATCAAACAGTGGGGGTCTGTTTGTGGCCTGACCTTCACTTGTGAATTTCATAGTAGCCATGTGATGTGCTGTGATCTAATAAATAATGAATAAATAATAGCACTGTTACCTCGCTTTACCTGTAACACCCGCTCTGATACCAATTGTAGGAACGATATAGTAAAGCGTAATACTCTAGAGGGGGGGTGAATAGAGTTGGCAGCAGAATAATGCTAATTAAAAAATGTTAGCAACACAATCACAGTATATAATCACAGTTGAAATAATATAAAGGCAAAGTTAAGAGAGCAAACGCAAAGACAGCGATGTATACTGGTATCCCTCTGTTGAGGACTAATCCAGTCGGTAGAACTCTTGCTACCAGTTGAATCCACTATAGGAAAAACCGCAAGTTTTCTTACGAAGTCCTTGCAACTTCTACAACGCGAGCTTTGATACGAAGAACTCGTCCAACTTCAAATGTGAAGAGGTATTCTTCAATCAAGCCTTCTGATTACAATCTCTCAGAAACTTCTAGACCGTACCGCACTGGCAAATTGACTAGAGGATTGTAACTGGCTTGGAATCTGAAATTGAAAGCTCTAAAAAACTCTTTGGAAGGCAGAAAGCTTTTTTTAGATAGAGAGAAGATTGAAAGTGAATGAGTGAATTAAAATGATCGAAATCCATCTCTATTTATAGGAATTCCAAAGGAAGAACTCTGTCAGAATTCGGGCAGAATTCGGACAGAACTCGATGAGCAAATCTCGGTCAAATCCGCAACTGCAGGAGGACCAAGTTCCAGAGAATTCAAAAATCAAACGGCCACCAACCGAACTCTGGCCGAACTCTGGCCGAACTCTGGCCGAGTTCTGTCAGGGTTAGGTTAGGGTTTTAAAATAGATTTTTGGTGATTTTTGAAAACCTTTTTGAAAACCTTTTTGTAAACATTTTGATAGGTCATTTTAAAAAATATTTTGAACTATTTTGGGGATAGCCTATTTGCCAGTACGACTCGGTGTACAACGTATTCCTAGACTCAAATAAAGTAAAAAAATTACATTGCATAGGAAGTACAGACTCAAGTAGGCAAACAGATCTTCAGTCTTAAACGGAGTGAATATCCAATCTTGCTTATGTCCGAGAAGCTGAGATGTCCCAACAAGCTTCGTATATCCAGACAGAGTTTTGATCAATTATTAAAATCAGGTTGACCATATGACCAATGGGCCAACACCAATTAGCCCTTTCCTAATACTCATATAATAGGTTAGTGGGGGCATTTTGGACCTTACCATAATAGGACAAATGGCCCCATATGGCCATCCACTTTGGGAGAGGATAGGCTCAAGTTCATTTCATTATTCTCATCCACACTCTCTCTTGTTCTTCTCAAAATTCCTAGAGAGCAATCCCTAGCAATTTATCCACCAAATTATTCCATTTCACCACCAAATTTTCTTCTTTCCTTCTCCATTCTAGCCAAGGAGGAAGCTACCCAAGTTTGGGAGGATTCGGAGCTCGTTCGTGTCCTTTTGGAATCTCTACGTGTCGGTGTCGCTCCGGGAAGGCTTTTCTTCGATTCGATCTACCGAGAGGTATAAATCCCTTCTTCTTTTCATTTTCTCATGCATATAGGTCTATTTTGAACCCATAGGAATGACCCCATAGTTGTATCTCCATTTGTGTCCATTTCGTGTCCATTTGGAGGTCATAGGAGTGTCCTTTGTGTTGTGGTTGTGTCCATGTGGGAAAATCCCAAATTTTGGCACACTATGTGTTGTTGTTATGTATGAATGAATTATTACATGTTTAATCTCATATTTTTGTATTGGAGATGTGTTCTATAGTGTCTCATATATACATATTAGTGTAGAGAGTGAGTTCTTGATATATTATGTTATATACTTGTGTTCTTTTGTCTCAAACTACCTAAATCCGTCATAATTTTTATCCACGTTTTTAATTTCAGCCCTAATTTAGAAATATCATAACTTCTAGCTCAAAGCTCGGTTTAATCTTCCGTTTTCTTTAAAAGAAGCGTATTGAAGTTAGCTTTCCAAAAACATGTGTTAATAGGCCTAATTCTTTCTGTAACTTTTTGGAGAATTATTTGAGTGTCAGTTGTACGAAAGACAAACGCGTTCTCGGTGTTTTCGCGATTCCGGGAGTTTCTGGAAACGAACGCGATCCGTTTAAAGTTTCGGAAAGCTAACACATAGATCTATAATATACTTTAATCCTAAATTTTAATTCATGCTGAGATGGTACAATATTGATTATTAGTAGGAGTTACTATTCGGCATATGCATTTTGTGCACCCTTGTGTGTAATATAATATTCTATTTGATTTTAACCCATGTTAATGTATATACATTATGTAATTAAATAGAGAATACAAGCATGAGTAAATAGTTAAATAAATGATGTATGAGGTGTAAGTATCCTATCTAATGTAAGCATGTATAAGTATGGCTTGTAATGAATATGTAGGTTCCATAGTATGTAATGTATGGTGCATATAGTGGTGCAAGAGAATAATGAATGATGAATGAATGCAAGCATGAATGTAATATAATAATAGATGTAATATATACAATATACAAGTTAATGGGATGTAATGTTCTATGTTAACACAAATCCTATATTACCTCATGTAACCCCTTATACTATGTTGACACTATCATACTTGACACATTGTTCACTTACACTTTGACACTCTTTGATATGTATACACTACGTATGCCCATTTAACCCTCACTTGCCCCTTTGCCATGTTCACATACACACACATAGCCTCTTAAATAAGTATTTATGAATATAGTTAACTTAGCTATGTATGTGTATTATATATATGTTAGCATATTGTGTTGTAATATATAAGTTTATATAACCATTTGAAATGCCATGATTATAGACCTAATGTTGAATACCAATATATGCATGTGTATATATGTGTAGACATATATAGCTTAAATTAATAGATTACCTAGTGTATATCCAATGTGAATTCTTGCCTATTTGAGTATTGAATAATTGCATGCTATATAGAGTTGGGTGTATGTTGGCTTGTATAGCCTTGTATTGATGTGTGCTTGCTAGGATAGTCTTGGTTAGGCCTAGTAAGACTTACTGGGTTAGGACATTACCTAGTTTGACCTAGTTTGACTAGTGCAGTTGACCAGAGTTGACCAAGGGTTGACTTTGGCCTAGTTTGACCTAGATTCATGTAGAATGCATTGTAGTGCTTTATACCTTCTGGACATGTTGTGACTTGTGCTGTTCTAATTAGGAGCCAGACACCTTGTAACCTGTGTTGCTTTAAATAGGACTCTGTGGCTTCAGTTGGACCCCCTATACTTACCAGCTGTTCAGGTTATCAGGCGAGTACATTCTCTGATAGTTCTCTCATTTATTTGTCAATTACTGTATTTCAGTTCTAGTTAGTTGTATGCGATTCTCTGTTGCAACACGTGTGGATATTACTGGATTCATGTATACGACACATATTTATTTTCTGGCCTCTATTACTGGTATCATCATTTCCGGCTTCTATTACTGGAATCACCTGCTGGAATCATTTACTGGAATCATTTACTGGTATCATTATATTTTGGCTGGACTCATCTTGAATCATTGTGTCGGAATTCTGGATTCACTTGCTGGGAGGGGAAATACTAGAGTAAGACATGTAGACATACCCTATTACTGGAATCACCCCTACTGGAATCTACTAGAATGATAGCCATCTCTCGCCTGATCAGTGAGAGGTGTACCGGATTACCTACAGCCGTTTACATGTCGATCTTGGTATTTTAAAACACACTGTTAGAGTATAGGCTGGACTCACCCTGGAATAATTGATCACTATAACTGGAATCGTCCCTTACTGGATTTATCTTGTATTAGATTCATCTTGTACTGGACTTACATTGGAGTTACACTGGTCTACATTGTGGTTTGGACTTCATATTATATTACCCTGGTTCAGCTAGTTCTATTTTTACAGACTTCATTGCTATGATTCTTCTCTTGTTTAGTTATTTACTTTCCTTGCACCTTATCTGTCTTTCTTACCATCACCTGAATATAAACTGCCATTTTCATCAATACAACTGCCTATAACTGCTTTATAGTTCTCTGTCATTTACTTGGATTTTCTAGATGAGATGTGCTCGTTCCTATCCTGACTGGACCTGTTGATAAATTTTACAGATAGCTTGGAGGTTGCCTGCTAGCCTAGAGGAGACACCTTAGAGGTTGTTTAGATAGTTATTTCATTTGCCTGGAGTTGTATTTACTTTGTGGATTACTGTATCTGAGTTTTGAGATGTATTTCTGGATTTTTGTATCTTAGACACTTAGACTTCTATCATCCGTATCTCTTTGGATTTTATGTTTTATCTAACCTTATTATGCTCTACCTTAAATGCGATTGAGACTGTATCTGCTTAGCATTATATTGTTAGATGATGTGACCTAGGACAACATTCTACCGCCGACACTGCGGCGTAGGCTGGGCGTTGTTACGTTCTCGTACCCTAACAGTGGGTACGGGTCGTGACACAACTCTATCTACCTCAAAAGAATTCTATCCTCGGAATTTAATCAAGAGGCTAGAGATACAAGGGCAAGCTATACTAAGCAATCAATCAAACAATCAATCATGCAAGTAAGGAATTTGAAGGCATGAGAAAGAGGGAAGACATCCTGCTAGGAACCTCTCTGCCAGTTCTGAATCTGAGCTTGGACCTGGGCATACTGCTGGGGTCTCTGCTGCTGGAATACTTGGGTATGAGGCGACAATAGCCTCGGAGGCTGGTACTGCTGCTGTACTAGGGCTGGGGATGGTCCCCTAAATGATGAACTGGTCATGGCTGGTGATGAGGGATCGGCTCTATTCGGACAGGACCCTATCTTATGATCCGGAGCCCCACAACCCAAACACAATCCCTATACTCTGCGACACTCCGAAACAACGTGTCCTAGCTTCCCACAATGAGTGCAGCCCATTACGGAAGATTGCTTCTGCTTCTGTTGTTGAGCGGACGTCGGAGTCGAATGCTGAACCGACATAACCGAATCCGCCCTTCGTGGAACTCCAACAGTCAAAGCCGTAGCTGCCGGGACTAGTGCTGAGGACTGAATCATCTGGCCGTGAGATCGCTTCCTGCTTCCG
The DNA here is from genome assembly GCA_029216955.1 of Iris pallida. Taxonomy (NCBI): domain Eukaryota; kingdom Viridiplantae; phylum Streptophyta; class Magnoliopsida; order Asparagales; family Iridaceae; genus Iris; species Iris pallida. The sequence continues at coordinate 7,130,866 of JANAVB010006993.1, read as the reverse complement.
GTCCTGTCTACGATCCTCTGGGAGGTATACTCATGCCTCCTAGCTGCTCTCAACATGGCATAAAAAGTCTGATGCTCAAACTGCTCTACCGCCAGTAAAATCTCCAAGTGGAGTCCCTGCTGAAATCGCTGAGCTCTGTCAAACTCAGTCGCTACCAAGGGGGGAGCAAACCGACTAAGCCTGGAAAACTCGGCAGCATATCCATCGACCGTCCTGTCCATCTGCTTCAGATTGGTGAACTTAGTCTGTAGATCATACCGAGCTACAACATCGAAATACTTGGTCCAGAATCTCTCACGAAATACTGCCCAAGCAATAGGTACCCTTAATCCAACGGCCTACGCCGCCCACCAGCTGTGGGCCAAATCCAATAGCTATAGGTGTACCACGGCCACCTTCTCATCTTCTGGGGTCCTGGCTGCTTCTAGGATGACCTCAGTGTCCTGAAGCCATGCATCAGCTGCCATCGAAGAAGGGAGGGTTCAAGCGCTTGAAGCTGTTGGCCACACTGTTTCCTGGATGACCACCTCTGTTCAGAGCATCTTGTACTGCCTGGTGCAATGCATCACCTCGACGATCTTGAGAAGCTAATAATGATCTGATGAGACCTACCAAAGTGCCATCATCAGGCTCTGCAGGCTGGGCTGGCTGAACTGGTGGCTCTTGACCCCCAGTAGGCATGAATCTGGAGGCTACTCCTGAATGCTGGGCTTGATCCCAGGTTGTTGCTGATCCACGAGAGGTTCTCCGCCTTGTCGATCGGTAGGGCCAAGTACAATGCCGCTGAAGAAGATGACATAGGGAACAATAAGGAAGGGCCAGGATGAATCAAGTATACAAGCATGTGATCAGGTCGAGAATCTCAGGGATTAGAAGATATGGGCAGAGATCAAGGGCGAGTACTGATTGAGACATCTATTCGGTAAACCCTCACATATCTTGATTTATAAGACCTGCATGGGCCACCACTTAAACCATGTCACACCCCAGAACAAGAATACTGGAGAGCGGAGGCAGACATAGCCAGCTACATATATTAAAGTACAACCAACCTTGCAATATGGTCACGACTGTCTAGATACATGAGGGTTTAACTACAAGCCAACGATCTTTTAAGGTCATGAACAAGCCTAGTGTCTCAATCGCAAGCAAGTAAATAAATGTTACAAGATGTATGATCACCAAATATACAATAGTAAGGCGTCCCAAACATTACATATTTAGCTGATAATGAGGCTAGTCGTTATAAAATGTCAGGACTATCAAGAGTTTTGGTCATACATGATCAACCCTAGGATTTGCCAATCATGTTACAGCCCATAGGCAGACAGTAAGTAAAATGCAATCGAGCTAAACATGTGCTCGTCGGCTAAACGCCTCAAAAGAATATTTTTACAGTAAAGCGGGAGAGCCAAAAATAACCCACTCGTTGCCCTGGTTAAGCCTGGTGGTCACCATCGGTCTGGATAGTCGTTAGATCCTCTTGAGCTGCTCAGATATCTGGCCATACAAAACCAGCTGGGTCAGATCCCAGAAAGAGCAAGTGCCACAAGGAGGCTTCACTTAGGAACTAAAACCAGCAATTAGCATAAGAGTATAAATAAATAGTAAGAACTAGAAATATGAAAAAAAAAATATCATGATGATATACGACGAGATAACCATGGTACTATTCAGATAACAAGGTTACAACCTGTACACCAAATAAGGACCGGGATTGTAACCTTTCATCTGAACAGAACTTAGTTTCTCACCATTTATCGGCAAGATAATATAAGGAATCAGGACATATAACAATCTTGTATAGGATCAAGACAAGACTAGACTGGTTATGCCCCATCCAACAATCACGACAAAGCAATAAGTACGGCTTGATACTTTAACTAACTAGGGTTATCACAAGCCTTGTTACTAGCAAGTTGCAGCGAGATTATTCCACAGCAACAAGCCCTACAGACCATCTAGGTTATCCAGGTCGAATATTTGTTCAAGAGAGGGGGTGCAACACATGACAGTGTGCTGGAAGTTGCCCTACTCGTCGGCAGGCTACAAATCCACAAGCACGCCCAGGTAACGGGATTGCCTGTAGTTGGGAAAATCTCTTCATGACTATTGTATTATTCTAGTTATCAGCCTTAGTCTATCTCAGTAAGTACCCATGACCGTGGTACCCAGGGCCCCTGTCCTAGACATGATGCAAGACAAGACTGGTTCATTATACAAGCACAATCGTCTACGGTGTCCGGGTCATTCATACTTGTCTTGTCATGTTAGCCGTCGCAACAGTATATCAAGGTATATTATGTCAGGTTTTCTTGTCAAGAGTGCGCCACGGCGGGCCACTATCATGTTATATTACTTATCAAGAGTGCACCACTACGGATCACTGTCGTGTTCATGGTACATGTGCAAGATAACATAGCACAAGCATTCTATCAAGAGATCCAAGTCACACTGAGGGTCACAAGACATGAGCCTAATAATAATAATTAAATCATAAAATACAAGGCTATAGAAGAGCCATGCAGCTCGGGCATATGCGGCCAGGAAAAGGGAGTGCATGCGGCTGGAGAGGGAGCAGCCCATGCGGCTGGAGAGGACTCGAGCATATGCGGCTGAAAGGGGGAAGCTCATGCGGCTGGGAAGGGGCAAGAACTTATACGGCTGGGAATGAAGGAGGGGTCTTATATGGCTCTGGGGGGAGTGGCTGGGCCTTATGTGGCTCAAAGATGATGGGCGCATATGCAGTTGTGGGAGAGCCACGCTATGCGGCTGGAAGGCATATACGGCTGAGAAGCATATGAGGTTGGGAGTTCAAGTCCATGCGGCTGAGGGGGATGGGCTTATACGGTTGAGGAATTATGAGTTCATGCGGCTCAAGGGGTTCAGGGTCTCATGCGGCTGGAATCACTGGATCTTATACGATAGGGGAACAGTTCATGTGGCTGGATGGAGATTAGTTCATGCGGTTGGGAATGTCTGGCCCTCATGCGGCCAAGGAAATAACTTCCCGCATAAAGGTTATGCGGCTAATTTCATGCAGCTAGGAATTTTAGGCGGCAGGAACTAACTCATGCGGCTAAGGAACTGTTCTTCTTCTCCAAATTTTCGAGAAGAAGAACCATGCAAGCCGTGACTTCCAAACTCCATAAATCCTTGATCCAGAGTCCAAATCCGAACTTCCATAGGTCAAAATAGGGCAGAATGAAATACTCTACAACATGGAACCATCAGAACTTGATAATAACAAGATTAAGTAGATCAAAACCCAAGAAATCCGAGAATACAATAAACTTAGATCTACAAGAATTTAGCCATGGAAATTGAAAATGCCAAGCACTAAAGAGTCTTAGAATGTTGTAAGAAAGAAAATGGAACAACAAATCTTGAGTTCCTCCATGAAGCAAGATGCACTTGCCTAGACTTTCCTGGTCGGTGAAGAGTAATGGTGGGGAAAAAGAGAAGTAAATGAGGAGAGAGAAAGGAAAGAGATTAATAAATGGTGATGGTGGTGGTAGGTAGGGGTTTTTCCTTGGTCCATTATGAACCCAAGCAACCCAAACCGAACCAAGCCAACCCAAACTAAGATGAACGAAGCAATAAAATACCCAATAAACCAAGCAAGGAGACATACAATACAAGATAAAATATGTACATGTATTCTAAAATACGTAATACGAACTACATGTATTACATATTATGTGTCTTTTTACGTCCCTCTGAGGACCTGGTTATTCTCCAGGTGTGTGTTTATGTCTTCCGCAGGTATCCTAGCCGGGATCGCGGTCTTCTCCATTTATTCGAAGATGACGTGATTTGGTTCCTCCTTGCTACTTCCACTTAGCCTTTTATATATCATGTACTTCTTCCTTTTTATTTTGGTTGGTAGTGGATGTGTCTCTACCCAACATATTATACCAAAATAATTCATTATATGATATCTTTTATTCCCTTATTTTGTGGATGAGATTAGTTAGTTGTGGTTTACTACATTTTACAGCTTATGTATACATACAAGGTCCCTATACTTTGTATATATACAGCTGGCATGTCTACGTACTTAGTCGTACGTATTTTGGGACTGGGGCGTTACAACGATACCGAGCGGGCCTGCAATATAGGATTAGAGTCTAGGATCTCATCTACCTGCTTGACCCTCTTCCTTGACTAAAATTTTTGAATACTTGTTCAACTCCACTGATCTACATCTTGCTTGAGCTCTTCCTACCGTAATCCTTATTTCCATACTTGATAGAAAGATGGCTACACTAGTATATGCTCACAGGTCAACCCCATGGCTAGTAGGATTACATTGACAACTAGTATGCATGGAGATCCTATTTGAGTTATAAAGATATAAGGATAAGAGGAACCATATTTTTTTAGAAGTATGAACTTAAGGGTTAGTTAATTCCAAGTTGGGTAGTAGCAACATTAATAACTTCGAAGGATTGTTAGAACTTTATTTGGATCTACAAAATGATAGTGGCATCTATATACAATTGAGAAAGAAAATTGATTTGATTTTTGAGTTTTAATTTTTTGAAGTTCATTTCAAAAATATTTATGATTCATTTGATTATAGCTATACATCCTTGAAGAGATATAAAGTTAGTTAAAAAGAATTTATAAATTTAAATGCTACTGTAAGATTTATGAGGGCGGTTGATAAAGATTGGTTTTAAATTGGGTTGTATGGTTCACAATTAATAAGTTCGTAAAATTTTGAATTTTAAGTTTGGAGTAAGGTTATTAAAAAAATTTTGGTTAAATTTTTTTTCAAGGATATATAATCAAATTGAGGATCTACTTTAAACTCTTGTATGAATTACGATTTGCTAAACTCCTGCTTACTTTTGAGTTTAAGATTTGGATTAATGATAGAAGAAGAAAAATATATAGATTTGATTTGTGACACAATAAAGGTTTATTCGAGATTGATTGGAAATTTGAAGAAAAAAATTGATTTGATGACTGATAAGATCATTTGAATATTGAGTTTAAAGTTAGATTGCTAATATTACAATTTGTGGGGAAAAGTACTAATGATGTGATGAAAAGTTATTTGATTGATTAAAGGAATTTACCATTTAAAAGTTGAGATTATGTTCGAATGACTTAGATGAGTGCATTAAAATACTGATCGATAAATTTTAGATTGCTCGTGATATGCTAAGGATTTACCTTGAGGATTATTTGAGAAAATTTTGGAGTTTAAAGTTATAAAGTAATATTAAAATTTCATAGATTCATTTATGAACTCTTGAGTTTGAAAGTTGGAGTAAAAAGGTTAAATTTTGAAAAAGTTAGTAGTAACATGATGAAAGTTCACTTAGAGATTTATGGAAGGTATTAGACTTTTAATCATGATTAAATTAAGTGGCTTGGAGTGAATACAAATATGGTTGTTTATTTTGGAAAAAAAATAATTAGAAACTTTTTGAAGGAAACTTGAGTTTTAGATTTAAATGGTAGGCCACCAAGATAACCCTAATGAGTTAGAAGGATTCCACTTTAGTTGCCATATCCCCCATGACTATGATAGTAGTGTATACGCAAGTGTTGTTAGTCATCTCCAAGATCATGTGGTTATATTTCAATCTTGACTCACTCGACATTTCCTCAAAACTAGATTTTATCGTGACTTTCTAACCATTTGAAACTTGAGAAATAATTGGATTGTTCCTTGACCATACCCCATCAAGTCGCTATCCCATCTCTAGAAACTGTATTCCTAACTTATTTTACCCCGATCTACTAGAATCTAAATTATCTTTATTTCATGCTTTAAATTGGACATTTATTTTGTGCATTAATCATTATCTCATGAACTCCCACTTTTAATTTTAAATTCTTTTGCGTCCTTTACCGTGACTTGGATATTTGGAGCACAATACTAGATTTTTCCATCCAATAAATTCCATATGTAAAATCTAGACGAGCCCACCTTCATGTAGACATATCATGTCCCACTAAAACCCGTCTCCTAGTACTTTATTTTCTTGATATGACTTTCTGGTCAAAAATACTAAACTATAACCTCTACCATGATACCAAAATACTTCTACCATCAAATAGGGGTCCAGCACTGACTCAAATCTTTCGACCAATATACTTTCTCATTGTGTTCTACTAAATTCCTTACATGCTTGACTCTATGCTTTACCTTGATTGCTTGACCTATTGCACCCTCATACTACCAGTTTAACTCTTGTAAGTTGGGTAGAATCCTCATGACCCAAAAAAACCTTGTCCTTGTAAACCATATAGATAAGTACATTTATACTATAAATTTAGAGAACCTTAACTTGTCTAGTCAACTGAGTCATATATAAGAAAACATTGGGACGACTGTATAGGCCCAAACTTTAGGCAAAACATTATTTTTAAAGTACCTTGGACTAATTAATTCCCTTTATCATGGTCCCTTACTTATACTTTGACTACTTTTATTGCTAACTTAGCATAAATTTTGCAAGCTTATTTTTTTATCAAGCTTGATCATGACATATTTTATTGGGTCGCTTCCACTAACATAATGTCTAATCAGAACCAGTGCATGATGGTCTGATCAACTTACTGTACTTTGGTTCGCTTTTCATATATTATTCTACGCGTATGGAGACATAGTCAAACTTGCCCCTAGAGTATAATCTGCGGTTGCCTTGATAATTCTACTTGAAATTTTTCCATCGTCATTGAATCACATATTGGTATTCAAAACATATTCCTTGAACTCTTGTTGGCTTTCGCCTTTTACCTATTCTAGACGAAGCTTGTACTTGATAGTTATGCCAAACTATTCTCCTATGACCATGAAGTTTGTATCTACACAGAGATAGTTAGCCACTGACCTACCAATGTGTCTTATCTCCGTCTTGAGTTACTCGTCCTCTTTCCTCGACCCTAGATTCATTTTCGCGACCTTATTAGAACTTGGAATGATTCAACTCTAAACCTAAATGGCTATATTCTCTCAATTGCTTGCCCTTAATCTAGTCAATTCCTCATCTAGTTATTTTATGACTTATCATGACTAATTTTAAACCTTAATTCTATCATGTTTCATTGTGTTAACTGGCAACCCTCATTCCATTCCATATCGTGATGACTTTCTAATTACATGCTTGTGTTAAACATCGTTTCCTTGCCTTGCCCAAATGGTGTGTCATATTTTTTTATCGTTAAACTCTTGTACCCTACCTATCCTAATTACTCCTAAATTTTGAGGACGAAATTCTTTTAAGTTGGGCAGGATGTAAACCCCCTAAATTTCTACTATATTTTTTTATCATAAATAAATTTTGGTATTTATTTCGTATCTGCACGTCGCATACGAGTTCGCATTGTTGTATTTGCGTAGCAAGCGAGAATTACATTTCGTATTTGCTCGACGAGTGCGAATATGTGTCGAGGTACATACTTTAGAAAAATATTTTATTATAAATTTTAATTTATATAGGAAAGTACATATTCAAACAAATGTGATAAATATTTTTATTTTGTATAAAAGAGTTATATTATTCGTCGTTTAAAAATAAGTAGTGATTTAGAAATTTCAGTTTATATAAATGGTATTCTAGATATTTTGTGAAATTCAAAATTTGTTACTAACATATTTTTGATATTTATAAAAGTTAAATTATGATTTATTATTTAAGTAATTATCATGATTTTCGAAATTATTATTATTGGTATTTTTAGAAAATATATTTTTGAATTTATGGTGATAATTTAAAAAGCCTTGATTTGATTTTATTGATTCATTTAAATAGTTAAATTAATATCTATATTTGAAATTTGAGTTAGCTATATGAATTTGAACTAGAAGATGGAATGTAATTTATATTTAAATCGATTTGGATTGGATTTGAAAATTTTGAATTAATTTAAATTAAAGATGGAATTATCCATCGGGGTTTAAACCATTGTAAGTCCTTATCTAACTGGGAATTCCCACCTCCTATATAAGGAGAGGTACTCATCCATATTTTCTACCATCCACAAAATGTGCATCGTGTCCGTGCCCGTGCCCCTTCCCCATCCACTATGTGTTTTCTTGTACATATACAATCGTTCTCCGTGTCCGACAGCCCCGGACACTGAATCTTCCCGTGTCTCACAGGACATAACACATTCCTTCCACCGTCACAATCCTCTATCACCAACATCATCATCCATCACTACCACCCTCTGCCTATTCTCGTCGGAGCAAACGAACCATCGCAGTACCCTACCGACATGGCACCGCCTCCAAATACCACAGTCGCTACCACCGAAAAGGAGAAAACACAACAACGACAACAACCAAACTCACCTCGCCACCGCAGCATCCCCTCTTCCGGCATTCGCCTTGACCCATACTTCCCGGATCTGACGCGCTGCTGAACAATCGAACCAGGCTTCAGCGCTGATGAACCGCATCCACCGTCGACAACACCCTCCTTCCTCTCCTCGACCGTGCATCGACCACTACCCGCGTCACCTGCCTCTCCGCCTCCTTCCGGCGTTGCCAGTGCTAGAAACCCCTATCTCCGGCCGGAAGTGCCACACCCCAGCCCAGATCCGAGAACTCTGCCGCTCTTTCCTGCCGCGCGCGCCACCACGCGCAGGACGCTGCCGCCGCGTTCTCGGCCACCGATCCCTCCGACTGCCCGCTCCCCTCGAACCGTCGCGCTCTTCGCCCTCTCCGTCGTCGAGCCCCGTCGTCGCTGTGCCCGCGTGCACGGGACCCCGCTCCGACCGACCGCCGCCAGGCCGAGCGCCGTACAGCCTTGGTAACTCTCTCCCCTCACTCTTCCCCCTCTCTCGATACTCTCTCTCTCCACTTCCTTTCTTTAATTCTTACCTTTCCTAAAGAGACTCTGCTGTCTATTTACTATTATAAGTATTTTTGCTATTAGTATTATTATTTTACTACTACTCTTATACACAGGATATAGGTGGGTAAGGTGCTACCGTTTTCATTGTTATAATAATAATAATAATAATAATAATTATTATTATTATTATTATTATTATTATTAAGACTGTTGATATATTTGTTACCAATATCAAAAATCTAGATTTGTAATTCTAGGTTTAAACCTAAAATATTATTATATTATATTCATAGGAAATGGTGAATAGGTTTTACCTAAATTTTTTTTATATTAATTTTCTAAAGAATATCTTGATTAGTAAAATGCAGTTTTAAGTATATTATAAATATCTTTCGATTTTAAATATCTTGACCCTTAAAGTATATCTTCTTGATTATAAAATATTTTATGGTATTTTTCAAATATTTATATAATTAATAAAATATAGATTTCTACTAAAATCTTTAGTGGACTTTGTCTCCGCCCAACTTTTGTACAAATTACAGTCCAGTATTGATTTCTATTTTATATTGATTCTTTATTTGTGGATGAGATTAGTATTATGGATTACTGCATTTTACAGCTTATGTATACATACGATGGTTCTATATATTGGAGTATACTTCGTATGTATACAGTTGGCATGAATACGTACCTAGTCCTAAGTATTTTGGGATTGGGGCGTTAAACTTGGGTGCATGTTTGATCTGTATAAAAACAATATGGGTACATAGACCCTCTTTGATCATGTGGGTGCATAGCTCCTCTTTGATCCTGTTGGCGCATACCTACCTCTTCGATCATGTGGGCACATAGCCCCCTTTTTGACCATGTTGGCGTATAGCTTCTTTTGTCTTCTTCATGTGGGATACGTAGTCTTGTATTTTTTATGCTTCTACAAGACCCCCTTCATGAGACTCGAACGAGTGTCGGAATACTTTGAAAGAAGCATGGGCAAAACTTTCCCAACTTCATGGGCGCATGATAGAAATGACCCCTTTGGGCATATAGGTGTCTGCAGGCTGTCGAAATGTGGCTGTTGAGATCTTCCTTGGAAATCTGAAGCGGTAGGCTCATTTTGGAACGAAATTTGAAAAGGTCCGTTCTCTATGCATAGTCTGCATCAGCAGATAGTATACGCATAATCTATAAAAGATTGTCTCTCTGCAGGCGCATAAAACGTATGGACGCATAGACCATGTGGGCGCATAGGCCATGTGGGCACATAGCTCTCCTTTTATGCCTATAAATAGGCCTTGAATAGAGAGAAAGCTCATTCACTCTTTTTTTTTCCTCAGAATTTTCAAAGAGTTTTTCCTTTACTCTCTTTCGAGCAATCATGTCACCCAAGGCTGCTTCGACTCCCAAGAATTCTGCGAAGGGAAAGAAGGCTGCAGCAGCTAGTTCTCCTTCTTTGGCAGCGTCGCATCTGGTTTAGGACCCCATCTTGGGTGAGGAGATGTCTCAAAAAACGAAGTCTCGAGTGTTAATTTGTGACGCTCAGAATTTTCTCTGCTTGGGCGCATAACCATCGATATACACCAAAAGAAAACACTTCTTTTATGAGCGGACTTATGCGCTCACATATGCGTGCGCCCACGCACTCTATTGTGTTATGCGCCTAGGCACTTGGTTGTGCCATGCGCCCACACAGAACATGTGCTTATGCGTCCGCACAGAACATGTGCTTATGCGCCCATGCAGAATTGGTGCTTATGCGCCCACAGGCCCTTTAGGCGCATAACATCAGGGCACATAGAATTTCTCGGTACTTAGCTCTTTTTCTGTAGATTCTAAGTCTGACTTTTCCTTACGTCTTCGCAGTTGACATGGTTGTCCCGGCTCTTGGTAGGATTCCTCTTGGCTCTGCCCGCCATGCTCTGGATTCAAGCCTTGTCACCGTAATGTTCATAAAATCTCAGGTAAAGATCAGCCATGACTAGCCTTCGGTGCGGGTGATTGCTATGCAAGAGCAGGACAAAATATTCTTGAAGCAGATGAAAAATGATAAGAAGTTTACACTCGGAGGGGCACGGAGCTTTAAGGGACCGTACTTCCTATTTGGTGACAGCTTGGGATTTGAAGACGACGAGACGATATATCTAGAAGACCCCCTGGTAGTTAGGTTAAATAACCAAAGGATATGGTTGCCATCGATGAAGCGCCAATACCCTCTGTCAGCGTTTACTGATCTGGCTGTACGGAGGCAGATAAAATAGGATCTGGCCCCTGAACTGCATGTGGTCATTTTTGGCAGGATCCAATTCAACTTTGGTGACTGAAAGAAGGAAACTTTCAAGTATGTCAAGGGCCCCACGTCGTAATCCACGAGGGGACTGCATCCTGGGGCCATAATAAACGATGTCCCGACTGATCTTTACCCTTACGCTGCTGAGACTCTTTCCAACTTGATGCTGTCATAGAAAGAGTCGTATCCAGAAGGGAAGCTGTGGATGGAAGGTTGGAGATACTCTGTCCTATTATGGAGCGACCTTACTGGATGGGTGCTCTCGACTTACGAGGCCACCCTAATAACTGTCGGTATTTTTTTATACCGTTAGAGCCACCTAATATGGCATTAAGGTTAACTGGCCTATGTTTATCTCATTAGTGGAGTTGTACAACTATCACACGCGTATCTTCTTCACTCTGGGTGGGGAGATGGGTCTGGCTCTTCACAAGATACAGGCGATATCAAAACACTCCTGGGGGACTGAGCCATACGAAGACTACGTCGTCTGTGATGAGGAGCTCCTGGATTTGGAGAGGAAGAACTCCGAGATAATGGAGGTGTACAAAGAGTTACTCTGTCACCTTTTTATTTGTCATCAGGTCATAAAAAGGGTAAGACTGAGGGGTCCCATCCCTATACGAGGGCCTGGACCAACTACATCTTCATCAGAGAAGAAGGAGACGGCCCAGTCCCTTTTTCGACTCTCAAGTCCTCGACAAAATCTGAAATAGAGTAGTTGATGGCAAATTACGGGGCTGTAGACACCGAAGATAGAGATGATCCATAGAGGAACTTTCTGATTTATCATTTTTTTAGGCAGGCCGAGTTCAAGCTGTCGGAAAAGGCGGTGCTAGCCGCTTTTCTGATGACATGGCTTCGTGATTGTGTAGTCCCTAGTGGTTCAGGGTCTATAGAAAGAATAAGCCAAGGTTTGATAATTTCGACTGTAAAATTGGCCTTTGGATGTCAGCTTACCCTGTTTCCTGCGATGGTCTGTACTATCCAACGAGGCTTGCGATACTTCATTGTGAACGCGGTGACGCCCGATGCCAGAAAGGATTTTGTTAGGACTGAATTTCCTTTTTATTATCTGTTGGGATGGCTGGTGCTGCATTGTCCCAGATTAATGAATATCGAGATGATGGCAGACTCTTTGGCGGGAGATGACTTTTTTCGAAGATTCAAAGATGCGGATTGGACCGTTACAGGGGTGCCTGTTTGCAGGAAGGCTTTGAGTTTCCTGCAGAATTATGAATTCTTCAGAGTGTCGCCTCCGTCTGGTAGTGGTCGTACAGGAGACACCTTAGTAGATGAGGGAACACTCACTACTAGCCTTCCTATTGGGGTATTTCGTTGGCTCCAGTCCCTTAGGCCTTTCCATCTGGTGCTCAAGAATTGGAACCACACTTTCCTGGAACCTTATCTGCCGAGTCACTTTGTACGACAGTTTGGCTACAGCCAGCTTCTCTTGGGCAATCCCAGCCCTCATCTATAGTCGATAGGAAGCCTGATCGACGGGGCACGTGCATGGGCTACTATAACGCTGGATGTACGGGGGCAATTTTTATCCTACCAGAAGATAAGCTTGAAACCCACATGCTCTTTGCTGCTGCCAAGTCCTATATTCAGGTCAATACCCTTCATTCTCGGTATGACCGTGAGCAGAGCTTAATATCGGAGACTAGGCTTGCCCCCACTCTGGCTGATATAGGACGAGTGTGCGCCATGGGGGGTCACAGGAAGGAAGGTGTCGTACCCTCAGTTGAGCTGGCTACAGCGCCACAGCAGAGATTTGTTCTTGAGGAGCCTGTTGTTACAGCGCCTCAGAGAGACGATACTGAAGAACCTCTTTCCGACATCCATCGAGCTGGTTCTACGGTCCAAAAGGAAGAAGGTTGTTGTCTCCCGAGGGAGAAAGAAGGTCACGGACGTGAGCACTGGCTCGCCTCCTCCCAGAAGATCTTTTCGGCAGACGGGGAGGGGTGGAACAGCGTCGCGGGCCGTTACCATTGGGGAGGTAGATCCCTTCCTAGACTCCATAGCCATTTTGGTCAAACTGTTAGAAGCTTTCTCACCATTGCGTTTATCCTTTGCCCAGGACATTAAAGTCACGACTGCGACAGGTGCTTCTTCGTCTGAAGTGGTGGACATAACAATAGTGCCCCCTACTCGTCCTCAACTGATAGATGAGGGCGGGTTTTCTTCAGTTGTAAGGCTTGAGCAAAGGGATGATCAGTGCGAAAGCCCAGACCATGACAGCGTTCAGAAAGCCAGTCCCTCCTATGATATTTCTTTGGGGGATATGTCTACGATAGGAGCTATGATGAAAGACTTGGATGAAAATCAAGTCCAATCAACTCACCCTCCTCTGGGTATGTCAATCTTACGCTTTTCTTCGGATGAGATTTTTTGACTTCAATTTTGCGTGCAACTTGTGAGGCTGAATTCCATCGTATATTCCCTTGTAAACAAGGAAAGGGAACAAAGCACGTAGGTCGCTCCAGATACCGGGGCTAGGCAGGAAGCTGCTTTTGGTTCTCCCAGTAAACCGACATCGGTTACTGAAGAAGTTCTTGATCGGCCAGTTGAGGCGGCCATTATCAAATCTGCTTCGGGTCTAGCTGAGACCGTAGAAGTTGAGCAGCCTAATGCTACTTTGGCAGGTGTTGACAGTGAGCGACCTGGGTCTGCTCTCATTTCTTCAGTTCTATTTGATGCTGAGCCGGCATGAGGTGTGAGCTTACAACTCCTTCTTTAAGTATGTTTTTTTGTTATTGATTTGTGTATTGCTTTATTTATCAGGTTCAGCTTCCTTCCTAGTAGCTCTTCCTGGGATGGAAGATCCTCATCAAGCTTCATCTCCAACGACCTCTTTTGAAGATGATGAGATGGCTCAGGAAGTCATAAGAGCTTTCTACTCTGTTTTAAAAATAAAGCTTCCTGAAATTTTGAACCAAAATGCCACCTTCGGCCTGTAAAGGCTGTCGCTGAATGCTAGGTGACAGCTCTTAAAAGCATTACTGGCTATGAAGAGCGAGCTAATGCTTTAAGGAAGGTAATGGCTGACTTGGAAAATCAAGTGGCCAAACTCCGAGAGGTTAGTCAGCGAAGCCCAATATCATCATTTCTTGAGGAGGACGTGGCTCTGATTGCGGCTATTGAGGAGGAGAGAACTACTTTTCAGGCAAGGAAGAAGGCTCTGGCTAAAGAGATGAGCGAACTGGCAGATCAGTATGAACCGTTTTATGCTGCCAGTAGGGCTCGTACTGCCTCAAAGAATAAGCTGGCCATCCAGATCGCTGAAAAGTAAAACTATATTGTGCAGCTTTATGAAGAGATTGCTCAGCTCAAGGCTGACTTACGAACAGTTGTTTCTAAACAGGAAGACTATGTGGTTCAGGCTGCTGCGACTGCCACAACTTCAGACCAATTGAAGGCTCAACTGGTGAAGTTGGAAGAGGAGCATACTAAACTGATTTCTTTCTAGCATGAGGGAATCTGGATTTTTAGGGAAAGAACTGATTCGCTCCCATAAACCAGAAATAATAGTGTACTTCCTGTTGGAGTTCGGACCATTGTACGATAGGCCCAGAGGTATTCGCTGATCTTCTCATCCCAATCGCGCTTGTTTGAAGACACGAACTTCTTAAGAAGTTTAATGATGGTCTTATTGAAGGCTTATGCTAACCAATTAGCCGCTAGATTGTCAGCAGTAGAGGCTATATTATGGATTCGATTCTTATTGTGGAACTGATAGAATGTATGGCTCGCAAATTATGGACTATTATCATGGATGATCCTACGAGGTAGGCCGAAGCGATAGATAACGTGATATTTGATGAAACTGATCACATTCGACGTCTTTACTTCGATGAGTAGTATAGCTTCCGTCTATTTGAAGAAGTAATCGGTTATAGCTAGGATGGATCGATGTCCTCTGGAGGATGGCGGGCTGATTGGGCCTATGACATCCATACTTGTGGCTTCAAAAGGCCAAGATGTTATCGTCGGGTATAGAAACTCCGAAGGTTAATGAATGAAGTTGGCGTAGAACTGACAAGCCCTACACTTCTTTGTATATTCAACAGCATCTGCTATCATCGTAGGATAATAATAATCCATTCGCCTGAGGCGAACTTGTAATTTAGGGCCTAGTTGATGTGCTCCACAAACTCTATTGTGAGCCTCACGGAGTGCAAGTTTGGCTTCTGTGTCTGATAAACATCATAACAGTAGTCCGTCGTAAGAGCGTCGGTACATCATTTTGATAGCTGTATCATAGTAAAATCTGAGGGATCGCCTTTGGACAGTCACTGCTTCCTTTGGGTCCTCAGGGAGAATTTCGTAGATGGCATAGTCTATGAAAGAAAATCTTCAATCTTTAACGTTGATGTTTGTTTCTGTTGCGTAACTGTGATGAATATGCAAGGCATCTTTCACACAGAATAGCTCTCGACCAGACACTGTGATCGAATACTAAGTATTGGTAGGGACGGTCAAGGAAGTAGCAAGGCGAGCTAAAGTATCTGCTTCTATATTCTATAGTCGAGGCACATGCTCGATGAAGAATCCAGTGAAAGTAGAAGCCAATTCGATTGTCGTTTTGTGATATAGGATGAGGTCTTCGTGACGAACTTCATAATCCCCTCAGACCTGACTAACTATTAGCTTAGAATCGTCGTAAGCTTCTAGATAGTCACCTCCCAGTTGTTTTGCCAGTTGAAGGCCGATCAGTAGGGCATTATATTCGGCTACATTGTTAGTACAGGGTTCCATGAGAGAATATGCACGGTGTATAACCAGATGGTCGGGTGACACAAGTACGATGCCTACTCCGGCTATAATATTTTCTTTAGGTCCTGTTCTTGATGCACCATCAAAGAACATTCGCCAAATGGGGATTTTCTTAGTTGCGGTGTTAGACTCCACTAATTCATCCATGATTTCATCATAAAGTTTGGAAGATTCTGGCACCGGATGAGCTGCGAGGAAATCAGCTAACGCTTGGCCTTTTACTGCCTTCTGAGGGACGAACAACATATCGTATGGAGTCAACAACATTGCCTATGTTGCCAAACGGGAATTAAGAGAACCCGGTTTAGTCATGAGTATTCTGAGAGGATTGACTTTAGATATGATGTGGATAGTCTGTCCAGACACATAGTGGCGTGTTTTCTGGATAGCAAATACCAGTACGAGACATTCCTTTTCCACGGGTGTGTATCTGTGCTCGGCATCTACCATCGTACGGCTGAGGTAGTAGATTGCATTTTTATGACCGCCTTCATTCTTCTGAGCTAATAGGGCACCAAAGGAATGGTCCATAGCGCAGACATATAATAAGAAGGGCTTTCCCATTATTGGAGCCACCTATACTGGAGGGCTTGTAAGATACTTTTTGATGTCATCAAATGTGCGTTGATATTGTTCAATCCAAACAAAAGATACTCCTTTCTTCATGAGCTGAGTAAACGGTTGACACCTTCCAGAAAGATTTGAAATAAATCATCTGATGTAGGCTAGCCTTCCTTGAAGTCCACGTAGCTCTTTGAGATTTCTTGGGAGATGCATATCGAGGATAGCTTTCACTTTCTCCGATTCAAGATGTATACCCTTTGAAGTGATAACAAAACCAAGGAACTTGTCGCTGGAGACCCCCAGAAAAGACTTGGTTGGATTCATCTTGAGTTGGTGTGCACATATTAGTTCGAACATCGTTTTTAAATCTTGGAGGTGGTTGCCCTTGAAACGACTTTTAACCGTGATATCGTCTACGTAGCATTCTACTATTATGCATAAATGATTACGAAAAATTATGCTCATAGCTTGCTGGTATGTCGCCCCTGTATTTTTTAATCCGAAGGGCATCACCGTATAGCAGTATACCTCCAACGGTGTTCAAAAAGATGTGTATTTCTTATTTTTTGGGGAACATTTTGATCTGATTGTAGCCTGAGAACCCATCCATGAAGGGCATCTGCTCGAAGCCGTAATTATTGTCGATCATTATGTCAGTGTTTGGTAGAGGGAACTCATCTTTCGGGCATATAGAGTTTAAATCGCGATAATCGATACAGACACAAACTTTTCCATTCTTTTTCATAACTGGCACAATATTAGATACCCAGTCAGGGTGTTGTTCTTCGTGAATGAACCTACTTGAAATAAGCTTCTTGACTTCACTTTTGATGGCCTCCATGATATCTGGTCGAAATCGTCGTTGCTGATGCTTCACTGGCTTAGATTTGGACGAGATATTTAGGCGGTGCATAGAAACTTTAGGGTCCAAGCCTGGCATATCTTTATAGCTTTATGCAAAGATGTCAATGTATTCTCTTATAAGCTGTATAAGAGATTGTCGTTCTTCGCCAGATAGACTTTTGCTGATGAAGATTAGTTTAAGAGATGATTCATCTCCTAAATTAACTTGGACGACTTCGTCTTCAGTAGGTGGTTCACGTTGTTCGAAATGTAACTCCCACCTAGTATCCATCTTTTGAGCCTATTGTTCAATCTTGATCGATTGGACATCGTCTGTAATTTGGTCAAGTGATACCATATTGACGGACAAAGTTGCTTTGCACATGTCTCCAATGCTAGAGTCTGAATCCCAGAGGCAAGAATCAGAAGAATAAGAACAATGATCTGCTTCGATGTCTGATCCTTCAGGAGTTGTTGGAGGAGTAACATAACCCAAACCAATACCATTTTGTTGATAATAGTTCTCGGGTTTGCCGGGAGGAGCAAAGTGACATATTGGCAATCGTCGTCCCTGACCGTAGTTTAGCCCCTGGTCGCTTTTTATATCATATCCCATGTTCTGGATGATATTCTTGGCCTGCCAACTATATCGGTAAAGTTACATTTTTCCAGAATCATAGTCAGCTTCAATGTTGTGATTGGAAGAAGTAGAGTCCATAACGAACTTTTTTTCGCCAATTATTTGATCGAAGATGATCAATTCTTCACCATTTTTTCTAGCTGGGACGATGAAGTAGTAGATATCTTCCGGCCAGACGTTTTCCCGCAGATGAGATGTCGTGATCGACATGCAGAGATGTGGTCCTATGCCGTGCTCTAGGGCGTATATCATATCTATGTACTGGTTTACGGATTGGTAGACATCGGAGTAATTCAAAGATAGACCTTTACATAGAAAATATGCAAGTTCTTCTTCAGGGATAACATCATCTACTGAAGGTACATTATTTTGAGTATTGATATACTCATTGAGGGGAACATTGTCTGGAATAGGAGCCACAAACTTGGCCAAGTTTGCCACATAGGGTAACTCTTCAGGATTGGGAAGACGGACTTCAGCAGGTTCTACCCGAGGTATTTGAGGAGAGTGATGGTCAATGGTTTGACCTTACCAGGATTCTTTTTTTTAACCCAGATTATTAGAGGCTTTGGAGTACTTTTGGAGTAGTACGTCCTTTGACTCGGATAATCAGGGGACGATCACTGGCGGATAAACTCACTTCAGCTTCATTGCCAGCTTCGTTGCCGTCATCCTTGGAGGACTGAGATTGGTAAAGTACCGAATCTCCATAGTAGGCTTCAATACCCTTGAAAGGATCGACATTGGCAAACTCCGACTTCACGATGCCACCGCTGTTGACGTACTTGAAGCACTGGTGAAGGGTAGAAGGAACGATCATGTTCTCGTGTATCCATGGACGTCCTAACAAGACGTTGTAGGACGCGTTGGCATCGATTACATAGCAAGAAACCTCCGTTCGGAGATCACCAATCTAGTACTTTAGACAGATCTTGCCTAGCGGGTGGCTTCTCCCAGCATTAAAATCCATGATAGTTGTATTGGTTGCAGATAGCTTGTGCAGAGGGATCCCTAGAATTTGGAGTAAACTTCTAGAAATGATGCTGAGGAAGGAACCTGGATCGATATGCATCCGATCCACCTTAATCACCCCGATATATCCTATATAGTATAGAGGTCTATCATGACAATTGTTGTTGAGTAGCATGTCCTCCTGTGAAAAGGTAATGTTGGGCAGCACTTCCATAGTGCTGTGACAGTAAGGACAGGACACAGGATCTTCAGCGGGGGCTTTGACTTCAGCGAGATAAGAGTCAATATTTAGTACTGCCTCACTTAAGGCCTTTCGCGTCTCTTTGGAGAGTCATAATAGATCGAACAAAAACAACCTGGTAGGTGTATTGGCCAGCTGTGCCAGTATGTCAAAGTTGTAAGACCGATCCATGCCTTCGAAAGTTGGTGCCTTCAGAGACTTGTCAAATCGTGTCTCCTTCTGCTTGGCTTTGTCGGTAGTTTAGGGCTTAGGTGGACCGACTTCTAAACTTGTGTGGGCAGCAGGAGCTTGAGAAGGTACTGCTTCTTCTTGTGCGGGGTCATAAGTCCGTAGGTAAGCCTTCCTAGATCGTATCTCGCCAGATAGAACTTCGTAAATTGGAGAAGACACCATATGACATGATTTGTATTTCTTACCCCTCTTTACTTCAGAAGATACCACCCGCTGCATCATTTCTTGCACAAGATCTGGATGGACCCACATGATCTCACCACATTCTGTCATGAGTGGTACCAAGGTTGAGTTGCGAGCTGGCGGCAGGTTGACGACTTCTATTGCCTTGGGGATTGGGACTATGCCATCTGGGACTTCTGTAGGAGAAAAGTCACCTAATTAAAGAGAGATCATGTTAGAAGATACAACCTTGTCTTCAGCTTCAAGGTTGATCACTTGGCTGTCAATAAGCTGTTGTATCTTTTCTTCAGGACGATACAATCCTTGGTAGAGTGGTGTACGTACTGATGATGAAGACAGTACTTGGGATCGTTGAGTTGGTTCGCCTCTGTAGGACGTCGTGGTGAAGGCAATGTCAGTTTATTACCCTTCATCAATGTATAAAAAATGGTAATAACATCATCTTCGTCAGGAGAAAGTCTCCTTAGGTTTGTCAGGAGCGCCCTGAGAATTGGAAGCTCCCCTGGAAGTGTCGACCTTTAAGACTTATTTTCCTTTACCCCCACGGACAGGGATAGTTTGAGAGTGCTTGCCTTTGTCTTCAGATTTGGGTGTCTTCAACTCCACTATTTCTAGATTAGGGACATCATTTTCAGCAGCATCAACGGCCCCAATGAAAGTAGGTCATGTATCATACTTATATATACCCAGACAGAACTTCACTGTAGGAAGGAAGTTATGTCGACAAGTATCCATAAGTTCTGAGTCTGGTATACCGAAGGGCATCTTCAATGCTAGTCGCCTGAAGCATTCGATGAAAGCAATAACAGACTCAATCCTCCTTTTCTTGGTCTCGATAAGGGTGGACATACTAACATGCATGCCACTCTCATAAAACCTGTTGAAGGATAATCTCTCCAAATCTTTAAAGGAATTAATACAACCATCAGGCAGACTGCAGAACCATTCAAAATCTACCCCCTGTAAGGTCCTAATAAATAGCTTTGACAAAAATATATCATCCCTGGATAAGTGTAGAGTCTGCGTGTTGAAGTATGTCATGTGTTGGCGAGGAGAAGTCATCCCGTCAAATGAATTTAGCGTCAGTGGCTTGTAGTTAGGAGGGCAAGTAGCATTGTCCCATTCAGAAGGATAAGGTTGAGATATCTCCATCTTCTGAAGCTCGTCTTTGTGTGAGATGGTATCACGATGGGCAACAAGAGAATTAATTATATCCTGTTGATTGAGAAGATATTGAGAAACGGCTGTTGTACGGTTGTCAGGTGTCGTTGGTGAAGGACCACCCCCAGAATTTATAAGATTTGGAGGAGGCACAATGGAATGATACTCCTTCTGTAGTGAAATAGGGTTGTTGTTATGAGCCGGACTAACTGTTAGCCCAATGATCTAACTATGTTTTCTATTGTGGTTATTCAGTTAAGTTTAACATTATGATATCACTAATATTTATGCAATCTCTATAGCGTTGATACTTAAACTTTGCATAGTTCTAATGTGCTTTATCTTATCATACTTGCTACATGTATATTGCTTTGTTCGTCTAACATGTATTTGCAGAAAAGCAATTAACAAGATCAAATATAGACATATATAATAAAGAAATCATGGTGGGCCAAAGGCGATGGTATTCCACAAAGATTTCTCTGAACCGCCCGATAATATCTTTGAAGCCAAGCACAAACTGAGTATCTTTGGACAGTTGCCGCCAAGAGAAAAAGCCATCACCTATCAAAGAAAGAAGCCAAGCCATGCCATCATAATTTCAAGACTGAAGAAACCTGCACCTGTCTATGTATATCTGGAGTCTATAATGAGTCTTAGGAATATTTGTAAACACAATAAATGAATGAAAAAATTGAAAGCTATGGTAGAAAGTAACCAGGACAATCTTCGGAATCTTGACGGATGATCCGGCGGATCTCCGCGGAAATCCGGCGGAAGATCCGAATGGGCTCACAGAATACCTTCTGTGATTGTTCGGATTATCCGACAGAAAACTGTAAAATTTTGACGAATTTTTGTCCTGTTACCGTTTGCATTCCAACAGTCGAATTTTATCGAAGATTGATCCCAACGGCTTTATTTATAGCCGTTGGACTGTGCATGCGGATAATCCGACGGACTTTCGCGAAAATTCGGCAGATTATCCGTCAGCCTGCTAGAAGTTGCACTATTGCACCTTCCTTTGCTTTGGTTATAAATAGCCTTGAATCCCTTCATTCAAGGTTGATGCTTTGAGCCTAAAAATTTCTAAACCACCAAAGCTTATCCACAAACAACTCTACAAAGTTTTCATTTGTCATCCACAAATTGTGTTAGAGTTATTGAGCTGAAAAGTGAGATCTTTATTCTATTGTAAGGAGATCAAAACCTGTTGTGAAAGGTTAAAGTTGGAAGGTCTTTGAATCCAAACTCTCGGTTGAAGTTGGAGAGTCTTCGAATCCAAACTCTTGGTTGAAGTTGGATAGTCTTCGGATCCAAACTCTTGGTTGAAGTCGGAGAGGCCTTCGGACTAAAGCTCTCGTGTAAAAAGTTGGTAAGCCTTCGTATGAAAACATACGTTGTACTATTTGTGATAATAGTAGATTAAAGTCCGAGAGAGTTCTGGGACTAGAGTACCCCTTGGGAGGATACCAGGATACAATGGGTGTCGGTATTGTTTTGCTTCTTCTCTTGCACTCTTATTTTTAAATTGATCATTAGCTTGTGCTAAGTGCTTGATTAGTTAGCTTGACCCTATTCACCCCCCTCTAGGGTTCCTTCACTAATGTGTGCTGAGATGTTTGGTTGAGGTGGAGGAACAGCCCAGTAGTTTGGACTGTCGTGATACTGGTAAGCATATCAGTGATCTTAGCAAATACTGTTTCAAGACACTCTACCCGCTTGTTGGTCTGATCATTGGCTTCTTCAGGTCTCTCTCCATCCGCTTGTTGGTCTGATCACTGGCTTCTTCAGGTCTTTCTCCATCCGCCATATATGTAGATAACATGTGAGGATGAATATAGGAGATAGTACAACTGATGCTGATACTATTTGTCTCTGAGTTGAAAAGTCCCTCGTCTTCAGGTAGGGGAGGTAGATAATCACCGTCAGACTCGAAGAGATCATCATCATCTTGAAGGTTACCCCCGGTGTGAAGGTCATCTGCTTTATACTCTGAGGGAATACTACCCCTAGCTGAAGGATCATCACCTCCAGCTTGGGAGTCCTCGCCATCTATATGGAATATCATCTTTGATCGAGTACCCATATAGACTCCTTCAGATGTAACAGCTCGCTGGCTATCTGTTGGCAGACTTCTTCTTCTTCTGTTCGCAGAATTGAGAGAAAAAGTTGGGTTCGTGGTCCACCTTCTTTGATTGGGGCTCTCGTAAGGAGGATCCCATGAAGCCATGTTTGATGAAACACATAGCGGCTTTTCATCATCAGAGCGATGCAGTCATCGAAACATGGACTGCCTCTGAGGCCCTCTCGTTGCTTTGGAGCAACAACAGTTGATGACAATACTGGTTCACGGATGTACGCCATGAATTGTCGTATCCTCCCTCTCTTTACGCTTATAATTTATCATGTCGCATAAATCAACGGAAGGGAGTTTTTCCTTAAAACCTATGTCACATGCATCGCCGAGCTTTGCATACGAATTTCTAGTAGGAGTTGGCGCATCCGGACCTAGTTCACGTGCAGGGGCAATCCCCGTACCTAAGTTCTATAATGACCTTGAAGACAGCACCGTGCTATACGCGGTGGGGTCTGTCTTTTTGCTGTGGGCGCATAGACCCTGGAGCATGCCCTTGGGCACATGCTTTCCAGAGGTCCTGGGAGCATGCCTGGCCCTCCTGGATGTGGTCGCATAGAATGGGTCATCAGAGCCTGGACACATAGCCCTGGACGGATGGCCCGGGGGCCCTGGGTGCATAGCCTATCAAAGACAAAAGTCCTATGGTTAGAGTTATGCGCCCACATACTGCCACGGGCACATGACTCTGGACGTATGCTTTGGAAAGCAGCGTTGTTTTCTTCCAGTTTTGCCTTCTTCATTTGTGAGCCTCGCTGAGTTTGTCCAAAGCGTCGAACACTTCGATTCTTGGTATTGTAATGTTTTTTCTTGCCAAGTTTCGATTATTGAACACTCTATTCTTAGTTGCACAAGAGGGACGTCGCTGGGCTAGTAGAGCTCGGAGCGGTATGCGCCTTCTTCATGTCAGGAGCCTCTGTGGCAGAGCTATGCGCCCATAGAGGAGCTCCATGTGCCCACGTGGAAGGCCTTTACGCCCACGTGACAGAGTTTTTCGGTTGCATATCTTCTATGACACTGGCAGGATATGCTCCACAAACCTTCAGAAGCCAAGTCTTACGAGATTTGTTTGGCTTTACTAATTTTGAAGGAGTAGAGCCGTCCTTCGAGAGCATCTCTTCGAACGCCTGCTGATCGAACTTCACGATCAACATCTTCTAAGTGCTCCCCACTTTATCAGTATCGGATTGCATCACCACCTTCTTGCAGAGCAAAAGGTAGTCTCCAGCAGAGTCGCCATTTTTGTGGAAACAAAAAAAGAAGAAATGCTGTCTTTTCTTATTGGCGTAAGGCACCACAAATCGAGTATGTCTGAGAGATTCTTCGCTGAGGATCCCCGAGTACAAAAAGAATTTGGGGGAATGGGACGATGGAGATCGAGCGGCAGTTGCTGTCATGCCCCGCTCTCGTAGGAGGGATCATCCTCGCTAAGGCGTGATGCCGCACGAGCCTAGATTGCGCTCGTGTAAGGCGGGTTCCATAATGGCTGATTTCAGCAGCTGCGACGGGGTCATCGCATAGAAGTCCCATGCAGAGACATTGAATAATAGCAGCAGAAATTTTAAAGGAAAACACAAGTTATTCAAAGAAGCTCTTTATTGATATTGAAACAAATATTACAAAAGGCGCAAGGCCAAGATTACAAGTCTCTCGAGCTCGCTTTTCTCACATTACAAGTTCACTCTGCTCTCTCTTATCTCTCGATACAACGCTTGAGCCTACGAAAGCTTCGGAAGGCGACGTCCATACATTATGTCCCATATAAGTCTTGTCTCCATGCGGCCGCACGCTTCGAATCACCATGGAACTCCGTGCCTCGACGCATCCAAGCGAGCTCTGCACCACAAGCTTCTACCTGTGTCTATACTATGTGGGTGTCAGTACTCAACTGTACTGGTGGAATGAGCTCCTCGCCCACCCTTACAAAACCAACACGTTTAATTTACTTTGTGCAACATAGTCCCTTTTATGATTGACTTCCTACTCTTGCCTTAGGATCAGTTTTAGGACAGACGCCTTGGCCTATTTTGTGTCTTTAGACCATCCCGTGCTTGCAACATCAACATTAACCTATCAAGTCGTGTTTGTCTTACGGCCCAAAATCAGAAGACACAACTACACAATAGACTCCATTTTCGTGTGACCGTGCTACAAACCCTTGCTGAGGAAGTACCTCGCATCTCAGTGAGGCTTACCATATCACCGCCTCGCGGCCCTTGTCGCCAAGCGGCCCTTGCTACTTTGATCACGAACTGACCCAATTGAGACTTGTGAACTTAGTGTCACTTAACCAACTTGCCTTGCGGCGATTCTGACTTAAACTCGAATAACTCAACCCAACTTATGCAACTCATATGTCAACACTTGAGACTCGAATCCACGTCTCGTACCGAAGCACGACGCCTATGTTTAAGCCAAATCTTAGGCCCAAACTTTGTGTTCCAACTTATACACACATTCAACTCGACTCAATCCAAAGGCATACACGCGAATAGCCGCTATTTTGCCGACATCTATATGAACTTGGCTACTAGCATAACAAGCTATCCTGCGACGTATAGCTTTGTTAAATCGGAGACCTTTCAACGCAAGTAGCTAGCTCCGTTGCAAGCCCCCGCTTTAACCCGTACTAAAATGTTATGCACGACTATACCCTATTTTCTCCTAGGCCGAGTTGGTCCCGTGGCCCCGGGTTGCCGCTCGAGGAAACATCGCCCTTGTCGACAAGTTATCCATGACCATGGAAGACTCGACTCAAATTGACGTCTCACACAGTCATCCTTCTTTCAGTGTTACCCTCTCTTTCAAAACTACGTTCAAGACTTATATCCTTGTGATCCCTCGACGACCCACGGTCGCGAGCCTTCTCCTTTGATGCCATATCCTTTTTACTCAACTTAGGAATGACCATTTGATAGCCCTTTTCGACTTGAAACCCACCATAGCTCGTGCCTTAAACACTAAGTCCGTGTATTGTGCCTTAAGCCAACCGTGTTTTACGTAATACTTCTGCCCAAGTCGACGGACCTTGAGATCGTGGGACTACTTAAATTTGACAAACCACGAAAGAGCGGGACGGTACTTGTAACGTCTTAGGTCGACCGACATAACTTTGCCTAACTTAACTTCACAACATCTTAACTAGCAAAGGCTACGTCAAGCTTTTCCTTAATGGATCGTGTCGTGCACACATTCGACTTGAGCGACCAAGTTACTCGGGTGACTAGACTTAGGTCACAAGCCGCTAAATACAACTTAAATCATGTGCAAACCAAGGCTATGCCAAGCCTTGGACAATAGGACCGTGCATGCTTTATGAAGCATTCATGCGGGTGACGCCTATGACTTAGGCTACGATCATAACTTCGCCTACTCAACCAACTTTTCTTCTTCTAAGCCACGGGACGAAGGATCGAGTGTCATTTTCAAAGCATGTCGTGCACTAACTCTAAGCCGACCGTTGGACCTTTCCATATTCTAACTCTATTTGATCCGTCGGAATCATTCCCTTTTGCTATGTGGATTCGTCTATTTTATTATCAAGCCTACTTGTGCAAGTTAAAAACATGCAATTTATTATGTGAAGGCTAAGATGAGGCAAGTTCACCGAAACTACCCCACCTGAGCAAGCGGTCGCCTCGACCGAGCGATGTCTTCGAGTAGCCGTTGTAAGGCTAAGTCCGAACGCCGTCGGCGTTCTGATTCCTCCGATTGACTGAGCGGGATGAGGCACTACATCATACACCACTCAGAAAAAGTTTTATCCTCGAAACTGAGTATACTTATCGTCTTATCACTTTAATCAACATTCACGGAGTCTAACACACACTACTCCTATGCATTTTCCAAATCTGAGCCACGCTTGTGCTACCCACAATCCTTTCTTCAAAACTTAAAATCTTAAAATCCTCGACACTTTTTCGTTCCACAATCTTACTTAAATTCAACGTATCACTTAGTTTGGATCGTGCACACATTCCAG
Source organism: Iris pallida (assembly GCA_029216955.1). Taxonomy (NCBI): domain Eukaryota; kingdom Viridiplantae; phylum Streptophyta; class Magnoliopsida; order Asparagales; family Iridaceae; genus Iris; species Iris pallida. The sequence continues at coordinate 7,104,024 of JANAVB010006993.1, read as the reverse complement.
GCGTCCCCGAAATACATGTATTTCAACCAAGCCTCGTGATAGAGAATCCCCCATCACCACTCGAGTTGGATCGTGTATATATTCGTGCATTCCTGATATACGTGCATGTCAACCGAGCCTCATGAGTGGTGCCTCCATAATTCCTATCGCTCCGTACCGGAATGTCTGCCTAACCGCTAGGCTATGTCTTTTAGGCTACAGTCAATCCGTCAGTATTGGAATCATAGTTCCCAAACAACAACAATATCAATACTGACCCCATCCTAAGGTCAAACCAAATTGATAGTATGGGGTTTTCTACCCAAGTTACATCACTCCAATTTCTAAACATCGAGCATCGATTCCCTACACACATCCCAACGTTCATCGCACGGGGTTTGAGTCATTCAGTAAAGCCATCCTATGATAAGTCACGTTTCAACCAACTCCTTGACGTATCAATATCGCTCGTCCAATAAACCATATTACATAGTCTATCTTTCGAACACGTTCGACATAATCCGTCTATCAATTATTCTCAAGTCAAGCACGCTACGACATAATTCATCGCTAAACCATAATTCACATTTCACATTCCCTAAGTCATTTATCCCAATTCACGAAATCGATCACAAGGTCATCTGACTTAACAATACATTGCACCCCGATCTCACACGAGTAAGATTTTCTATGGTGGGCATGAATCACCATGTACGCTCCCACGGGATGATTATCCTCATCGGAACGTAACTCTTGTTTTGTGTTTAGACTGATTCATTCTCGATACACGGATTGGACCTACCCAATCTTCAAGCTTATTTCATTTGGCAATCACAAGTCCTAACATCCTCAAATTTTCCTTCGTATCAAACCGCCAAGTCGAGACAATCAAAGTTGCCGTATCCTAATTTTTTGAGTTCGATCATTCCTGTGACATTAATCAACATGTCAGTGCTCACGCGGAACGATCGCCCCAAATCCGATGCAACACATGTACGAGGCTAGAGTTGCACTCGCACAAGCCAAGATTGTCGACATTGTGGCTATCCGTGTAACCCTCAAGACACAATCATTTTTATCCAACATTTATCTCAATAAAAATCCTAAGTATAGCATCCAATCGAACAATACCATTTGTACGATCGTCATTCACCGAGTCAGAGTACCCCCCGAGTTATCGCATATCGATCTTTGATATGCCTCAATACCATCGACGATATGCGTAACTTACGATCTTCTTTTTCAACCAATTTCGAATCGTACGAAAGATGCCATCATTCAACTGGATAATATCCTCGACATTCAATTCAAGTTCGATCATTATCCCTTTATCTTAAGTCATCGACTAACGTATTTCATCAATTCGTATCATTCTTGCTAAATCAATCATCGAACGACATCCATTCCAATCCTCAGAGTCATTGCGTAACTTCAAAATTCAACTTTTTATGCATGCTATCTTTCCATCGTGCTAACTTTCTCTATACGATTTCACCTATCGATTCCCTTTATCAAGTCATCTGTTCGCTACACCTTAACTTTTCCTCGATTTAATTTACCTACTCAATGACCTTTGTGTTTCATACTCGCGCAATCCTCGATCTCGTGCACATTTCGTGCCCGTCAATTTCTAGGTTGTTCGAATCATCTCATTCAAATCTTCAAGACTACATCTTGTTCAACGATACTCAATCTAAGGCTTTGCATAACGCGAAGCTTGCTGATAGACTCACCGAAACCCCGCATCCTCAATTCGATCGATCGACATCCCTGAGGCTATCGCACACACCACTCAGGGATGAAGTCATTTATTAAATCCTCAACTATAATTCGAATCAAAATCCACTTTTTCAAATTTTTTGTTCGAACCATTCCTCAATTTCCAAGCACGCTCATCCATATCGCACCGACATTGTCGTCGCTCGATAGCACCCCTACCGATAGTCATCTTATTTACTCAATTGAGTCTAACTCATTCTTGCTCAACAATATTTAATTTCTGCACTCGACTTTTCTAATATCGACGCAACTTTGGTGTATATGCCCAGCCCGACTCAGCCAACCGTGCTTACGCGAACCATCTTTTTATTTTATTGTCAAAAACTGTTTACCTACATTTTGCAAAATAATTAGACTTATTGTATGGACATCCGCGGGACATTTGAGAGAGAGCGCACCAACAATATCAACTTTATGAGAGCAACACTTCAGAGTTTGCGAAAACAGCGGAGTTAAAGAATTCAATCGATAGTCCAATAATGTAAAGCTGTGCTCTGATACCATTATGTCACGCCCCGCTCCTGCAGGAGCGATCGTCCTCGCTAAGGTTTGATGTCGTACGAGCCTAGATTGCGCTCGTACAAGGCGGGTTCCATAACGGCCGATTTCAGTGGCTGCGACGGGGTCGTCGCACAGAAGTCCCATGCAGAGACATTGAATAATAGCAGCAGAAATTTTAAAGTGAAACACAAGTCATTCAAAGAACCTCTTTATTGATATTGAAACAAAGGTTACAAAGGGTGCAAGGCCAAGATTACAAGTCTCTCGAGATCACTTTTCTCACATTCCAAGTTGACTCTGCTCTCTCTCATCTCTCGATACAACGCTTGAGCCAGCGGAAGCTTCGGAAGACGACGTCCATACATTATGTCCCGTATAAGTCTTGACTCCATGCGGCCGTGCGCTTCGAATCGCCAAGGAACTCCGTACTTCGACACATCCAAGTGAGCTCTGTACCATGAGCTTCTACCTGTGCCTGTACATAGAAACTATGTGGGTGTCAGTACTTAAGTATACTGGTGGAATGAGCTCCTCATCCACCCATACAAAACCAAAATGTTTGATTTACTTTGTACAATATAGTCCCTTTTACGATTGACTTCCTATTCTTGCCTTAGGATCAGTTTTAGGACAGACGCCTTGGCCTATTTTATGTCTTTAGACCATCCCGTGCTTGCAACATCAACGTTAACCTATCAAGTCGTGTTTGCCTTACGGCCCAAAATCAGAAGACACAATTACACGATAGACTCCATTTCCGTGTGACCGTGCTACAAACCCTTGCTGAGGCCGTGCCTCGTATCTCAGTGAGGCTTACCATATCGCCGCCTCGCGGCCCTTGCTACTTTGATCACCAACTGACCCAATCGAGACTTATGAACTTAGTGTCACACACTACCAAAATACACCCATTTAGCGACGGATGTTTAGCGACGGAACTTTTTCGTCGGTATTAGCGACGGTTTAGTGGCCGCTCAGTGACTGAATTTCGACTACAAGCCTTTGCCATTTTTATTTTAATTTTAGGAGGAGGAAAAGTCGCTCAGCCGTCGCTAGACTGACGGTAACATAGCGACGGATCTTCCGTAGTCGCAACACAGTCGTATATTTGGCGGGAATAGTGTAGGAAATTGGCGGGATATATTTTCGACGACGTAGCGACGGATAGTCAGTCGGCACTTATCCAAAAGGGCGACAACCGGGCGACGGATATCTACCAGTCGCTAGTCCGTCGCTATATTTACGTTCCAGACTTTAAATGAAACGGCGGGGAGAACTTTTCGCATTCCCCCCAAATTCACTCTCTCTCCTCCTCCTCTCTCTCTCTCTCTCTCTCTCGTCGGTGTCGGCTTCGGTGATCGGCGTCGGTGTCGTCGTCGTCGTCCTCTCCTCTCTCTCAACCGAAGGTAACCCCCTCTCTCTCTCTCTCTCTTGATCTCTCTCTCTCTCTCTCGCGGTGTCGCGGGCTGGGCGGCGCGCTTGGGGCTGGGCCGTCCGGGGCTTGGCGGCTGGCTTGGGTCGGGGGCTGGGCGGCGGGCTTGGGGCTGGGGCGTCGGGGTCTGGGCGATGGGCTTGGGGCGGGGGCGTCGGGGTCTGGGAGGCAGGCTTGGGGTTTTGGGGCGTCGGGGGCTGGGCGGCTTGCTTGGGTCGGGGTCTGGGCGGTGGGCTTGGGGCGGCGGCGTCGGGGGCTGGGCGGCTGGCTTGGGGCGGGGACGTCGGGGCTGGGCGGCTGGCTTGGGTCGGGGGCTGGGCGGTGGGCTTGGGGCGGCGGCGTCGGGGGCTGGGCGGCTGGCTTGGGTTGGGGGCTGGGCGGTGGGCTTGGGGCGGCGGCGTCGGGGGCTGGGCGGCTGGCTTGGGTCGGGGGCTGGGCGGTGGGCTTGGGGCGGCGGCGTCGGGGGCTGGGCGGCTGGCTTGGGTCGGGGGCTGGGCGGTGGGCTTGGGGTGGCGGCGTCGGGGGCTGGACGGCTGGCTTGGGGCGGGGGCGTCGGGGGCTGGGCGGCTGGCTTGGGTCGGGGGCTGGACGGTGGGCTTGGGGCGGCGGCGTCGGGGGCTGGGCGGCTGGCTTGGGGCGGCGGGCTTTGGTCGGGGGCGGCGGGTGGCTTTGCTTCTCAAATTCATCTGAGTTTATATATTGGCTAAATAATGTGTTATCCATATTGGGTGTTTCATTAGTTTGGTGGTGTTTGGATTAGTAAATGTAAATATATATGGGGTTTGGATTCATGGTGTATATGTTCACTGTCTCAAGGACAGTACGAGTTCTATCAGTTGTGTGCTTCTGTATAGATGTATATATCTATACATCTAGCTGTGATATACATATATGTATGTGACAATCTCAGTTAGCGATGGACTAGTTACCGGTTAGCGACGGATATTTCCAGCTCCATTAATTGCATTAATCTACGGTACGACATGGTGACGGATATTCCCTGCAGCCATTCGACTGGCGAGGCAGAAACTATGTTGCCATAGATAAAGTTGCCAGTCCTACGACCCTCATCCCTCGGCAATGATGATACGACAACCCATCACTATATCTTATATAGTAGTAGATGATGTCTTAGTATTACATTAGTGAGTTCATCTTGATTCTGTTACGTACGTCCTTCAGATACTAGATACGATAAGGTTAACATATACTACACGATATGTATACAGAATATAGATGATTCACACTAATGTATGCTAGAATGAATCTTGGGTTGTGTTCTGAGCCATCCGTTCTCACACTTAAAACACATAGGAATTAGTAGTGTGAGAGCGCCGGAGAGAGTGAGAGCGCCAGAGGGGAGAGGAGAGAGAGAGTAAAATGGTACGACATGGTGAAGTAGTACTGTATTTTGGCTCCAGTTCCAGCTCCATTTGATCTACGGTACGACATGGTGATCAAGACATAGTCTCTGCAGCCATTCGACTGGCGAGGCAGAAACTATGTAGCCGTAGATAAAGTTGACTGTCTTCCGACCCTCATCCCTCGGCAATGATGATACGACAACCTATCACTATATCTTATATAGTAGTAGATGATGTCTTAGTATTACATTATGTGAGTTCATCTTGATTCTGTTACGTTCTTCAGATACTAGATATGATAAGAACATATACTACACCATATGTACAGAACATAGATGATTCACACTAATGTATGCTTGAATGAATCTTGGGTTGTCTTCTGAGCCGTCCGTTCTCGCACTTGGCAAAAAATCGAATTGGTAATACTTTATCGGCTTTCGAAAATGTACTCAAATTACATGATGGTTCCTTTAGTTAGCTTGCTTATGTTACAATTATATTATTTGTGACTATCGATCTTACCAGATGGCACCCATGACCCGAGGAGCGGCACGTCATTTGAAGAAAACAGTAAATGCTGAGGTGGCTTCTCCTACAGTTGAGGAGGAAGTGGCACCGGTTGCTAGTGAGACCGGAAGTTCTATTCATCCAGCACCGGTAGCTAGTGAGACCGAGAGTTCTCTTCAATCAATCTTTGCAAGGGACGACATCTCTCCTCGCGCCAAAAAACTCGCTTTTTTGAGGTGGATGCGTGAACGTATCACTGAGCGTTTGCGTGAGCAGCATGTTTCTCATTAGCTATTAGTACTGATTTGTATTGGACTATTTGTATTGGGTTATTTTTGTATTAGACTATTTGTATTGGACTACTTATTGAGTTGTTTTTGTATTAGACTATTTGTACTGTCCTCCGACCCTCATCCCTCGGCAATGATGATACGACAACCAACAAGAGAGAATTCTAGATCCATCTCAGTATGACGTATACTCTGATAGATCACAATTACAAGAATGATATCAGTAGTGGGATTGAGTGCTGGAGGAGATATTATCAGAGAATACGTCCTACTCAGATGGGTCTCCCACTGTTACTAATTTTTTCTGACAGCATAGTAGATGTGCTCCGTCAACAGATTCTTGCTCCGAGCCAAAACTTTGTCCCGGAGCTCAAGTAGACATCCTTCGTGTAGAGCTCGAGTGAGAGGTTCCTGACAGCATGGTGGTCTCATTTGTCAAAGTATCCGTGCTCATCCCACATTGGTTGTGGGACGAGCACGGATACTTTGACAAAGGAGACCACCATGCTGTCAGGAACCTCTCACTCGAGCTCTACACGAAGGATGTCCACTTGAGCTCCGGGGCAAAGTTTTGGCTTGGAGTCAGATTCTGTTGACGGAGCACATCCACCATGCTGTCAGAAAAAAATAGTAACGGTGAGAGACCCATCTGAGTAGGACGTATAATCTGATAGTATCCCCTCCAGCACTCAATCCCACTACTGATATCATTCTTGTAAGGGTGATCTCTCAGAGTATACGTCCTACTCAGATGGATCTCTCAGGGTATCCTCTCCGGTTGGTTGTGTTCTGAGCCATCCGTTCTCACAGAGGGTCCTATTTTGAATTCTATATTTTGTATTTTGGTTTCTGTATTTTATATTTTGGTTTCTGTATTTTGGCTCCAGCTCCATTTGCATTAATCTACGGTACGACATGGTGATCAGGACATAGTCCCTGCAGCCATTCGTATGTGCATATTTGGTCTATGTGATTCTTGGATAATTGGTGTGCATTATATATTGGTTTGGTTTATGCATATTTTTGTGAACAGGAAAAGTGTTGCACCATATGTACAGAATATAGATGATTCACACTAATGGTGATCAGGACATAGTCCCTGCAGCCATTCGACTGACGAGGCAGAAACTATGCAAGTAGCCTTAGATAAAGTTGACTGTCCTCCGACCCTCATCCCTCGGCAATGATGATACGACAACCTATCACTATATCTTATATAGTAGTAGATGATGTCTTAGTATTACATTAGTGATTTCATCTTGATTCTGTTACGTCCTTCAGATACATATCGGATATGACCGATACCAAATCGATAAGGCCAATATGAATCCTAGCTATACGGCCGATACATGTACATATCGGATATAAGACGATACCAATTTGTTAAGGCCAATACCACTATGATACGTCCTATACCAATCTGATAGATCGATACAGGCTTGATACACTAGATACTAAGTACATCTGGCCTATACCAGCGGATCCACAAATTACTGCACGATAGGCCCAACGACTCCAGTTACATCCGGTTATTGGTGAGTACATGATTACATAGTAATTCTGTTAGTCTTGTGATACAAATTTTTACTCATGCTACCAACGTCACAACTTTTCCAGTGCTGCTTCCTCTAATGATGATGAACGCAAAAAACCAACGTCACAACTTTTATAACTTGAGTAAATTTCTTTACCCTATATGAAAATTTCTGTTGTCAGAAAGATGGCTCCTAGGACTCGTCGAGGTGGTGCTGCTAGTCGAGGAAGGGGTCGAGGCAAAAAACCCTTGGAGGTCGACACGGAGGAAGTCTCCGTCGTCAAACAAGAGCCGATGACTGTTAAGGAGAAGGTGTTACCAAAGGTCGAGGTCAAGGAAGAACCGATGACCATCAGGGAAGAGATTGCTCCCAAGCTTGAAGCTAAGGAGGAGCCACCGTCAGAGAGTAGTAGCATCGAGACCGACCCTCCTGTCCCTACAGAAGACCTCAACCAGATTGAGCCTTCGTATGCAAAGTGGCTGATAGAATGGTACATGCCTCAACGCAACTATCATCCCTGGCTGTGAGGATTCATCGTCTGACTTGTGGTCTTTGTTGAGGCCAAAGTCGATTTTCCTATGTGTTTTAGAATATTTATGAAAATTTTGGAATATTTGTGCTATGATCGGTCGTCAGGATTGGATCTTAGGTTACTGTAACTGGCCAACTCTTTCCTATGTGTTTTGGAATATTTGTGAAAAATTTGGAATATTTGTGCAATGATCGGATTATAACGATGGATATTAGGTTACTCTTCCGGATAACTGATGTCTATTTTATATTAATTTGGTTTGGTCTATATGATTCTTAAATAATTGGTGTGCATTAAATTCGTATGTGCATATTTTGGTCTATGTGATTCTTGGATAATTGGCGCGCATAATATATTTGGTCTATGTGATTATTGGATAATTGGTGTGCATTATATATTGGTTTGGTTTATGCAAATTTTTGCGAACAGCTAAAAAGCTGTAATTTTTTTTTCAAAATATTCTCAGTTAGCGACGGACTTATGACCGTTTTGCGACGGAAGTCTCCAGTTTCCGACTACTTTTCGACGGTTATGCCGTCGCTAACTGGATATTTGAAATTTATTCCCAGGTAGCGACAGATGATCGATGAAAAATCTGTCGGCATGATTTATTGTTCGACGGACTAGCGACGACATATTCGTCGCCCGTATTCTGGAAATAACAAGAATTTTCAGAACAAGGTCGATGGTTAATCCGTCGCTATGCGGTCGATATATTGCGACGGCGTAGCGACGACATATCCGTCGCCAAGTTGCTGGAAATGACATGAAATTCCAGAAGCTGGCCGACGGCTTTTCCGTCAGAAAGCCGTCGCTAATCCGTCACTTGATATCGACGGTATCGACGGATTAGCGACGAAATGATACGATCCGATACGCCTTTGCGACGGGTTAGCGACGGCTTTGCTCGTCGGTATTGTGTACACAGTTCAGTACTTAAAAGCTGAGGTGGACGAGATTCCGTCGGCAATGCGTCGCTAATGCTTCGTATTGTGACGTCGACTATCCGTCGCTTTTCCGTCATGTGACGACAACTTAGCGACGGATGGTTATTAGCGATGAGGTGATTGCCGACGGATTTTTTTGGCCAATATCCGTCGGTAAGCGGTCGCTAATGGTAATTACCGTCGTCTTAGCGACGGATGCGGCCGTCGCTAAATCGATAAATTTTGGTAGTGACATAACCAACTTGCCTTGCGGCAATTCCTGACTTAAACTCGAACAACTCAACCCAACTTATGCAACTCACTTGTCAACATTTGAGACTCGACGCCACGTCTCATACTGAAGCACGACGCCTATATTTAAGCCAAATCTTAGGCCCAAACTTTGTGTTCCAACTTGTACACATATTCAACTCGACTCAATCCAAAGGCATACACGCGGATAGCCGCTATTTTGTCGACATCTATATGAACTTGGCCACTAGCATAATAAGCTATCCTACGACCTATACCTTTGTTAAATCGGGGACCTTTCAACGCAAGTAGCTAGCTCTGTTGTAAGCCCCCGCTTTAACCCGTGCTAAAACCTTATGCACGACTATACCCTGTTTCATCCTAGGCCGAGTCGGTCGCATGGCCCCGGGTTGCTGCTCGAGGAAACATCGCCCTTGTCGACAAGTTGTCCATGACCATGCAAGACTCGACTCAAATTAACGTCTCACACAGTCATCCTTCTTTCAGTGTTACCCTTTCTTTCAAAACTATGTTCAAGACTTCTATCCTTGAGATCCCTCGACGACCCACGGTCGCAAGCCTTCTCCCTTGATGCCATATCCTTTTTACTCAACTTAGGAATGACCATTTGATATCCTTTTTTCTAAACTCGACTTGAAACCCACCATAGCTCGTGCCTTAAACACTAAGTCCGTACATTGTGCCTTAAGCCAACCGTGTTCTACGCAATACTCCTGCCCAAGTTGACGGGCCTTGAGATCGTGGGACTACTTAACTTTGACAAACCACGAAAGAGCGGGACGGTACTTATAACGTCTTAGGTCGACCGGCATAACTTTGCCTAAATTAACTTCGCAACATCTTAACGAGCAAAGGCTACGTCAAACTTTACCTTAATGGATCGTGCCGTGCACGCATTCGACTTGAGCGACCAAGTTACTCGGGTGACTAGACTTAGGTCATAAGCAGCTAAATGCAACTTAACTCATGGGCAAACCAAGTCTATGCCAAGCCTTGGTTGATGGGACCGTGCATGCTTTATGAAGCATTCATACGGGCGACGCTATGACTTAGGCTACGATCATAACTTCACCTACTCAACCAACGTTCCTTCTTCTAAGCCACGGGATGAAGGATCGAGTGTCATTTTCAAAGCACGCCGTGTACTAACTCTGAGCCGACCGTTGGACCTTTCCATATTCTAACTCTATTTGACCCGTCGAAATTATTCCCTTTAGCTATGTGGATTCGTTTCTTTTATTATCAAGCCTACTTGTGCAAGTTGAAAACATGCGATTTATTATGTGAAGGCTAAGATGAGGCAAGTTCACCGAAACTACCCCACCTGAGCAAGCGATCGCCTCGACCGAGCGATGTCTTCGAGCAGCCGTTGCAAGGCTAAGTCCGAACGTCGTCGGCGTTCCGATTCCTCCGATTGACTGAGTGGGACGGGGCACTACATCATACACCACTCAGAAAAAGTTTCATCCTCAAAACTAACAGAGTATACTTACCGTCTTATCACTTTAATCAACATTCACGGACTCTCGCACACACTACTCCTATGCATTTTCTAAATCTGAGATACGCTCGTGCTACCCACAATCCTTTCTTTAAAACTCAAAAACTTAAAATCCTCGACACTTTTCCGTTCCTCAATCTCACTTAAATTCAATGTATCACTTAGTTTGGATCGTGCACACATTCCAAGCGTCCCCGAAATACATGCATTTCAACCAAGCCTCGTGATAGAGAATCTTCCATCACCACTCGAGTCGGATCGTGCACATATTCGAGCGTCTCTGATATACGTGCATGTCAACCGAGCCTCATGAGTAGTACCTCCACAATTCCTATCGCTCCGTACTGGAACGTCTATATAACCGCTAGGGTATTTTTTTTAGGCTACAGTCAATCCGTCAGTATTGGAATCATAGTTCCCAAACAACAACAATATCAACACTGACCCCATCCAAAGGTTAAACAAAATTGATAGTACGGGATTTTCTACCCAAGCTCACATCACTTCGATTTTTAAACATCGAGCATCGATTCCCTACACACATCCCAATGTTTGTCGTACGGGGTCCGAGTCATTCAGTAAAGCCATCATATGATAAGTCACGTTTCAACCAACTCCTTGACGTATCAATATCGCTCGTCCAATAAACCATCTTGTATAGTCTATCTTTCGAACACGTTCGACATAATCCGTCTGTCAATCATTCTCAAGTCAAGCACGCTACGACATAATTCATCGCTAAACCATAATTCACATTTCACATTCCCTAAGTCATTTATCCCAATTCATGAAATCAATCACAAGGTCATATGACCTAACAATACGTTGTGCCCCAATCTCACGCGAGTCAGATTTTCCACGGTGGGTATGAATCATCATGCACGCTCCCGTGGGATGATCATCCTCGTCGGGATGTAACTCTTGTTTTGTGTCTAGACTAATTCATTCTCGATACGTGGATTGGACCTATCCAATCCACAAGCTTATTTTATTCGGCAATCACAAGTCCCAACATCCTCAAATTTTTCTTCGCATCAAACCGACAAATCGAGACATTCAAAGTTGTCGCATCCTGATTTTTTGAGTTCGATCATTCCTACGACATGAATCACCATGTAAGCACTCACGCGGAACGATCGCCCCAAATCTGACGCAACGCATGTGCGAGGCTAGAGTTGCACTTGTGCAAGACAAGATCGTCGACGTTGTGGCTATCCGCGTAACCCTCAAGACACAATCATTTTTATCCAACATTTATCTCAATCAAAATCCTAAGTATAGCATCCAACCGAACAATAACATTTGCACGATCGTCATTCACCGAGTCAGAGTACCCTCCAAGTTATCGCATATCGATCTTTGATATGCCTCAATACCATCGACGATATGCATAAATTGACGATCTTCCTTTGCAACCAATTTTGAATCGTGCGAATGATGCCATCGTTCGACTGGATAATCTCCTCGACATTCAATTCAAGTTCGATCATTATCCCTTTATCTTAAGTGTCGACCAACGTATTTCCTCAATTAGCATCATTCTTGCTAACTCAATCATCGAACGACATCCTTTCCAATCCTCAGAGTCATTACGTAACTTCAAAATTCAACTTTTTTATGCACGCTATCTTTCCATCGTGCTAACTTTCTCTATACGATTTCACCTATCGATTCCCTTTATCAAGTCATCCGTTCGCTACACCTTAACTTTTCCTCGATTTAATTTACCTACTCAATCAACTTTGTGTTTCATACTCGCGCAATCCTCGATCTCGTGCATATTCCATGTGCGTCAATTTCTAGGATGTTCGAATCAGCTCATCCAAACATTCAAGACTACATCTTGTTCAACGATACTCAATCTAAGGCTTTGCATAACGCGATGCTTGCTGATAGACTCACCGATACCCCGTATCCTCAATTCGATCGATCGAGATCCCTGAGGCTATCGCATACACCACTCAGGGATGAAGTCATTTATCAAATCCTCAACTATCATTCGAATTAAAATCCACTTCTTCAAATTTTTCGTTCGAACCATTCCTCAATTTCCAAGCACGCTCATCCATATCGCACCGACGTTGTCGTCGCTCGATAGCACCCCTATCGATAGTTATCTCATTTACTCAATTGATTCCAACTCATTCATGCTCAATACTATTTAATTTTCGCACTCGACTTTTCTAAGGTCGATGCAGCTTTGGTGTATATGCCTAACCCGACTCAGCCAACCTTGCTTATGCGAACCATCTTTTTGTTTTGTTGTCAAAAACTGTTCACCTACGTTTTACAAAATAATTAGACTTATTGTATGGACATCTGCAGGACATTTGAGAGAGAGCGTACCAACGATATCAACTTTGCGAGAGCAACACTTCAGAGTTTGCAGAAACAGCGGAGTTAAAGAATTCAATAGATAGCCCAAGGACGTAAAGCCGTGCTTTGATATCATTATGTCACGCCCCGCTCCCGTAGGAGCGATCTTCCTCTCTAAGACGTGATACCGAACGAGCCTAGAATACGCTCGTGCAAGGCAGGTTCCATAACGGCCGATTTCAGCGGCTGCGACGGGGTCGTCGCACAGAAGTTCCATGTAGAGACATTGAATAATAGCAGCAGAAATTTTAAAGAAAAACACAAGTTATTCAAAGAAGCTCTTTATTGATATTGAAACAAAGATTACAAAGGGCGCAAGGCCAAGATTACAAGCCTTTCGAGCTCACTTTTCTCACATTACAAGTTCACTCTGCTCTCTCTCTCATCTTTCGATACAATGCTTGAGCCAACGGAAGCTTCGGAAGGCGACGTCCATACATTATGTCCCGTATAAGTCTTGACTCCATGCGAACGTATGCTTCAAACCATCAAGGAACTCCGTACCTCGACGCATCCAAGCGAGCTCCGCACCAAGAGCTTCTACCGGTACCTGCACATAAAAACTATGTGGGTGTCAGTACTCAACTGTACTGGTGGAATGAGCTCATCGCCCACCTATACAAAATCAACACGTTTGATTTACTTTGTGCAACATAGTCCTTTTTATGATTGACTTCCTACTCTTGCCTTAGGATCAGTTTTAGGACATACGCCTTGGCCTATTTTGTATCTTTCGACCATCCCGTGCTTGCAACATCAACGTTAACCTATCAAGTCGTGTTTGCCTTACGACGTAAAATTAGAAGACGCAACTACACGATAGACTCCATTTTTGTGTGACCGTGCTACAAACCCTTGCTGAGGCCGTGCTCGCATCTCAGTGAGGCTTACCATGTCGCCGCCTCGTGGCCCTTGCCGCCAAGCGGCCCTTGCTAATTTGATCACTAATTGACCCAATCGAGACTTGTGAACTTAGTGTCACTTAACAAACTTGCCTTGCAGCGATTTCTGACTTAAACTCGAACAACTCAACCTAACTTATGCAACTCACATGTCAACACTTGAGACTCGACGCCACGTCTCGTACCGAAGCACGACGCCAATGTTTAAGCCAAATCTTAGGCCCAAACTTTGTGTTCCATCTTGTACAGACATTCAACTCGACTCAATCCAAAGGCATACATGCGGATAGCCGCTATTTTGCCGACATCTTTATGAAATTGGCCACTAGCATAACAAGCTATCCTGCGACGTATAGCTTTGTTAAATCGGGGACCTTTCAACGCAAGTAGCTAGCTCCATTGCAAGCCTCCGCTTTAACCCGTGCTAAAACCTTATGCACGACTATACCCTATTTCCTCCTAGGCCGAGTCGGTCCCATGGCCCCGGGTTTTTGCTCGAGAAAACATCGCCCTTGTCGACAAGTTATCCATGACCATGCAAGACTCGACTCAAATTGACGTCTCACACAGTCATCCTTCTTTCAGTGTTATAACTATGTTCAAGACTTCTATCCTTGAGATCCCTCGACGACCCACGGTCGCAAGCCTTCTCCCTTGATGCCATATCCTTTTTACTCAACTTAGGAATGACCATTTGATAGCCCTTTTTCTAAACTCGACTTGAAACCCACCGTAGCTCGTCTCTTAAACACTAAGTCCGTACATTATGCCTTAAGCCAACCGTGTTCTATGCAACACTCCTGCCCAAGTCGATGGACCTTAAGATCGTGTGACTACTTAACTTTGACAAACCGCAAAAGAGCAGAACGGTACTTGTAACGTCTTAGGTCGACCGGCATAACTTTGTCTTACTTAACTTCGCAACAACTTAACGAGCAAAGGTTGTGTCAAGCTTTGCCTTAATAGATCGTGCCGTGCACGCATTCGACTTGAACAACCAAGTCACTCGGGTGCCTAGACTTATGTCACAAGCCGCTCAACGCAACTTAACTCATGGGCAAACCAAGGCTATGCCAAGCCTTGGACGATGGGACCGTGCATGCTTTATGAAGCATTCATACGGGCGACGCCTATGACTTAGACTACGATCATAACTTCGCCTACTCAACCAACTTTCCTTCTCTCAAGCCACAGGACGAAGGATCGAGTGTCATTTTCAAAGCACGCCGTGTACCAACTCTGAGCCGACCGTTGGACCTTTTCATATTCTAACTAAATTCGACTCGTCGAGATTATTCCCTTTAGCTATGTGGATTCGTCTCTTTTATTATCAAGCCCATTTGTGCAAGTTTAAAACATGCAATTTATTATGTAAAGGCTAAGATGAGGCAAGTTCACCGAAACTATCCCACCTGAGCGAGCGGTCGCCTCGACCGAGCGATATTTTCGAGTAGCCATCGCAAGGCTAAGTCCGAACGCCATCGGCGTTCCGATTCCTCCGATTGACTGTACGGGATGGGGCACTACAGTTGCTCCTTTACTCCGTTGACACTTCGATTACAAAAGTGGGAGAAAATTTATGAAAATTGCTAACTCTCGGCTCACTGGCAAGAAGGACAACAATTTGGCTTTTGAAATGCTCTCCTTTCTGTCTGTCTTTGTAGAGGGGAACACCCTTTATTTATAGTCATTTTGGAACTGAAAACGACTATTATGTGTCCACAGGTGGAAAATACACTGATTTTACTGTGGGTGCGTAACACTCATTTGGACGCATAGGGTGTAGGCGCATGGATACTGTATGATCGTGGGTAGATCGTGGGGTTGACATGGAGTTGATGTGACGATATTCTTTGGTGCACGATTGCTCGTGGAGACTGACGTGGCCGCTTGCTTCGGTGCACGATTGATCGTAGGGTTTGATTGAGTCGTAGGGATCTGCTGTCTTGGGCTCATAGAGCGGGAGTGAGTTTATGCGCCCACACTTGGGTGCATGTTTTATCTGCATGAAAACAATGTGGGTGCATAGACCCTCTTTGATCATGTGGGCGCATAGCTCCTCGTTGTTCTTGTGGGCGCATACCTCCCTCTTCGACCATGTGGGCACATAGCCCCTTCTTTGACCATGTGGGCGCATAGCTTCTTTTGTTTTCTTCATGTGGGATACATAGACTTGTATTTTTCCTGCTTCTACATATGTGAAATTTCCCTGTATTTAGCTGTATATTTAACTATGCATGTATATGATTGTAGGAGGATGGTATAATGCAATTTCATAATATAATATCACAGCTTTTAGTAAATAGGGGATGTCACATTGGTGGTACAAAAACAACAAAAGCCTTTTCTCGAAATATTTTGGGTCTGGCTAGCCTTGAATATACATTTCTAGATATTTTTGTATCCACTGTGCGAGTTCATCTATGGAATTTTCGTGTACCAAATTTATATTGATTCGTTTTACTGGATAGCAACTAATATCCAAAATTATACTAATCTATAGACATTATTTGACAAGCATGGTTTCATCTTCTTGCTCCATCAAATAACAATGACATAATATGGTACAAGTATCCCATACCACTTGGATATGTGTTCCAGATGATGAAAGCAAGCCTGAAAGACGTCCAACAAAGCATATATCTACACCAGCTCAGTAGACCAATATCTTCAATCCCGCCTTCACATATTATGCTTACTATTGTTATGCTAACCTATACACACTAAACAAGGTTTTTATTCTTCATGTACATCTTTTTACTAAAGTTCACATCATATATGGTTATCAAGCCTCAGTAGTCCATCCTGGTCATCACTTTATAGAGCATGAGTACTCCATTTAAAGTGTATCAGTGTAGGATACTTTGGGGGTACTGCTACTTCTGGGTGATCACCGCATACTCGCCCAAATTTTTATTTGTTTGTGTTTTCGATTTTAATTTTGGGATTCCAATTTCCATCCTATGTGGCGGTAATGTATGAGGAAGAATTTCTATAAGGATTTATACATGTAGAAACACTTATAAAAATTCTCTCTTATAGTAATTAATAGTGTCCTAGATCATCAAAATCGATCCTTTATTTTGTGCCATATAGGATAGAAATAAAGAACCATTGACGAATGGTTTTGTGTGTGAGCAATTTCTATGTAAATACTCTACCAACTACGATATAAATTTCTTACAATGCCAAGTAGGATAGAAACTCAATTTTAGAATTCCCTATTAGAGATGGCCTAATGTGAATGAATGTTATTTTGAGGGTTATTTGCATAGGTTTATGTTTCCTATTGAATTTTTTGGAAGTGTATACAATATTTGCTATACACATTTTCTCTTTTGACTCTCTTCTTTTAGATAATAGTTATAATTTTTTTGTATATAGTTCCAGTGGTCAAGGCTTTACTCCATGTAGAGAGCAGACTGATGACTATTACTCCATGTAATTTTAATGTTATATTATTATTTTAACAGTTTTTTATTCTCACAATGTTGTGGTCCTTTTCCTGTTGTGTCAAAGGGTGGTGCACAGTATCTGTTGACTTTCATTGATGACTATTCAAGGAAGGTGTGGATGTCTTTCTTGAAGTGCAAGAGTGATGTGTTCGTCACCTTTAAGCAGTAGAAAGCCTTGAAGCAGACATTCAAGTTACTAATGCCTCTCTATAGAGAAACTGCACCTTGGCTTGGCTTCCTCTAGAGGTTCCATAAAGGAAAGAGACAGGAGAGGGCTTGCTAACAAGGTAGCAACTACAACATTGCTTGATCGAAGCATGGTTACAACAATGGTTTCAACTTCCTAATGCTAGTTACCAAGGAGAACTACAGGATTGCTGTCGACACAATGTTATGATATATGTTTCTTGTATCTTTTTTCCTTGTATATTCTAGCAGTATTTTTTGCTTGTAATTAGGTGATCAACTAGCAATAATAAAGGAAACAAGTTTTTATTTGGGGATGGGCATGAATAAGTATCCTTCATTGTAGATGATCTGATAGGAAAAGATAATGGTTTTGCCGGTGTCTTTCCAGGTATAAGTACTTCTTTCATTTATTTTCAGGAATAGAATCTCAGTACTTTATTTTTTGCCTTGATAGAAAGCTAATTTTTGTCTGTAACCATGTTTTGTATTTTCTATTTTACTTCCAGAGCACAAGTATGAATCATGAAACCTTTGCAAGCTAATTTTGTCTGTACCATGTTTTGTATATTCTATTTTTCTTTTCTGCACTTCAACAACATCCTGTTTTATATTATCCTTAGTCACCTCACCATACCATTATAGGTAGCCAACTGTTTTTGGTATACAAGATATTGAAAAAAATATAAACATCTGAAAAGTATTGGTTATATGTCTAATCATTTTTAGTAGGACGAGGTATTCTGGGCTGGAACATATCCATCTCACAATGAATCAACTATTGCTTTGGTGGAGCTCGAAGAATGATACACAAAATGAAATACCGAGGAAGAGTTGAGAAGATAAAAAAATTGATTTATTAATCATATTTATTTATGTCATTTTTGGATATTTGTTAATTCTGATCTCATTTTTTGTGTGATTTTTTAGATTGAAGTTTTTTTCACTCTAATTAGTTCTCGACACCTTATTCATCTGTCCTTTCTTTCTTTTCTATTAAACTGTTATAACTTGGATTACATAATCTTTACTTAACCTTTTGTAACATTGATTTAATTCATTTTCCCATTAAGATGTTTGTACCGATGTCCATAAGTATGCATATCCGTAATCAGTTTCTTTATATATGATTTCAATCACAAATCAGAAAGCATCGAATTACCGATATGCATACTTATGGACATTAATACAAACATCTTAATGGGAAAATGAATTTCATCAATTTTACAAAAAGGTTAAGTAAAGATTATGTAATCCAAGTTATAACAGTTCATATTCTATGTTAAATCCTTCATGTCTTCCCATATTTCAATATTATTTCTTAGTTTTTGAATATGACAGTGAAGTATTAGTAATACTTGTGACTTGATATATGATGTCCATTTTCCACTAAATCTACGTTACAGTAATTTTAATTGTCATACTAGCAAATGATATGGAAGGAAAATTGTTCCACCAGATTAAGCTTTGAAAATATATTCTTAATTTCTGACCTTTTGTAGTTGATCTCTACAAGATGTTCACTTTGTAATATTGTTGCAGGTTGGAGCAATCATCCCCTGAATATGCCTCTAGTATTGCAAAGCGTTCGTGAATGTCTTGATAACAGTGATTGGGCAACCCGTAAGGCAGTTGCTGATATATTGAGTGTGCTAGCATCTCGTTCAAGCCACTTGGTTACCGATGGGGTTGCTTCAAAAATTGATGCACTTGAGGCTTGCCATTTTGATAAGGTATCTTTATGTATTTCACTCTCTCAAGACATATCAATATAATATTGATATAAAAGCACACTTAGGTTAGTTAGATCGGTTGTCTGGGCCATACTGGTTGACTTCATGATGAATTATTACATGTCTAAGAATGCATATAAGATGCGTATAGACCCTTGTATCGTGAATTTGCAACAATTTTCTTAACAGATTTTCAGTTCTCTCGGAAAAGTAAAACAATGCATATTACATAAATTGCACAAAAGTATCATCAGAATCCAACCTGGAACAAAAAAAGAAAAAAAAATAAACCCCTCTTGAATTTTTTTATATTTTGATCACTACAACAGATGTGGGATATGATAGCGTGCGTTGAACGCTGTAGAATGCATATTATAGCATATTTCGCCCGCTATATATGCCCCCGCTATTTATGGATTATAGCGTTCATTGACGCTATAGACAATGTATAGCGTTTTGAAACGCTATATGATAGTTATAACAATTAGGAACGCTATAGAACTTCAATAGCATTCATGAACGCTATTAATATATTGTAGAATTCATGAACGCTATAGACATGTTATAACACTTACAAACGCTATATAGTTTACATAGCCTTTACGAACGCTATAGTTCATTAATAACATTTGTTAACGCTATAAATGTGTTATGGCGTTCCTGAACGCTGTTTATTTTTAATTGCGTTCCTGTATGTTATTGTTTGTTAATAGCGTTTCGATATATATCTGCTTTTTATAGCATTTCTTTTCTGCTATTATATGTGCAACAATAGCATGTCAGAATGCTATTGCAGAGTCAAAATTCTGTATTTAAAAATTTTCAGAATGCAGCACATCAGAATACTATTGCAGATAATGCCACAGTTACACAAAATACAGGTATTCAAAAATTTAAATGCGAACAATCAAGAATGAATTCCGAACATAAGTAAATTCATTAATTTCACTGTCTAATATATGTAGAACAACGAAGTAGTATCAAACATTCAAAATCCTTAATTTCTCCATGTAGAAGAACGAAGTAGTACCAAACATATGTCCAAAAATTAAGCATTAACAGTGTAGTCAGCTACATATATCACAAAATGTTTATTATCTAACATTTAGCGCCCTTCGAGCCTATCCACAACCAAAACTCCTCAGAAAGCATCCTCTTCCTTCATCCAACCTACACAAAAATAGAGGGTAAATCATTAGTGTAAAGAAAAAACCATCTCGAGCCGATCCAGACAATTGACGAAAAGTAAATTATTGGGATAGGAAAAGTGATGCCTTACAAGTGCACTAATTTAGTCTTATGTGTTTATATATTCTGTTGTGATTGTAAGTGTTCTCAACTCTTCTTCTCGTATTTTGACTAAAAGCTTGGAAGGATTAATAAGTTCCAACTGAGTGCATGCATTATTTCATATAGATGGAGCTGATATCGCTAAATGTGGTCTATACTAAAGACTTATCAGTACAGACCAAAGCTTTCAGTTTTTCATATCTGTTGTGTAGTGGAAAACAGGTTTTCTGTAGGTAAAGTTCAGTAAGTTGTCAAAAGAATTATTATTTATTTTTAATGTAACAAAAAATTAATTTCTATGTATGGAGGAATATTGACTTTAAATTATTCAATAGTTTAGGGTATTGATTGATATTAAAATTTATAGAATTAAATTGGAAATTATATAGTTGAGGATATCAAGTTTAAATGGATAGTATAAATTAGAAAACCCTTTCGTAAGCAAGAATTATTAGAAGATCCTGATTCTTTTGTGAATAAATAAGGCATCGGATAGAAATCCATACATAGATCATGATGAATTATAAACTCCTTCAAGCATCCTTTCCTTCATGGAATAATAATAAAACATTATACATAATCCTGCAAGTACCTACAGGTTCCTTAAATAACTGTTTATGTTCATTTGGCAAGATATGGTTCCATGGTACTTCTGAGAAGCTATTTTCAGGGGACATGCAAGAATGCATACAAGGAATGCATTAGAAACATATGCGAACACATACATTCATATCGGTGTAATTAGTCGAATTTGTTTTAGTGAACGTAGGGCATGTAGGGTTCTGGTCAGCTTGTATATGTTCGACATGGACTCAACCCGCTTATTCTTAAACATGAACATCGAACGAGCCATGAAATAAGTAGCTCAATATTTTTATTTATGGTGTATAATATTGTTCTCTCTAATATAGCTATCAAAATTTGCCAAGAAAATGAATTCTTTTCATTAATATAAACGGTGCAAGAAAGCTTTGCCAATGTTTTCACTCATATTTGCTTGCGAGTACAGTAGTTTTACCTCAGTCTTCTCTGAAGTAGGTGAATTTCTTGCTTCAGCATGAATATCTCTTGTTTTGGTTCCTGCATAAATAAGAGTCATGTAAAACAATAGAAAAAACTAAGTACATACTTCTAGTGTTATGTGTTTGTGAGAATGTTCCCTGTTAAATGACTGAGCATAATGTTACAACAAATCTATAGTTTGATTATTGTGATATATAGACAGGTTGATATAAGCAATCCAGAAAATAGAGTACTGGTTTTTTGTATCAAGGTCAATTAGTACTGGTTATTCGTATTTGTAGATTATGTAAATATTAATCTTAGGAGGACTATTAATGTTTACTCTCTTTTGATCAGTTTCACCAGTCATGGCTGTTTTCATCCTTTTTTTAACTAAAATAAAATTGAACTCCGTGCACCTGCAAGATGTCTGGAACTCAAGTAACTGATTTTGTAGGCTTTCTTAAACTATTTATCTTTGTTCTGAAACTTACTAGAAATAATGTAACGCCTACCCAGTTATTGTTCTTCTTATGTGATACTTGTTACCTATACTTCTTAATCCATGACTAGTTGTTTATAAAAAGGCGATTGTTAGGAATTTGATGAATTTAGAATTAGTGGATTATTGGCCAAATATAAGTTACAATTGTTCATATGTTCTTATCATTGAAATTTTTTTCCAATCCGATGCCCATGCTTAAAATTATCCCATACATACTTTCTACCTTCTTTTACTTGTATGTGGTATGTTTCTTCAACACAAACTTCAATAGATCACTTTCAAATTTCAGTTTTTCTGTATGGTTTTCTAACACAGCAATAGCTTGCTTTTGCATTCTTTGCTAATATACACTTCAATGAAAGAAAATGTGAAAGACAAGACATGCATGAGACAGTAAAAGCTAGTGCAGGAATGGTTTGATGAAATCTCCCCTTGGATTAGCTAATAAACACTGGTAAACTAATATAAGAAAAGGTGTCCTGGTACATTTAAGAACCAAAGCTCCACACCTTGAGGTCTTGGAAACTCAATTCTACTTTGGGTATCTCCAATCCACCCTGTTCCATTTCTTTAAGCATCAAAAAGATCATCATCAACACTATGCTACAGCTAGATCACTAACAAAATGGACAAATAATTTTGAAACCAATCACAACAAAAGAAAAATTATGAACGAAGTTTGATCTCAAATAATGGTTTCCTATATGAAGGCTTGTCTGCAATTAATTATGATATGCCTATTCCTTCAGTTAAACCTAGCTATTCCCTAAAGAAGAAGTAAGTATAGAAATGAGTTTTTAGAATTTCATCTAAATCCCCAAAACTTACTTCTTCGTCAACCAAAATGTAAACAAAGAAAATTAAGACCTTGAATTTATTTATGAAGGGAACATAGATCATAATGAACTACAAATATTCATTGTGCCTAATGAATAGAGACACTTAATTATAGGATTAGACCATCAAAATAGTATTTCTTGTACAACCCTTACAAAGCCAAAAAGATCATACCTGTAGTCCGTACTTCCTTTCGACAGTTTAGAAGTACGGGATACCACCGAGACCGGGAGCCAACTCGAGCAACATCAAGGGAAGCCCACTGCACAACGTTAAACTCCTTTTAGACATTATTAACTGAGTATTTTCTAACGAGAAAAAGTATGCATATAGAAGTAGATCCTGGAACAGATACAACCTGATATTATTATCGTGACTAGAATCACTATAACATGATTAAACAATTGATTGGGCATTCATCTACTTCTAATATGATTGCTTCAATATGCTCAAGATTCCCAACTAATCATACTTACGTTAACTAACCATCATTACTTCAAGAACAACAGTAAAAAGCACTAGAAGAAAAAGTTTAAAAATAACTAACCATACATATATCCAAAATATTGCATATCCAAAATTTAGCTCGAACCCTTCGAGCCTATCAACAACCAAAGCTCCTCAGAAATCCTTTTACTTCATCCAACCTACACAACCAATAGGTCTGATACCAATAGGTCTGATATCTAAGGTTACACTCTAATGTAATGAATGCATGTATATATAATAAATGTGTGTGTGCGTGTGTGTGTTCCAAAAATGATTTAGCACTTTCGATCCAAGAAATAACAACTACTAGCGCTCATCATTGCGACATACGAGGAATATATAGTTTGAAAGATGGATTACATAAAGAAAGTTACATATAATATGATCTAAATTCCTGCATTTTTGGTACCCAGAGGAAAATTCTAAGAAACTTGCTTAAGCTCAAATAAAAGGCCCAAATGAAAGGCACATTGAGATGCCAATGAATATATATGATAGAATCCAATTTTAGATAATAAAAGATCTCATATAGATATGATATTCATGATATGACAGTTGTTGGATGTAAGAATATCATCAGCTAGGTTGTTGTACAAAATATTCTTGTTGACAAACATATTAATGACTTTTTTTTAGGAGGATGTACTGGTAATCTTAAGAACCACAGAGAAATATGGGTTAGAAACAAACTTACATGACAAAAAGACTGAAATAGTTGGTTAGATTTTGGAGCAAGTTGTTGTTTTGTATTTTCCTACAAGAGTTTTCACAAATCCTTCACCAAATAAACATAAGTAAGAAAGAGACTCACAAGGTAATCAGATTTTGAAGCAGCTCTATTTCCCGAGGAATCATGCTTGAGTTTATTACTGGATAAATCAATACCATGAACAATTTGTCAAGAAAAGAAGTTAATCTACAAAGTTCTAAACTTCAAGCCGAAAATAGTCCTGGTCTTCAAGGATATGAACTTTACATCTTCATAACACTTCTTAAATTTCCAAACTCGGCTATAATGTATCCAAAGATGCAATTTTTGGTCAAGTTTCTATAGGAATATACTCTAGGTTTCTCCTCTTTCCTACTTTCCAACTGGATCAATATTATCAAAAAAAGTTGTTGGATTGGAGAAGAGATGAAATTAATATTAAAAAAAACAAGTCAATTTTTAGAGGTTTACGTAAATGTGGGTAGATGTATAAGACAACATATATTATGAAGAAATTGGCTAAAGTGGAAACATAAACATAACCTGAGTTTCAAGTGTGAAATCCAATCAATTTTTGTATGCTCAAATTAGTGTGTGATTATCCATGTATGACATTTAAGAAGGAAACTTTGATGCTAGAAATTTATGACAAGTATAGAACATAATAAGAAGATCAAAATATTCAGGGAATAACTAATTTTCAAACATAAACAAAGATTAAGTTTCTAGTGTTAAATTGAATCAATTTATGCATATTCGGGTTAGAAAAATACCTTCCCAAATTATGAGAAAAATACCTTTGAATTGGAAATTCAATGGATACCAAGAGCAAGAGGCACTGCTCACCTAATGCTTTGCTCCCCATACTGTAAAAGATGCTCAAGCGACCGGATAGCCATATAAAGACCTAGTTCTTCTGCCATTGAGACGAGTAATTCCAAGGACAACATGGTCTTGATGGGTCTCTCCCTTGTCAAGATGTGCATCACAATATCCTAAAAGATTTTGCACCTGTGAGGAAGGGAGGTTAATCTCTCAACTGAAACTTTTCTAAGTGCTAATTTAGCACCAAGAGTAGAATACTAATTTAATATTAAGAGTGTACCTTTAGCACATTTCCAGTGCCGACATATACCATGGACAAGAGTATAATGTTACAATATTTGTTAAACTTTCATAAAGGTTTAGAAACCTCTGAAGTAGCCTCCACACTTTCCTATCAAATGCCAAAGATTACTCATTTTTCCCCATGGCATAGGCATTCAGGACGAAACTTGTAAATCTTTTTTTTCTTGTAAAAGGACCACAAATCCCTGTTCAGATAAATCTGATGATGGAAGATTATCACATATCTATTATATCATCCTATCAAATGAAGGAAAAACACTCCAAAAATTATATACAATGAGGACAAATGATACATGCTTGCAAATGTAAGAACACAACTTCTGTGGGTGGACCCCTACTCCAATCCTAGCAGTTTTGCATCAATATGTGATAAATGAAACAACTTAGTAACCTATGCGTTGGAGCAAATCTACTGTAGTACCTTGTATATATTAAAAATTTAGCGTTTGGAACAAGATGTAGTCCCAATCCAAACCACCACACGGTTTGTTGAGTACAACCAATCCATCAGCTTTGGATTAGGCACAGGCTCTAATTTGGGCATTCATGCTCAATGAAAATTTTCTTAATTAGCAAAAAAGTAATTTTGAAGCCTGAAGAAAATTACAAATATGTTTTTCAACAAAATTGCCATTCATACAAATTAATCCTTAAAAAATCATTAAAATTAATCCTAAAATGCAAGCAAAGTAGTATTGCAAATTTTATGTCTAGAGGGTTTATTAGGTTTTGCTTAGGATAGGTTTGGCGGTGGCTGAAGGAACCAAAGTGCATGAAATAAACAAATCATAAAGGAACCCTAGCTTGGTGACTAGGACTTGGTGACTAGGATGAGAATATTGACCTAGAGAAGAGATCTCAGATCTCAACCGTTCAAAATTGAAATTGAACACTTATTAACCTTTCCATCTTATCTTTGTCTTTTTTTGATGGAGGCAGAGAGAGAAGGTTGAGGCGGAGTATGGGTCAGATCTAGGGATCGAGAACCCTATATTTGGGGAGGATTGTTGCGTACCTGTTCGGAATAAGGGTTTCCTTCATCTTCCGATGGAGGTCGAGGCAAAGAGGAGAAGCTTCGAAGTAGTGGGGCTCTGTCATCAGCATAGGTCATCGACGAGAAGACTAAAAGGAGATGAGAAGATAGGGACAGACGGGCACGAAAGGGGGAGATGAGGAGGAGGAGATATTGAGGGAGAGAGAGGGGTACAAATGGGGGAGATGAGGGGAGGAGGAGGAGATGATGAGGGAGGGAGAGGGGCACGGAAGGGGGAGATGAATGGGGATTAGGGGGTATTGATCTAAAATTGGGACATAATTGAAAAGGGGGCGGGACCAAAAATGAAAACATAAGGGAGATGAAAACAGGGAGGGAAGGATGAAAACACTAGAAATTTGTAGCAATTTTCTCTCTTTGTGTGGCTTTCACACAATATCTATACATTCATAACGATTATATTCATTACTAAAAAATAAATCAAACAAAACATAACAAAAATATATTTGTAATAACACTTATTTATTTTTAGTTGTCTTAAATTTAGTATTTCCATCTACTTTAGGCAAAAAATGCAACTTTAGGCGAGAATATTTTGTTTAGTCGTCTTAAATCAGTATCCCCTCTACTTTAGACGAGAATATTTTTTTCTAGTCGTCTTAGTTTTCTATTGCAAATAATTTTTTGAGTCATCCAAACTAATTAATAGTCGCTAAGGGGTTCACACTTATTTTTTAAAATTCGGAGGACTTTAGACGACAGTAATAATTTTTTAGTCGCTAAAGATTAGTTTGGGCAACTAATTTTTTTTGTTCCAGTCACAACATACTATAACTTATTTTTTTAATATAAAATATATTTAATAAAACTATGTTGCTTCTCCCATATGATTGGAACAGTAGATAGTTCAATTGTGAGTATTCGATTAACTCGGTTAACCGAACCGAATTACCAAATACCGAATTCGACCGAAAATCTTATAACAAAAATTGA
The DNA here is from genome assembly GCA_029216955.1 of Iris pallida. NCBI lineage: Eukaryota > Viridiplantae > Streptophyta > Magnoliopsida > Asparagales > Iridaceae > Iris > Iris pallida. The sequence goes on along the minus strand of JANAVB010006993.1, from coordinate 7,076,806 downwards.
AACCAGCCAAAATATTCTGTACCGAACCAAACCGAATGGAATAAATCTGTTCGATTTTCAGTTTATTTGGTTTATAACCAATATTTCAGTTTATTTATAATTTTTTTCAATATATATAGTAACTAAATATACAAAGATATATTTCGTATATATATTTCTAAATTTTCTTATTCGGTTTACCAGGGGAGAGAAATTTTAGATAAATTTTCTGAAAGGTTAGTGGGATTAGTTGAAGAGTATTCTGTAGCTCCTTCGCATGAATTTTTTTTTACGGTAATGATTTAATCCCATTACGACGTTGTAACTTATATAGCATCCAAAATGTGTTATAGTATTTTTTTTAATCATGTAAAATATATAGAATATGACGCTACTCCTAATCGAACTGGATACCTTACTTTGACATATGTAGGGGTGAGCCTTCTGTTTATCCGCTCTTTCAACCGAAACGAAATAGTCAACACCAAATAAACCGAAATTCAAAAACTCTAAAATCGAATTCGAACCGAAATTAACCAAAACCGAAATCGAACCGAACCGAACCGAATAAACTATTTAGTTATTTGATTTATTCGGTTAAACCGAATAAATAGAAATCATATTTTAATTATATTAAAGAAATTATAAGTTTGTACACTTTTTTGTTATATGTCAAAAATATATCAAAAGTAGGACTTCAATATATATATATATATATATATATATATATATATATATATATATATATATATATTTATATATATATATATATATATATATATTTTTTTTTTTTTTATTTTTTTATATATATATATATATATATATATATATGTTGCTTTCAAATATATACATTTTTAGTCACTAAATATACATAGAATTAGGATTTTTATAAATTAATAAATCTTATTGGTTTTCGGTTTTAAACCGAAATCGAATAATTTTTTTTAGTATTTTCGAAACCGAAACTGAACCAAATTTTTTATATCAAATGAACCGAATCTCTTATTCGGTTAGGTTTGGTTCGGTTCGGATTTTGGCCCAAAACCGAATAATGCTCACCCCTAGACATACGGGCATAGCAACGGTCAGAAAAACTATACCTTTAACAACACTGCATAATGAACGCTATTGATAATGACACTTCTAATAGCGGGGAGGCATAAACGCTACAGATAAACTGCTATTATATGAACTTGTAATAGCATTTCATATGAACGCTATGGATGATGATATTATAATAGCAGGAAAGCACAAACGCTATAGATAAACTGCTATTGTATTCCCTTTTAATAGCACTGAATAATGAACGTTATTGATGATGACATTCTATAGTAGGGAGGCTTGAACGCTATAGATAAACTGCTATTGTATATCTTATTTGTTGTAGTGGATTAAGCCTATTGACGTTGGTGCTCGTGATTCTAATGTGGGTTCCTGTGTGGATAATGTAGTTTGAAACTTCATGAGAATTCTGCTTCCATGGATTATGGTTCAGTGTGTGCATCTGAACTTTACATGTGTCAAAGGAAGTAAATTTTGCTATTTTACGTTGGTTTATAACAAAGGATACTTGTAATTATTGTCACTTGCAAAATGAACCATCTGAAGTTACTGCTTGCATCAATTTTGAATAAAAATGTTGATTTGTCTCTCAGGTGAAACCAGCTAGAGATAACATAATGGAAGCATTGCAACTATAGAAGAAACTTACAGAAAAAAGGAGAAGATATATCTGAGAGTCTGAAAGGTATGTCCTCCGATATCCTTGGTAGCATGGTTTAAAGTATTAGCCGATACCAATCCGAAACGGCCGATACCGATACGGTTTGGCATATCCCGATCCAATTCAATTTGACTAGAATTTGTTTAATGTGTTGACTTGTAGGCCATGTGGTCATTTTATTTTGTTCTCAGTTGTTATCAGTTTATACAAATATGTACTCATAAAAAATTAAATATATTTCTCATTTTATCTCAGGAACTACATGGAAAATGAAGCTGATGTGAATATGGGAGGGATATGCTCCGGGTTTGCTATATATTCTGGTTTTACGTATATAAATATAGGTTTTTGATGTTTATATCTACGAAAAATATATACTTTAGTTGGATATGTTTGTGGTTGGACGTGTGTTGGATGTTTGTGGTTGGATGTGTTAGAAGTTTGTGGTGTATGAACAATACAGTTTGTTAATATAAAAAATTAGATATTATAGTTATTTAATGTGTGTATATCTTATAAATTATTGATATTATGTGTGCTCGATTCATAATATATAATTAGAAATGAAATTTTGCCTATACAAAATTTAGCCTCTCTTGGCGGTTACAAAACGTCAACAATTAACGCAGTTCTGCTGCTTTCATTGATAGTTTTCTTGACGGTTAATAATCGTCATCTAGGCCGAAGTCAAAAAAAGATTTAAATACATTGACCGTTTCTCAAAACTGATTTCTTGACGGTTAAAAACGGTCAAGAAAAATATTTAAGATGACGGTTAAAAATCGTCAAGAAATGTCCTGTCAGAGATCGTCAAGAAAAGTGTGGACTTTTCTTGACTCTGGCCTACTTGACGGATCCAGAACCGTCAAGTTGACCCTTTCTTGACGGGAATTAACCGTCGAAAAAACCTTTTTTTCTTATAGTACGATGCTACGAAGTTCATGGAGTTGCTAGAGAATGCAAGGACTCCATGATATCCTGGTTGTGAGGGTCATTCACCATTGGAGTTAGTTACAAGATTGTTAAGCATCAAGTTCGATTTTAACATGTCGCAAGAATACTAAAATCGACTGATGGAGTTGATTATAAAGATCTTGCCGAAGAGTGCTAAGTTGCCTAAAGACTTCTACCGATCTAAGAGGATGGTGAGATCGCCCTGGATGTGATACGAGAAAATTGATGCATGTCACAATGGGTGCATGTTGTACTACAAAGACGACAAGGATGAAGATGCGTGTAGATTTTATGGTGCGGATCACTACAAGGGCACTCGCAAAAGGAAGGTATGTCTCTGCAAAGAAGTTTACCGATTCGATGCACTACTTGCCTTTGATGCTGCGATTGCAGAGGTTGTTTATGGTGAAGGAGACTGGAGAAAACATGATTTGGTATAGGCGAGAACAGATCGAAGAAATGTTGGATCATCTATCTGATGGAGAAGCATGGAAGCACTTTGATCTAGAGTATCCAAATTTTGCTTCGGATCCACAAAATACCAGATTGGGGCTCTCCTCCGACGGTTTTATCCCATTCAGACTTTTGGGCTCCCAGTATTCGTGTTGGCCTATGATCATCATTCCGTACAATCTACTGCCTTGGATGTGCATGAAAACTTCGTATATGTTCCTACCGTTATTTATTCCGGGTCCGAACAATCCGAAGAGGAACAACGATGTGTATTTACAACCGTTGATAGATGAGTTGAATCAGCTGTGGGAAGTAGGTGCCAACACGTACGATGTTCCTAGAAAGCAGAATTTTCAGATGAGGGCAATACTTATGTGGACCATCAATGACTTTTTGACCTATGGAATGTTATCAGGATGGAGCACTCATGGTCGTGCATGAACCGCACTAAGATTTTCTATTTGATAACACAGAGGCAAACCATGCTTCTTCGATTGTTATCGACAATTTCTGCCGAAGGATCATCCGTACCGGAGGAACATGAATGCTTTTCATACCGACATTGGGGAGAAGGCCAATCCACCGCCAAGGTGGCCCGGATACACGATATAAGAAGACGTAAAAGATTTATCAAGTGATATCGAAGAACCTACTTAGGGCTACAAGTGTGACAGATTTGGTCACACTCATAACTGGACAAATAGGAGTATATTTTTCCATCTACCATATTGGAGCACCAATCTAATCAGACATAACCTTAATATCATCCATACCGAGAAGAATGTATTTGATAACATAATTTATACTGTAATGGACGTAAAGGGAAAGACAAAAGACAATCCAAAGGCTAGGTTGGACTTGGAAGAAATATATAGACGTCCTATGTTACATTTGATAGAGGAGAGAAATGGAAAGTTAAAGCAGCCTAAGGTAAAAAAATTTACTGGAGAAGGAGGATAAAGAGAGATTTTGTAGGTGGATTCAGGGCCTAAAATTTCCAGACAGGTACGTGTCAAACTTGAGAAGATGCGTCGACCTCAAGGATAACAAACTGGCGGGTATGAAGATCTATGATTGTAACGTATTCATGGAGAGGTTAATCCCGATTACATTTTTATAATTCTTATCACATGTCATTGGGATCCATTGACAGAGCTCAGCATATTCTTCTGACATCTTTGTTCTAATAAGTTGCTCATCGATCGTCTAGAAAAGCAAGAGAAGGACATTGCGGTAACACTGTGCAAGCTCGAGAAGTTGTTTCCTCCTGGATTCTTCGACTCCATGGAGCATTTGTGTAACGCCCAGTCCCAAAGTACATAGGACTAAGTACGTAGCCATGCTAGCTGCACACATACGAAGTATACTCCAATATATAGAAACCTCGTATGTATACATAAGCTGTAAAATACAGTAAACCATGATAATTAAATCTCATCCAAAATAAGAGAATAAATATATGATAAAAATCAACACTAAATTTGTTATTTATACAAATATTGGGCGAAGACAGATCCACTACCAACTATTTAAATGAGAAGAAAAATATAAGGAAATGATGGATAAAAATGGTAAGGAAAGATCTAAGAGCAGTCCTCCTCGATGTAGAAGGGATGACCACGATCTTGGCTAGAGCACCTGCGAAGCATCATGAAAAGCACACACCTGGGGAGACCACTAGATCCACAGAGGGATATAACAAGATACAGGAAGAACATGCCACATAACTGAATATATATAATATGTTATAAATCACAAGTAAAGTAAAATAATCCGAGTCGTAACAAGGCCCAATATCTCATCACCGAAACAGTGGACTACCCCTACAACCAAACAAGGATAAGGGGTAGCATACTATTCTGCGATACGATATTGTTCTATGCTACTAATTGAACTTGGTGACATGACATTGACTAGGGTTACCTAATCATTCTAATGTGTTTATACAGTTAAGAACAAACCTTTAGTCGTATGAGCCCTGGCTGTAAATAGGATCTGGTATAGTCCCCACTTACCAGTGACCTAAGCGCATAACATTGAAAAACGTCAGTGGCCAACCTGAGTGGGTAAGCATACCCGTATCTCCAGCGGAGCTTTCGGGTTACAAGGAAATGTGTAATAGAAGCCCATACGACAAGAAAATTTTCTCCCCATCTGGTGCACCTATCTAAGTCGCATACGCGATCATGTACCTCTATTAACTGCTAAGTCTCCTAACATGCCTTTATTAGCAGTTAGACCTAACGCATGCACACGGGTGATTTAGCCAACACGCAAGTCCCTCTATATGCTACTCATCTCACAAATATCTCATGGTATAACTGTGTCAAGATTTATGCAATACACTACAGATGGTAGTCCCTTAACGCTAGGTCCATATGCATAATTTAAAGACAATAAGAAAGTAAGACTAGTGCTGGCGTCATGTATCACGACAAGCAAGCAAGTAAATCAACTAAAAGAACTAGAAATAAATAAATGGCAAGGTATCTTGCCTGAGGTGGTATGCAAATGAGCTGGATCCAATAGCTCGAACATGTAAATTGACGAAGCAAGAAACTCAGAATCCACGAACAACTCCGGATGCTGAAACAAACATCAAGAATGTTCCCAGTGTAAAATATATATCTAGAAAACGCCTGTCAAAAAGTTTAATTCTGGAACAGGAGCAAAATCATAATTTTAGATCAAAACGATGTTCGCCGTTGGACCCGTTTTGCACCAAAACGCGTGCCAGTACCTACGGTCTCTAAAGTCTTCAAACTATATGTCTATGGGTCTGGTTTGAGGATACGAACCCAAATATATATCCAAAGTTGGATTTCGGTGGGCCGTGCACAATTTTGCCCGCTGGAGTTGGTCGCGGGCCCGTCAAATAGGTGTTCCGATCGACCTTCTCAAAATCAAACCAAACTTGGCACACAGGACCAAAAAAAATGATACAGTCCTGTAGGCATAAGTTTCGTTTTGATTTTATGAACGTGCACAAAGTAATTGGGGAATTTGTAAAGGGGTCGATACAGTAAATTTCGACGGATACGCATCAAATTCGTTGCGCACACGCGACCAATTTGAATTTCGTCAAATCCCACACATCCGCGAAGTTGATACGCACCTTTCGATGCTTTCGGTTCATGACCATGTCATCCGGTTTGTCGGGGCGCACGCCGTATCAGAGAATTTTTCTAAAATTTTAATTTTTTAAAACTGTTTTTGGGGAAACTTTGGAATCAAATTTATCTACATCTATTAAACGAAAATTTAATCTATCAGAAAGGTTTTCTAGGCCTATATATGGTCTAAAATACTGTTCAATTATTTTTGGAAAAATTTCTACTGAGTTGACAAAAAATAGTCCCCAAACATAGGCAGGTTAAACTGTTTAAAGCTTTCGGAAAAACAGTTTTTTCGGGATTTTAGAGATAGTATTTCGGACAATCTATCACTTGACAATTAATTCTACGTGAAGGGGCTTGAAGGGGGTTTGGTTAGCTACATACCCGTGGAATCGGTTGTAAAAACCGACGATTGAGGTGGACAAAAACTCTCAACAAAGTGTGGGGTTTGGGAGTGATGCTGCTGCGCTTGGTGCGCGCTGTGCACTGCGACCGTGGCTCTGGCAGCGCCCGGCCGGCGGTGAGCGACGCTGAGGTAGCACGCCGGCCGCTGGAGCGGTTGGGGTCTTCGCTAGGGTTAGGGTTTTGATCGTTTTGTGTTGTGTGTTTTTTTAAATTTATTAAGCAAGTATTTATACTTGCTGCTTCAAGGTCGGGAGGGGGCTCTGTTTGTCGCGGGTGAACAGTGCCCCTGCGTGTACTGTTCACCTGTGATTTTTTTTCCTTCTTTCTCTCATATTGTATAATGATTTATAAAACTCCAAAAATAAATTCCTAAAAATTCTTTAAAATATAAAATAAGTTTATAAATAAAAATATATATACATGGGTATAAATACACCTTTATTAATACCAAGAATTCTAATAATACCTTCTAAAAAAACATAATAATAAATTCTAATTAACTAATTATTATTTTGTGACAAAGTATATTTATTTTATTTTTCTTTCACCTTCACATGACATTTCGAAATACTACTTGATGAAATAATCTTATTAGCCATAACTAAATTTTCTTATTTAAAAACAATTAACAAACTTACAAACAAACTATATTAATAAAATAAAACATTAGAATTCGGAGGGTGTTTGCACCTATTAGGCTAGTCAGGCATATAACTCCATTAGTTTTTCTATATTTTATAGTATATACTCATAGTGAGATGTAACCACGACTAAAACCATATTTATAAATTAAAGCACAATAATTCAATAATAATCATCTAAGCAATTATAAAATAAAATAAAATATCTACAAAAAATTAGAGGTTTACATCCTATCCAACTTATAAAAATTTCGTCCTCGAAATTAAAAATAATCTGAATATCAAGGATACGAAATTTTATCCAGAGGGAGGTCAGGTACGTTAATTCGGCCCTCGGTTTTTGAAAGGATGGAGAAGTGGTTATCGTATGAACCCAATTGACGTCATATTCTACCAAATAGGGTATTCTTAGTTCAAGGCCCTACCCAACTTATAGAAGTTGGCTAACAGTAAAATTTTTCATTACAAGACTTCTTAGAAAATTAGTTTCTAGGGAGAGGCACGAGAATATTGGGTACTTTCTGACTACCGTCACGGATTCTAAGTGAGCCAAAATATGGTCATGGCATTCTTGGTCTATAACTTCTATAGGAGAACATTCTAACATCGTTTCCAACAGTCATGCTCTCATCAAGATGGTTGGAATCTTATGTTCGAATATAACTCAAATGTGTTGGTTCAATGGAATTTCAGTTTTTCGCCTAACATAGGTATATAGAAGATGATATTGAAGAACTTAGGGAAAGAAGAATACATGAGCGAAGAGATGAGAGTCTATAATAAGCACATGTACCTTGCTATCGAATTAGAATAGGTAAGTGTTTGAATCTTCAAGTTATAATGACTAACATGTGCGGGTTGGTGTTCGTTGATGTGTAGGAGGCATGTGCTTGCTTGAGTGAAATGTGTATGTCATAGATGTGATGTGTCTTGCATGAATCGTGTGTATTCAGTCTAGTTAAGGGGATGGGTCAATATTGGCATAGTTAAAATCAAATGGAACAAAATAGGCATCCATAATTTGTTCTAAGGTAAATGTGCCATACATGTGGTATTATTGGAATGGGGCACATGAATGAGCATTTATGTGGGATAGGAATGTCATAGGTGTAGCTTGACTGGTCTAGTTCATGAGTATGGAGTTTGTGGGAAGAAAAAGACTAGTATTGTGCTTCAAATATCAAAGTCACGGTAGTGAGTATCAATTGATACAGATAGGAGTGGACGTTTGTCACGACCCGCACCCACCGTGAGGGTACGAGTACGTAACAATGCCCAGCCTACGCCGCAGTGTCGGCGGTAGAATGCTGTCCTAGGTCTCAATGCATATAACAGTATAAGACTAAACAGTTTATATTCCCCGAATAGGGGTGACATAGCAGATACAGTCTCACTCACATCTAAGGTAGAGCATGATAAAGATAGATAAAACATGAAATCCAAAAGAGATACAGGAGATAGAAGTCTAAGTGTCTATGATACATAAACCCATAAATACATCTCAAAACTCAATACAGTATTCCACAAAGTAAAATACAACTCCAGACAAAATGAAATAACTACCTAAACAACCTCTAATGTGTCTTCTCTAGGCTAGCAGGCACCTCCAGGCTATTTGTAAAATTTATCAACAGGTCCAGTCAGGACGGGAGCGAGCACAAAACATCTCACGCAGTTCATATCGAGTTAGGAAATGTAAAGCATGCAATAGAGTAAAGTACATGAAATGCTGAAAGAAGAATGTATAGAAAATAGTAGAGATTTAATAATAGGAAATATCTAAATATGATAAGTAAGAACTGTAAGGAACATGTGATTTAGAGTACAATCTGGTTATGTAAATGGGCTAGGAAAATGCAATGGTAACTCCATTGTACGTGGGTGTACAATAGACATATACAATAGTTATACAATATTGTACATTAGGATTTGAGTACATAACCAATTCTACTCCCCCTCCCCAATCAATACACAAGGATCTACTCCAGTTACGTTATCTTATACAATAGTGTACAATGTTATACAATGGATGTACAATGTTATACAATAGTGTACAATGGTCTATCCCTGGGGCTCATGTGATAATGAGAGTACAATATGCACAATGAGTATACAAGGATATGGGTTTTCAATAAATACAATATGGAAGTGAAACGTACGTCACAATATGTATTTAGTGAATACAAGGAGATAACATCTTAAAAGAAGATCCATATAGTACCAATCCGTGATAACAGTCGTGTCAGCATCAAGTACAGTAATCTAGAGCAAGAATGTAAATCCATACAAGTATGAAACGGTCAGAGAATGTACTCGCCTGATGTCTGAATGTCCAAAGTAAATATACTGTCCGATGAGAGGTGTCTGGCTCCTAATTAGAACAGCACAAGTCACAACATATCCAGAAGGGTAATATAAAGCACTATAATGCATTCTACATGAATCTAGGTCAAACTAGGCCAAAGTCAAACCTTGGTCAACTCTGGTCAATTGCACTAGTCAAACTAGGTCAAACTAGGTCATGTCCTAACCCAGTAAGTCTTACTAGGCCTAACCAAGACTATCCTAGCAAGCACACATCAATACAAGGCTATACAAGCCAATATACACCCAACTCTATATAGCATGCAATTATTCAATACTCAAATAGGCAAGAATTCACATTGGATATACACTAGGTAATCTATTACTTTAAGCTATATATGTCTACACATATATAAACATGTATATATTAGTATTCAACATTAGGTCTATAATCATGGTATTTCAAATGGTTATATAAACTTATATATTACAACACAATATGCTAACATATATATAATATACATACATAGCTAAGTTAACTATATTCATAAATACTTATTTAAGAGGCTATGTGTGTGTATGTGAACATGGCAAAGGGGCAAGTGAGGGTTAAATGGGCATACATAGTGTATACATATCGAAGAGTGTCAAAGTGTAAGTGAACAATGTGTCAAGTGTGATAGTGTCAACATAGTGTAAGGGGGTACATGAGGTAATATAGGATTTGTGTTAACATAGAACATTAAATCTCATTAACTTGTATATTGCATACATTACATCTATTATTACATTACATTCATGCTTGCATTCATTCATCATTCATTTATTCTCTTGCACTACTATATGCACCATACATTACATACTATGGAACCTACATATTCATTACAAGCCATACTTATACATGCTTACATTAGATAGGATACTTACACCTCATACATCATTTATTTAAATATTTACTCATGCTTGCATTCTCTATTTAGTTACATAATGTATATACATTAACATGGGTTAAAATCAAATAGAACATTATATTACACACTAGGGTGCACAAAATGCATATGCCGAATAGTAACTCCTACTAATAATGAATACTGTACCATCTCAGCATGAAATAAACTCTATGATTAAAGTATGTTATAGATCTATGTGTTAGCTTTCCGAAACTTTAAACGGATCGCGTTTTCGTTTCCGGAAACTCCCGGAATCGCGAAAACACCGAGAACGCGTTTGTTTTTCGTACAGCTGACACTCAAATAATTCTCCAGAAAGTTATAGAAAGAATTAGGCCTGTTAATACATGTTTTTGGAAAGCTAACTTCAATACGCTTCTTTTAAAAAAAACGGAAGATTAAACCGAGCTTTGAGCTAGAAGTTATGACATTTCTAAGTTAGGGCTGAAATTAAAAACGTGGATAAAAATTATGACGGATTTAGATAGTTTGAGCCAAAAGAATACACAATATATATCCTAATTATCCACAACAATAATAGCAATAATAATATGAGAAACCACACTCACAAACTTGATTATATAATCATCATGAACCATTTATTACATATATAAATATAGATACACTCTCATTACAATATATATATAAATCTATATATGTAACATGAACACATCCACAACACAAAGGACACTCCTATGACCTCCAAATGGACACAAAATAGACACAAATGGAGATACAACCATGGGGGTCATTCCTATGGGTTCAAAATAGACCTATATGCATGAAGAAATGAAAAGGAGAAGGGATTTATACCTCCCGGTAGATCGAATCGAAGAAAAACCTTCCCGGAGCGACACCGACACGTAGAGATTCCAAAAGGACACGAACGAGCTCCGAATCCTCCCAAACTTGGGTAGCTTCCTCCTTGACTAGAATGGAGAAGGAAAGAAGAAGATTTGGTGGTAAAATGGAAGGATTTGGTGGAGAAATTGCTAGGGATTGCTCTCTAGGAATTTGGGGAAGAACAAGAGAGAGAAAAATAGATGGATAATGACAAATGGGAGGCTCAACCCTATCCTTATTGTGGCTGGCCATAAAGGTGGTTTTGTCCTATTAGGAAAAGTCCAAAAGCCCCTACTAACCTATTCTATGAGTATTAGGAAAGGGCTAATTGGTTGGGGCTAAATTAGTCATTCTAAAGTCTCTAATCACACTAACCTTATCCATAATAATTAGTCTAACCTCTAACTAAAATATTTCTATCATGTGGACTAAAATTAATATCATGTGGGCCATGTCTAACTAGTGTGTGGGTCCCACTAGAGTCAAACTATCCCCGGGTCTCCGTTTCAAGTCGGATTGAGTTGAAATTCGAACCCGACTCAAATAACCCCAAAACAATATCATAAATAATAAAATGATATCAAAATAATTCAAAGAGGCCAAATGCAAAAATATTCTTAGGCCAAAAATGACATTAAAATATCATAATCACATGGTTAGGCTCTAGGTCAAATAGTCTCTAGGGTTTTACTAGCAAAACGTCAAAACAACAAGTCATGAATTTAAATAGTTTAAAATAATTTAAAAATCACTAAAAATCATAATATGAAATAAATATCATTAAATAATAATTATAATTATAAAATTTCAAAATTACCCTCATTTGGAAAACTGGGTGTTACAATCCTACCCACCTTATAAAAATTTCATCCTCGAAATTAAAATGTTCGTAATCCTTCTAGGTCAAACCCCCATAATCAAATCTCAGAACTTAAATAAATCATACCATCAAAAGGACGACATACAGGGTCATGGCATACGGTGGTAGTGAAAGTCTCATCTAGGTATTCTAGTCATGCTAAACCAAAACGGTCATAGGGTATCAAAACACACAAGCAATCTAGGGTGCTGAACAAAAGTTACAAAAACAACAAACCATCAAAACTGTAAGGCAGTCTACCATCCTATATGAAAACTGATACTTATCATAAAAGTAAAGAAAAGTAACTACCCATTATCTTTAAAGGGTTCAGAAAAAAAAAAGAAAATCAAAATCAAAGTTAAGGAATGAAAGCCAATTCCATGGAAAATTTCCAATCATAATACGTATTAAGAATATTTAGTCTTGATACGATCTATGTTGATCAAATTGGGGGAAATCAAGATTTAGGCAATATGGAGGACAGGTTCAACAAAGTCTGAGATCGAGCATACAAGGATAGAGATTCAAGTCACAATCAAATTTAATTCAATTAAGTACAACCCAAGATATAAATATGATAAGAAAAGATAATCGAAGTTGATTTGGTCGAATTAAGGAAACTAGGATTCAATGATATTGAAAAACTCCTTTTAGAGAAAACAGGAAAAGATTTCATACGAAGTCAGCAAATCATCCCTCTCTAATACTATCAGTTTATCATTTGCTAAACCATATTCTTTTTTTTTTCTCACAAGTCCCAATATGAAAATCAACCTCTATATAACTATCATCAAAATTTTATAACCTTCAGTCATCTAAACCTTTACCACAATCACCATAGACAAAATCTTTAAGTTCCAAAACATTTTCCACGAAACATACCCCTCTTTTTAGGAGTCAACACTTATTCATTTAATCAAAATTTCAAATTCCTTCACCTTGTTTTAAATTAGATCCAAAACCTCTAAATCCAGTTTATGGAATCCTTGGACTTGTTTAAATCGAGTCTCGTATTCACTAAACTCCAATACCACTATGTCACACAAAATTTATTCTTTTTTATAAATCAACCTTCATATTTTCTTCAACGTTCACCTTCAAATATTTTTTTTTTGAATTCTACAATTTTTTTCCAATCATCTAAAATAATTTCTATAACGTAAAATCCTTGTGTTCTCTCTGTCTCTAGTCACCATCTTACAATATCTAGTTCAATTTTGCATAATCATTTTATTCGATTAAATTCTCCTTTCCATCTCTAAATTTCTACATAGCCTTGTAATAGTTCCCAAGAATCAATAACAAAGATTTTTAAGTTCTCAAAACTAGGTTGACCTTAAACATCCTCATTAGTTTTGAAATACATCCATGAATTATTCATAACCCACTTTCTGTGATTGTTTCTAATTTGATAACATTTATCCCTCGATTTTATTTTAAACCTTTACCACATCTCCATTTCAAATTTTTTATATTTGACATCCAACACTCTGATTCCTACAAAATTATCATATGATAACCAATTACATCATTTCCGAACTAGATGATTTATATCACTTCCTCAACATTTCTCAGATAAAAATGATATAAAGATTCAAGAGTTTTCAAGGTATAGCTGACAGAATTATATATGAGACAGGGAATTGATATAATCAGGACAGGTATATAAGACAAGGAATGATGGTAGTAAAAATATTGGCAGGAAAAGAATGATAATAGAATCTGTTCTGCTTATCTATTTAAAAGAGGGACCCGAAACAAGAATTATAATACCAAATCCAAAATAAGGCCTAGCAAAATCATTGGTTTATTGTATTAAGAAGAAATAAATTTTTGTAAGAAGTTACACAAGGTTTATAAAAATAGCTAAAGCTACATCCTAAGTAAACAATGAGAAACAAAACAAAACAAAACAAAACAACAATAATTCCTTCTCTTTTTTTCGAATGACTGAAATAAACGTAGCAAAAACATGTTCGAAAATATTTAAGGTACAATCTGATAATCATATGCGTCTATCCAAAATTATGGTACTCTAAATTCTCGTCATACTAGTGAGCAAGGCTACGATAATCACAGAGTCCTTGACTTATGCACATACCTCTAGAATCATGGTATTTAACATTTTTGCGATGCCGCTAGCTTGGCTGCGAAAACCTTAAATTTCCACACCCGAGAAATATATCCAAAATCAGACTATATGTCCTCACCATGCTGGCTAATGTGACTATAGAAGACAAGATTTCCATAACTTAGATAACCTAGCCCATATAATTTCATCTTGCCAAAAATTAAATTAAACCAAGAATGAATACCAAAAAAAAATCAAATTTATCAACGAACATCAAAATTCAGAAATAAACAAAATCCTTCAAATCATAAAACTACAAACTCGGATGCTATAGCTAACATCAAGATTCAAATTTCAACAATCTTCATCAAAATCAATAAATACAAACTCAAATTCAATAATAATCCATCAAAATCAAATTCAATAGCAGAAAGTAAAGATAAATCAAATCAAGAAAAAGAAAAAGAAAAGAGTTTTCAAATCGGAGTTAAACAAGATTCTCAAGGGTCGTCCCAGGAATCTCTCAAGGGTTCCTAACTGTGATTGAGTATCTTCAAAATATATCCTATAACTAGTGCAGGCTGTAGTGATACTCTAGTTCGAATACCACTACATAAACTCGACCTACATGGGCCACCACTAAAAACGTGTCACGATCCGCACCTACCGTGAGGGTACGAGTACGTAACAACGCCCAGCCTACGCCGCAGTGTCGGCGGTAGAACGCTGTCCTAGGTCTCAATGCATATAACAGTATAAGACTAAACAGTTTATACTCCCCGAATGGGGGTGACATAGCAGATACAGTCTCAATCACATCTAAGGTAGAGCATGATAAAGATAGATAAAACATGAAATCCAAAAGAGATACAGGAGATAGAAGTCTAAGTGTCTATGATACATAAACCCATAAATACATCTTAAAACTCAATACAGTATTCCACAAAGTAAAATACAACTCCAGACAAAATGAAATAACTACCTAAACAACCTCTAATGTGTCTCCTCTAGGCTAGCAGGCACCTCCAGGCTATCTGTAAAATTTATCAACAGGTCCAGTCAGGACGGGAGCGAGCACAAAACATCTCACGTAGTTCATATCGAGTTAGGAAATATAAAGCATGCAATAGAGTAAAGTACATAAAATGCTGAAAGAAGAATGTATAGAAAACAGTAGAGATTTAATAACAGAAAATATCAAAATATGATAAGTAAGAACTGTAAGGAACATGTGATTTAGAGTACAATCTGGTTATGTAAACGGGCTAGGAAAATGCAATGGTAACTCCATTGTACGTGGGTGTATAATAGACATATACAATAGTTATACAATGTTGTACAATAGGATTTGAGTACATAACCAATTCTACTCCCCCTCCCCAATCAATACACAAGGATCTACTCCAGTTACGTTATCTTATACAATAGTGTACAATATTATACAATGGATGTACAATGTTATACAATAGTGTACAATGGTCTATCCCTGGGGCTCATGTGATAATGAGAGTACAATATGCACAATGAGTATACAAGGATATGGGTATTCAATAAATACAATATAGAAGTGAAACGCACGTCACAATATGTATTTAGTGAATACAAGGAGATAACATCTTCAAAGAAGATCCATATAGTACCAATCCGTGATAACAGTCGTGTCAGCATCAAGTACAGTAATCTAGAGCAAGAATGTACAAATCCATACAAGTATGAAACGGTCAGAGAATGTACTCGCCTGATTTCTGAATGTCCAAAGTAAATATACTGTCCGAGGAGAGGTGTCTGGCTCCTAATTAGAACAGCACAAGTCACAACATATCCAGAAGGGTAATATAAAGTACTACAATGCATTCTACATGAATCTAGGTCAAACTAGGCCAAAGTCAACCCTTGGTCAACTCTGGTCAATTGCACTAGTCAAACTAGGTCAAACTAGGTCATGTCCTAACCCAGTAAGTCTTACTAGGCCTAACCAAGACTATCCTAGCAAGCACACATCAATACAAGGCTATACAAGCCAACATACACCCAACTCTATATAGCATGCAATTATTCAATACTCAAATAGGCAAGAATTCACATTGGATATACACTAGGTAATCTATTACTTTAAGCTATATATGTCTACACATATATAAACATGCATATATTAGTATTCAACATTAGGTCTATAATCATGGCATTTCAAATGGTTATATAAACTTATATATTACAACACAATATGCTAACATATATATAATATACATACATAGCTAAGTTAACTATATTCATAAATACTTATTTAAGAGGCTATGTGTGTGTATGTGAACATGGCAAAGGGGCAAGTGAGGATTAAATGGGCATACATAGTGTATACATATCAAAGAGTGTCAAAGTGTAAGTGAACAATGTGTCAAGTGTGATAGTATCAACATAGTGTAAGGGGGTACATGAGTTAATATAGGATTTGTGTTGACATAGAATATTAAATCTCATTAACTTGTATATTGCATACATTACATCTATTATTACATTACATTCATGCTTGCATTCATTCATCATTCATTTATTCTCTTGTACTACTATATGCACCATACATTACATACTATGGAACCTACATATTCATTACAAGCCATACTTATACATGCTTATATTAGATAGGATACTTACACCTCATACATCATTTATTTAAATATTTACTCATGCTTGCATTCTCTATTTAGTTACATAATGTATATACATTAACATGGGTTAAAATCAAATAGAACATTATATTACACACAAGGGTGCACAAAATGCATATGCCGAATAGTAACTCCTACTAATAATGAATACTGTACCATCTCAGCATGAACTAAACTCTATGATTAAAGTATGTTATAGATCTATGTGTTAGCTTTCCGAAACTTTAAACGGATCGCGTTTTCGTTTCCGGAAACTCCCGGAATCGCGAAAACACCGAGAACGCATTTGTTTTTCGTACAGCTGACACTCAAATAATTCTCCAGAAAGTTACAGAAAGAATTAGGCCTATTAATACATGTTTTTGGAAAGCTAACTTCAATACACTTCTTTTAAAAAAAACGGAAGATTAAACCGAGCTTTGAGCTAGAAGTTATGACATTTCTAAGTTAGGGCTGAAATTAAAAACGTGGATAAAAATCATGACGGATTTAGATAGTTTGAGCCAAAAGAATACATAATATATATCCTAATTATCCACAACAATAATAGCAATAATAATATGAGGAACCACACTCACAAACTTGATTATATAATCATCATGAACCATTTACATATATAAATATAGATACACTCTCATTACAATATATATATAAAAATTTATATATGTAACATGAACACATCCACAACACAAAGGACACTCCTATGACCTCCAAATGGACACAAAATAGACACAAATGGAGATACAACCATGGGGGTCATTCCTATGGGTTCAAAATAGACCTATATGCATGAGGAAATGAAAAGGAGAAGGGATTTATACCTCCCGGTAGATCGAATCGAAGAAAAACCTTCCCGGAGCGACACCGACACGTAGAGATTCCAAAAGGACACGAACGAGCTCCGAATCCTCCCAAACTTGGGTAGCTTCCTCCTTGACTAGAATGGAGAAGGAAAGAAGAAGATTTGGTGGTGAAATAGAAGGATTTGGTGGAGAAATTGCTAGGGATTGCTCTCTAGGAATTTGGGAAAGAACAAGAGAGAGAAAAATAGATGGATAATGACAAATGGGAGGCTCAACCCTATCCTTATTGTGGCTGGCCATAAAGGTGGTTTTGTCCTATTAGGAAAAGTCCAAAAGCCCCTACTAACCTATTCTATGAGTATTAGGAAAGGGCTAATTGGTTGGGGCTAAATTAGTCATTCTAAAGTCTCTAATCACACTAACCTTATCCATAATAATTAGTCTAACCTCTAACTAAAATATTTCTATCATGTGAACTAAAATTAATATCATGTGGGCCATGCCTAACTAGTGTGTGGGTCCCACTAGAGTCAAACTACCCCCGGGTCCCCATTTCAAGTCGGATTGAGTTGAAATTCGAACCCGACTCAAATAACCCCAAAACAATATCATAAATAATAAAATGATATCAAAATAATTCAAAGAGGCCAAATGCAAAAATATTCTTAGGCCAAAAATGATATTAAAATATCATAATCACATGGTTAGGCTCTAGGTCAAACAGTCTCTAGGGTTTCACTAGCAAAACGTCAAAACCACAAGTAATGAATTAAATAGTTTAAAATAATTTAAAAATCACTAAAAATCATAATATGAAATAAATATCATTAAATAATAATTATAATTATAAAATTTCAAAATTACCCTCATCTGGAAAACTGGGTGTTACAACGTTATAAGCCATTATTTTATTAGCTCAATTGGAACCAATCTACCTCAATCATTTGCTAATTCATAGAGGAGCTTGCCTAAACCCTTCATGAGATTTCACTCTCAAAATTGAAACTAAGACAAGATTTATTTACCAGTACGAAGTTTGAAGAATCAATGTTGCGATCTTCTATCGCGGTCATCTAACGCATGAGCAAGGGATATAGAGTGTAATACGGAGATTGTATCGCACTCCCAACAGATAGAAGAACGGTTACGAAGGGCAGTCTATTCTAAGAGAGAGTACACTAAGTTCAAGATTCTACTCCTTCCAAAATTGGTTACTTATGGAAGGCACAACAATATAACTTCCAAGATCAAATTTCAAGGAGATGTTGAGGATATGAGTTACTTCTGATCATAGTCATGGACTCTATGGAAAGCCTAAGTATTACTCATTTAACATTGCCCATGTATTGACCATATTTTATGAAGACAGTAGAAAGGCCTTAGTCAAGCATAACCAAAAACAAGTTGGTACAACATGATTCCATTCATCTCATAGCATAGGCTACAAAAGATATGGTTACAAAATTTATGGAAGAAGAATTAGTGGACCAAGAGATGGTGACTAAATAATAGAGGTGAGGGCCTATTTCCGCAAGTTTGGTTTTATAGTCCACTTAAGGCATAGGCAAGGATAGGTTTAACCGGGTCTTAATAGATTCCCTAATTGGACATCGATCTTTGATTGGATGAATCATATGTTTTTAACCTATATTGACTGGACAAGATGATATGAAATCAATCTGAGCCATTCCTAGTAGGTTAGGGTAATCTTATAGGTTCCAAGTCAAGTGGTCGGACTAAATTTTTTTTTTTTTCAATCGGGTTGATTAACCAGGTTCCTAAAGCCCGAGAATACGCCTTCTGTGACCTTTATGTTTAAGTAGCAGAAGAAAACTCTATTGAGTGGCACACTAGAGGCATGTGCGTAGAGGACTTCGAGTAGATCATAACCATATATTGGGGAGAAAGTTTTGAGTCGAGGTTGAGTCTCTAATTGATTTATAGCTAATTGTTGTATTAAATATATAGCATGCTTCTCGTTCCCTTGTTACGGCATGATATTCATTTCTCCTCTCCCCCATAGATGTGTGTGCTTTATAATTAACATGGAACTGGTTCTATAAATTCTTATTCTAATTTCTAGAACATCTTTCTTATTTTCATCCAAGAGCTTCAAGAAGGCAGTTTTATTGCCGAATTTTATTTTTAATTTTTTATGATTTATGTTGACGTGGCCGATGAAAAAAAGAGTTTGATATCTTTGGCCGTGTTAGAATGCTCACAATATGGACATAAATGTATTTTCTTTTTCAGCCTTTAGTATATTAAAAGTCTTGAGCGTATCTGAGTATCTTTTTTACTATTTGTTTCAGCAAGAATAATGCTATTTGTACCTCCAAATTCTACCTCCAAACCGTCCCTTCTTACGTGGCAGCTGACGTAATATGTTGATGTGGCAGCTGACATGGCAAATTTTAAAATTAAAATTCAAATTAACATTAAAATTAATGGTAACATTAACATTAACATTAAAATTAATATTATCGTTAACATTAACAATAATATTAATATTAACATTAACATTAATATTAACTTTAATTAATATTAATATTAACATTAACATTAATTAATATTAACATTAAATTAATATGGACAAATTTGAGTAATTAAATTTTTGGGTTAAAATTTGTCATGTCATCGGTCATGTCAGATGACACATAGTATTATTTAACATGCCACGTCAACTGCCACATAAGGAGGGATGTATCGAAGGTACAATTTGGAGGTAAGAATAACATTACTCTTTCAGCAAATACTTTTTCTATTGATGATAGCTTATGGATAAAGGACTAAATTTGCTCGATTGATTGTCAGTTTTCTTTTACAAAACCTATACACCATACCTAAAATGTGTGATCAACTAACAAATGGATGATAATCCTTATTGTGTGGACTATGAATGTGATGTTGGGTGCCATATTTCCCTTCATGTTAACTATGGTTACCTCATGGTAACCTATCACCAATCAGCAATGTGGACTAACCTGAATGTGAAAAAGGCATGATTTATTCTGTACTGCTTGAGATTTTTATTATTTTTGTTGTTATTGTCTATAATTATATTTTGATTCATATTAAACTTTTCTAGGCTTTTTGAAATGCATTTGTTCAATGATTCTGTAGTTTATAGTGAAAAGTGATTTAAGTCCTTACTTATTTGTGGGAAGACTTTATCTATAGGTTTCTAAATTAATATAATATGTTTAGCCAGTAACAAGCACAACTGAATACCTTATGGATACAAGCAGACTTTCTATATAGTCCTCCAAGTACTTCACTTTTTAAACGATTTTATCTTATGTTAGAAGTGTATTCTGTCCCTGTAGAAAGGTTTTTTCTTTCACCTTGGAATTAGTATGCCATGCCATTCCATTCCCCTTATGTTCTTTATATCTGGACATTGTATTTGTACAATTTACTAGGTGACATTTTACGATTCTTTTGCATATGACTGTATTGGTGGAATTTGATGGTGCTTCAAAGAAAATCCTGGAGAAGCGGGTGCTGGAGCAATAATCTAAACTATATATGGAAAATGGTAAATATTTAGCATCTTATCTTCTTTAGTGTAATCAATTACTATTTTTATGTGAATCTTTCATGTCATATAACACATCCTAACATGTTATTGGAAAGAAGGACCTTACTGGATGATATCTTATGCATACATCTTTCTTTTAACTATAGTGTATATGCTATCTATTGCGATATTGGCTCTATCATAAGTAAGACAATCCAAAAGTGATAAATTTATTATATACATCTAAAATTTATCCTCAATTTATGGAATTTTATCACTCCAGGTAAGAAAAATTCCATTATGGAAGAGATAATAAAAGAGATGGAGGACATTCTTGGTCCAGACAGCTGTTAGAAATGCCACTACACCAAAATAAATGATTTACGACAGACCAAAACTGTCCTAAATCACGATAAACGATAGTTCTAATCCGTCAGAACATCCGTCGTTATTAGCGAGTCCCAAAATATAAACGACGGTTTTGGACTGTCTTTCCTAGCTAAAAAAATGACAATTATTGTCTATCAAATAAAAACAACAGACTAAAACTGTTAAATATTTTGTAAATTGGTCAGTCATTATCTTTTTTCTCTTCAACAGTTAAGGTCTGTTGTTTTTCTGAAAACATAATTCAAAAAAAAAAATCAATTAATCCATATGAAAGTTATATAAGTATTTGCATCCTCTATATATAACTGAAATACATTTATAGATAGAATTTCATATAAACATCAACAATCATAAAAAAAAAATTAATCAAAATTGTATTAACTAATAAATGCATAGGCTTTACATAGCAATATTCCATCATCAAAATGAACCCTAATGTTGCTAGCTGACAATGACTTAGTTCTCATGATGAATAAAAAAAGAGAATGTTATTACTTGCTTACAATATCTAGTGCAGTAGGAAAAAAACTAACAAATTGAACTGAATATTTTGGCAAATTAATCATTTTCCCAACCGTAATATCTTCAAGCTTTTCGTCTCTCTCGAACAACACCTCATTCTTGTCAAAAGATTTAATGATAATGAAATTATAAGCTTAATATTAACATTTATGTTAACGTCAAAAACTACAAAAGAAAGAATTTAAAGATGTCAAATAGCCATAACTATTTTTTGGAGATATAGAAGCCCAGCAAGTATATTGGCTATCCTCAAGAAAAAAAGTTCCACTTTTTAAGCAAGTATATTAGCTTGTTGTGCACTGAATAATGCATATAAAAGCTTCTTCCAAGTAAAATATGAGCCATCTAAATAATGAGAACAACGGGATAAACGTGCTCATACACTTGATTCTACTACTGCAAATATGTTCAATAAAAACTATAACTAGGTTTAAGGATTTATCAAAAGAAGCATAAAGATACAAGACCAGATTTAAGCAATATTAATAATGGTTAGTGTACAAACATTAAAAAGATATGATAGCTTGGAGGATACACAATTTTCTAAAGAATATTTATACGGTTCTTGTAGCAAGTGTTGTGTTGCATATAAAAGCTTCTTGCAACTAAAATGTGAGCTATCTAAATGATGAGAACAATGGGAATAAAGGAGCTCATACACTTAATTCTACTATTCAAAATGTGTTCAATAAAAAAAAATAAGATCTAGCTATCAGAAATTATGAGAAGCAGCATAAAGATTAACGACTGAAAATATGAGCCATCTAAATGATGAGAACAATGGAGATAAAGGACCTCCTACACTTAATTCTAATATTGAAAATGTATTCAATAAAAATATAACTAGGTATCAGGAACAGTTAATGTACAAGCAATAAAAAGATATGAGAACTGGGTGGACACAATTTTCTAAAGGACATATACAGTTCTTATAGTAAGTGTTGTGTTGCTTATAAAACGTTCTTACAACTAAAATATGAGCCATCTAAATGATGAGAATAGGGATTAAGGAGCTCATGCACTTAATTATACTATTGAAAATGTTAAAAAATATGAGCCATCTAACTGATGAAAACAATGGTAATAAAGGAGCGGATACACTTAATTCTACTACTAAAATGTGTTAAAAAAAATATAAGGACTAGTATCAGAAATTATCAAGAGGAGCATAAAGCTAAAAGAGCAAGATTAAAAATGGCTGGTATACAAGCAATAAGGATATGAGAACATATAGGCACAAAAAATATATATTAGAATCTCCAAGCTATATGTATACCGATAAATTAGTATCACAAACAAAATGTTCCACTTGTAATGAAAACCAAAATTTCCAAAAAGCCTAAAAGTCGGACCTTTAAATTAGTAACGACAGTTTTAATACGTAGTTGTTGGACAACTAAACTGTCACAAATCGTCCGTTTTGGTGTAGTGTTCCCCCCACTCTATATTTTGCTGTTACTAGAGGAGATGACTTGTTGCGTTAGCTGCTGAAGCGGTCTTGACCCAAACGAGGCAGACAACAACGGGCGCAGTGCACTGGTTAGGCACTGATTTACTTTGACATGTGAACTTTATTTCCTACTTCATATTTCACTTGTAAGTTAAGATCAAAATGAATCCTTCTTTTGTTCCACTTGAGTAAAAAAGAACATCATAAAACATCAGCAAATGGAAGTTAGAGCTGTATTCTTCTCTTCTGGATTATGGGGCAGATCCTAACATCACAGGTATAAAAAATTGTTCAGAAAACATACATAGGCTTTACATTTGCCACCTCAAAAAGACTATTTCTAACTTACGTGTTGTAATCGTGAGCATATATAGAAATACCCCTCTATGGGAGGCCATATTCGGAGAACACGATGAGCCGGTGAACCTATTAATAGACAATGGTACAAAATTATCGACTGGCAACATTGACATGTTTACTTGCACAACTGCTAAAAACAACTATTTTATCTTTGAGATTTCAAGATATGAACTGAATGGCATATTGTGATCTAAAAATATTGTTTTAGATTATTATATGATTAATGGGAGTATGAAATTTGTATAAAAATGATTCAGTTATTATAGTTTTATTGTGAATTATGTATACAATTATTATTTTTCTGTCGAAGGGCTGTCATTTACATTCATCAACTTATATTCTTTTAAAGCATAACTAAATATCACATTTTTATGCATTCAAAGAACATTTACTAATTCTCCAATGTTATGATGATGGGGGCCTATTAAATTAGCTTTGTTGTGAAGCTGATTGAATATATGATTATGGCAAATATAGTCCATATATTTTTTTGCCAGAATGATAGCTTTTGTAACGGTTATAACCACCGTTACAAAATTAAACTTTTGTCAAAAATCGTGACAAAAAGCGTTATAAAAATTAATTACGCCCAAACTGTCACGATTATTGCCATGACGAAATTTTTTTGTCATGGTAATAAACGTTGGCAGTCACCTCTTTTTGGGTAGTGGACGACGAGTTAAGGACTGCTCAGTTGTATATATTACTCAATTGCGATGAGGATGAAGTGGAGAAGCTAGAGGGGTAAGTAATTAATATGTCCACGTTTACATCATCTCAATTTAATAGTATAAGCTAATATTATGCTACTAATCGGTGGTTGATTCATTGTTTTTCAGCACATATAATGATGAATTGAGGTCGGTTAGACCCAAAATAACAGACGAAGAAGTAGAACAAGAAATCAGACGTCATTTTCCTTCTTCGTTTAGCGCATATGTAAGGAGCTCGGTCATTACTTTTTCTGTATGCACTTGCACAATAAATAACTTACTATTGCTTCTTTGGTATTTAGGTCGATCGACTAATAACACCCGAGACTGAATCTATTAGAACTCTAGCCAAAGGACGATCGTCTAATAACACCTGCTACATCCTTGTATCTCACTCCAGCACTGTCGGATGACGAGCTGTGGGTGATCGTCGCTGTTGGTCTCTAGAGGGGTACGTACTACGGTACGGGATCCTATTGTGCCCTTGTTACGATGCAGTCCTTTAGGGCCTCTACTGGAAGTGCGCACTTCCTACAACTCTCGGAGGAGTCTTCTCGAGTCCAGGAGATTGTTGACCGTCAGATTGAGCTTCTCTGCGATGACTTGCTGCGAAGCATGCAGGGGCAGCCCTTATCTCAGCCGCAGACGAATGATGTCACGTTCATCGTACGATTTGATACACTCGAGCGCAGCATCATGGAGCTAAGGGATATGACTGAGAGGACAGAGCGTGGCGTTACTGGTCTTAGAATGTCGATACAGCACATTATAACGGAGCTGCAGGCATCACAGCTATCCATGGTCGAAAGGCTGACGTTGATGCAGGATTCGATGGTTGATAGCAGTACAAGGTTGTTATCTACAATGGATTCAAACAACGATCGACTAGTAGCGTTAAGTGTGCCTTCATCGTCACCGACTCCATCGACATCGGTATCGATTTCACAGGAGCAGTATGAGTTGTTCTTATCTCTAATGCGCGACGGTGTCCATCCTCCTCCAGATCCGCAGTAGTCCTGGTTAGGATAGTTTATTTGTTTGTGTTTAGACCCATGATATTGGGTCATTTATGAAAATTATACATTTATTGAGGCTTTCAATTTTATTTCTTGCACTAAGTTGTGTGGATATTTATTGCATTGATATGTATGATGGGATTTTCTTCAAACTCGATTTGTAATTCCAATGTGTCATTTTTTTCAAATTTTACATTATTATTCGTATTAAATGTATGTGAATTTACTGGTGTTGAGTGTTCCACCGAAGGGGTCGATGAACCCAGGGAATTCAACGGAGGGTTGCTTCGGGTCTATTGATATAAATGGTGAATTCATAAACTGCGGGAAAACCATTTTTTCTATTTCTTCGCTGGAAATTTGGCGTCGTTTAACGACAACTAGCGACATTTAGCGATGACATAAACATCGCTGATAGTCGCTGACTTCCTACCATTTAGCGACGTTCAGTGACTATGACCACATCACTGTTCGTCGCTAAGAGTCGCGGTACGTCGCTAATTTTAAAAAATAGTAACGACTCTTGTAACACTCTTGCTGAAAAATTTAAACGTCGCTAAAAGTCGCTGATTTTAGAAAATATTACCGACTCTTATCGACACATTATGCATCGCTAAAATTACGACAAAATGTCCATAGACGTCGCTAAAACTACCATGTGGCGACGTCGCTAAAACATGTTGCTATTGCGATATTTAGCGATGTTTTGGTGGTCAGCGACTTGATGAAATGCGACTAACCTTAGACGTCGCCGATTACGTCGCTAATTTCTATTAGCGACATTTTTTTTTCTAATATGGCGATATTTTAAGCGTCGCTAATACGACTTATTTTGGTAGTGGGAGGACCCATTGTCGTTATTATTTTCTCGAGGAATTGAGTTTTTAAATGTTGATGAAACAAAAAATAATCATCTTCATAGTGACCAGGCTTTTGGTAGTGAGAAGTGTTGGAGTGGGTGGGGTTCCTAACCTATGTGGAGAATACCCCGGAGAGCGACGAGCGCCATCCGTGTGTCGGAGAAGCTCGGGGAGTGCATGGATCCTAATTTGGAACATATATGGTAAGGAAATATCTGATTGGATTTCCATATTTACTTTGATCATATATATATGATTGGACCCTTCATATAGTTGCTTTTCATATAATTGCACTTCCAATTATGGCAAGCCAATTATGATTGGATTTCAATTAAATATATTATTGATGCATATTGGAAGTTTCCATATATATTGGCCTTCCATGTATGGATTACCAAGAGATTATAAATGGGTGATGCATGCTAGTTGAAAACTCATCTAAAAAATAAGAGTGCTTTACAATCTTTGAGAGAGAGAGAGAGGATTAAGGACTATTGTGAAGGAGAGATTGCTTCGAATAATTTTTCAGCATCTCTTGTTCTTCGGAGTCCACAATCAATTTTTTTTTCTTTCAAGTGAGTTGTGGTGATCCGTGTTGGATCGGGAGGAGCTTGTAAAGGGTGTATTCTCTTTATTCCATTAGTGGAGGCTCTTCAGGGTTGGACTCCGATCGTCCCATGGTTTTTCCTGCAAGGGTTTTCCACGTCAAAAACTTTGTGTCTGCAATTGTGTTTGGCATTTTTGGTTTGTGTGCTTTTGCTCGGTTTTCTCGCAAGACTTTCTGGTTTGGGGGAACGATTTTCGTGCTTCGTTTCCAACGGAGTGGTATCAGAGCTTTGGGTTCAAAGAAGTGTCAAGAGTTGACAGTCAAACCAGGAAGCAGAGATGGACACGAAGCCGGTGTGCACGGTGAACTAGAACGATACCAACTACCATTATTGGCGATGCAAGATGAAGGATTTGATGTTCGTCAAGAAGTTGCATCTTCCAGTATTTGCATCCGAGAAGCCCAGTGACAAATACGATAAGGACTGGAACTTCGAGCATATACAGGTGTATGGGTACATGCGGCAGTTCGTTGACGAGAACGTGTAGAACCACGTTGCCAATATTGAGCATGCGAAGACGTTGTAGAAGAAGCTGGAATCTTTGTACACAAAAAAGATCGGGGTAAACAAACTGTTCCTGATCCGGATGATGATGGGTCTGCAGTACAAAGATGGTGCATTCATTACAGATCACTTGAGTGAGTTCCAATATCGGGGAAGAACTTTTCCTTAAAAAGCTTCTTAAAATCCTTCCAAGGTTGCCCCTTAGTACCAATCCTGGGGTCGGTATGGTACCAAGTGCGGGCAAGGTCCTGCATCATACTGCCTGCTGCTTCCACCTGGAGTCTAGTCGGTATCTCTGCGAGACGGAAAATCTCCTCTATGTGCTCTATCCAGTCGTCCGCATAAAGGATACCCTCTGTACCCTTGAAGTCCCGCGGCCTCATTTTCTGGAACTCCTGAATACCTGGAGTCCTCGGCTGGTATGGATGAATCTGCCCTCCTTGGGGTAGGACAGTTGCCCTCTCTACTGCCACCATCGCTAACTGGTGGGCATTATCAATGCCCTGCCTCATGTCATCTGACTGACGTCGCTGCATCTCCATCATCTGCTGCATGAGAGCGAAATACTGTGCCGCATCAATTGTCCCCTAGGATGGTAGTGGTAGCATCCTCTGCACTCCTGGGGTAGTCCTCAGAACTGGTGGAGGAGCACCCCCAAAAGTAGATGGGTCTACCTGAGATAGAAAAAGTGGCACTGTGGTCCCTGGAGCCTGCTGGGTCGGACGAGAAGTAGCTGACCTCTCAGTAGTATTCCTGGAGCCAGAGCGCTGCGATCGTGTCTCCACCATCCTGAAGACAGATCAAACAAGGAATCAAATACTGAAAAAGAAGCAAAATCATCAAAGGAGGACAGTTGTTTTCAAAAGGAGACAATTAACAGCAAGAATTGATAAGAGTTTTTCCTAATGTGATTGAGTACCTTAATTTATTCCTATATCCTATTGCAGGTTGTAATGATACTCTAGTTCGAGTACCAATACAAATCACACTAGTTGTGATTGGGGACCGACCTGCATGGGCCACCACTAAAAAAATGTCACGACCCGCACCCAGTGTAAGGGCACGAGAAGTGACGAACACCCAGCCTACGCCGTAGTGTCGACGGTAGAACACTGTCCTGAGTCACCATATCTAACACAATCTAAATAAACTATGAATAGAGAGTAAAATAATACGTAACTCAATCACAATACTAAGATGGAATAGAAGAAGAATCTCAAGAGAGTCACAATAAAAGTCTAGGTGTAAATCACCAGAAATAATCTCAAGTACAACTCATAAAGTCTCAAACAGAAAATACAAATAAAGTACTAAGTCTCAGCTAGACTATAGGCAAGTCCTCAGCGACTGTGGGATCCTCCTGTGGGTCCACGTCGACAGTGTCATCTAAGCCAATGCCATAATAAGTAGGACAATACTCCTCATCATCACCTGGAAAATTTTTAACATGCCCAGTCAGGACGGAACGAGCACATATCTCTCACAACAGTTCATATCAGAAATGGACATATAAAGTAAGCTATAGAATACTATACATAAATCACTGTAAAGAGAAATCAACCAGAGAGAAGATATAAACTGAGATATAATATGATAAATAAAGAATGTAACCTTCTACGTGAATCAGAGCATGAATTGGTTATGTAAACAGCTTGGGTTGCACATGGATACAGCTATGGAATGCACATAGATAACTACTGGGGATAATGATCACATAACCAACTACGCTCTCCCTGCCCCCAACCAATACACAAGGATCGAAGCATGTTATGTTATTACACATAGATAACAACTACTGTATACATGGAACTCATATGGTCATAAGTGTATATGAATAACATATGAGTGCACATGGACAAATAGGAATACATGGAGTACATGATGACCATAATAAAGTACATGAACATGACATACTCGATGTATCCTAGGGGATAACATCACATGAAAAGATCCAGAGGGTACTAATCCGTGGGGACGTCGTGTCAGCATCAAGTATACTAGTCTATAACAAGAGTACATATCCAAAGAAGCATGAAATGATCAGAGAATGTACTCGCCTGGCAATCCGAACTGCTGATAATGAAAAGTAAGTAGACTGGAGTAATAAGATCCTATTTAAAACAACCACATGTCATAATACAGTCTAAAATATCACAAGGAAGGCCTTCAATACAAATTCTACATGATTTGGGTCAATCTAAGTCAAAGTCAACCTTGGGTCAACTTTGGTCAACCAGACTAGTCAACTACGTCAAAGTTTGGTCAACTAGTCTATAAGTCAATTTTTAGGTCACTAACAGTCCTAGAGTTGATTTTTGGGTATTGAGTTGGGGTTATCTTAGGTCCAAGAAGCCTAATCCTAACAACTAATGTAATTCACAAAATACCTTAACTCAAAATACCCTATGTCTAATCCCCATACCTTAGACTAACATATACCAAAACTCTAGGCTAGGTATTTCTTAGTAAATTTTCTAGTTTAAAACAAGGCAATCTCAATCCTAATTCCTCACAACTCAACCCAATGCATCTACACCCTAGAACACATGCACTAGGCATGCTTGTTGCTACTGCAGTAACTGTTGCTATGCAGCATGCCATTGCTGATGCAGTAAACTCCTCTCTTTACTCCAACTTCCTTCAACCCACAACACCCTTTTATATATACATCTCAAAATTCAAATTCTATTTTAGCTACCACAACTAATACTTTAACTAACCATCAAACTGAACTAGGCATTTACCTATTCTTAACTAACAGTTATGAACTAATACCCTACTAAACTAGATGTCAAACCTGGTTGCCAATTCGTACTTGGTGACTAGCTAAATGATGAACTACAACTAACTCCCATGGAAGTAAAATATTCAGAAAACTGAAACACTCGAACCCCAAACTGATATCCCTTCACATCCTTACTCGAACAGCCCAATACCAGTTTAAATCGAAAATGAACTAAACACAATATAACCTAGTATACTCCTCTTAATAGCATGACGTCTACGATCTGTAAAATGTATACATCTAAACAAATCAAGAAAGAAAAATACAATCCATGAACTAAAATCCCTATTTTTTTATACTAACCGATACCCTATGCCAACCCAAATTCGATCACAGCCCTTTCTCTATGCAAACTAGCAATTATCAACTAGATATAGTTATATAGGATCTGTAGGCTCTGAATACACATAAATTCACATCGGAAAATCATGAGAACATATTAAATGTTACTGAAACAGGAAAAGAAGTCTGAACTTGAATACCCGATACCCAAACAAATACCTAACATGATCTAAAACCCATCAAAAATCTGATAATAATCGAAACTAAAGGTTGGTAAAGTGTCTCGTATATGAACATGGGATTCAGGTGCAGTTGTGTCTAAGAAATAGGACACGAAGTGTCCAGGATACACGAGTATCAGAACTGGAACCTAGTCCTCGTGCACGCGTGTCACGCGACCTAGGGCTCGACACAGACCAAACTACAACACGTGGCCGCTCTTACATATAGCCCACATGTAGGGCTACTAGCCCACGTGTCTGTACTGGCCACACGACACGTGTCCGAGTCGCACGACACGCGTATCCGACGCCAAAAACTAGCGCGCGCACGACAGTTCAAAACACATGCTGCGTCTATTTCTCTCTCGACTCTCCACGAAACCCAACCAAATTTTTTAAGCATCACGACAGACCTTGCCCCTACCCACAACCCAAAAATTGCGCGTCGAGTCGCCGTGTCCAGCGAGAACGGACACAGCAGCAGCAGGGCATTGAGACGCAGTCTCGTACTGCATATCCAACCCGATTTTGGGACACGAGACGACACAGAAACCTAACATAATATATATATATATAATCTACATCTAAAGGCCTACAGGATCATGTAATTAATTTTCCTAAACAGCATTACTGAATTCTAAGTGGCAATTCGTCGAACACCTTAAACCCTAATCCGATACGTGTCCGACACGCCTATCAAACAGACACAAAATTTCACCAAACTACATGGGTGGGTCGAGGGTACCTAGATGCATGCTACCATGAAGAAAAATCAGGAAAAACTATAGTGTTTAGGTGTTTACCTTTTGAGAGTTGAAATATCAAAGAAACTGACTCCTCGAACAATGAGACGACCAGTTTCCACTGAGCAAACGCCTCCAAATCCTTTCTAGCAATGCTCCAGCAAGTTCTCCTCCTTCCCACGATCATAACGCACTTCATTTGAGGTGAAACGGAGGTCGGATGAAAAAGTTAGGATTTTGGAGAGCTGGAAACTAGGGTTTTGTAAAGGGGGTGTCAAAACCAATATAACTGTTTATATAGGGAGGGGGTTTCCTGTTTGGCTGGCCATACTAGTCCTCCTAGGGTTAGGGTTGGTTCATGGGCCCCTCTTCTCTATCTAAGTTGAGTTTAAGCCCATTAACAGAAAGGCTTAAAAGGCCAGTTAATTAAATAGCCTAAAAATGGTCAAATGGCTTTCTAAATTGAACCAAAGCATAATATAAATTCTAATTAGCTAAATAATCCTTATATGTCATGGTTAGCCTCTAATATAGATTTTCTAAGGTTAAACCAAATGCTAAAACAAACACAAGCCAAAAATATCTTTAAAATGACTAAAATGACTTAAATACCCTTATTTCAAAAAGTGGGTGCTACAAGTCTACCCTCCTTAAAAATAATTTCGTCCTGGAAATTAAAGACAAGCTGCATAAGTAGGAAAGATAGAAATTATACCACACTGCTGAAAAAGATAAGGGTACTGCTCGCGCATCTCATCCTCCCTCTCCCAAGTAGACTCACCGGGGGAATGATGCCTCCATGCTACGCTAACTAATGGTATTGTCTGGTTCCTCATCACCTTCTTCCGTCGATCTAGAATCTCCACAGGCTGCTCTGGATAACGGAGAGTAGGTCCCACTTCGATCTTTGAATGGTCCAGTACATAGCTAGGATCTGCCACATATCGTCTCAACTGCGATACATAGAATACATTGTGGCTCCCGCTAAGGAAGGTGGTAAGTCCAGTCTGTATGACACGTCGCCGACCCTTCCGCTGATAACGAAAGGTCTGACATAGCGTGGGCTAAGCTTCCCTCCTCCACCGAAATGAATAGTGCCTCGAGTCGGTAAAATCCTCAAGAATAACATATCTCCAACATAGCACAAACATGGTCTCAATTAACAAAACAATCACACAATCAACAAAACACAAACAAAAAATTTCAAATCCTAAGTCTAAGCTATACCTCAAACTGCAAAGGTCTTCGGTGGTTGTCGTCCCAATGCCGCTGTCCGTCCTGCGCCACGCAAAGTCGATCCCTGATGAGCTTCACCTTCTCGGCTGCGTCAACAACCATCTCCGGTCCCAATAAAGCTCACTCTCCAACGTCATCCCAAGACAAGGGAGTACGACATCTACGTCCGTACAAGACCTCGAATGGTGACATCTCAATACTGGCTTGGAAGCTGTTATTGTATACAAACTCCACCAAATACAAATGGTCCTCCCAAGAACCTCCAAAATCTAGGACACAAGTCCGCAGCATGTCCTCGAGAGTCTGAATAGTCCTCTCTGACTGTCCGTCCATCTGAGGGTGGTAGGCAGTACTGAATTTGAGCGAAGTACCCAAACTAGTCTGCAAACTCCGCCAGAAATGAAAAGTAAAGCGACTATCCCGATCCGAGACAATGCTCACCGGAACTCCATGTATCCTGATAATCTGCCGTATATACATCTCCGCTAACTTCTCAGTAGACGTCCCCACTTTGAATGGCAAAAAGTGGGCCAATTTGGTCAACCTGTCCACGATGACCCAAATCACGTCTTTCCCTCCGGGTGTACGCGGCAATCCCGAAACAAAATCCATCGTGATGTGCTCCTATATCCACTCCGGAATGGGCAATGGCTGCAATAGTCCTCCTGGCCTCTGTCTCTCCGCCTTAACCTGCTGGCAGACTAGGCACCTGGCTACGAAACGTGCTAGCTCCCGCTTCATCCCATTCCACCATACATGCTCCTTCAGGTCTCTATACATCTTGTTGGCACCTGGATGTATA
The DNA here is from genome assembly GCA_029216955.1 of Iris pallida. Classification (NCBI taxonomy): domain Eukaryota; kingdom Viridiplantae; phylum Streptophyta; class Magnoliopsida; order Asparagales; family Iridaceae; genus Iris; species Iris pallida. The sequence goes on along the minus strand of JANAVB010006993.1, from coordinate 7,043,024 downwards.
GTGTACTGAGAGCGATGGGCCTCCTACATAACCTGCTCCTGAAGCTCCCCACTAGGCACACACAGTCTGGAACCGTGCCTCAATGTGCCGTCATCCGCAATGATGAACTCCACATCTGCCAATCCTGCTCGAACCTGCTTTCGGATACACCGCAGAGTAACATCGTCAAATTGAGCTATCTTGATCCTCTCCATCAAGTCTGACTGAATCTGCAGGCCCCACATCTATATCTGAACTCCTCGCATGATCACCTCGATCCCTAAACTCTCCAAATCTGCTAATAGATGACGATCCATCGTCAAGCACATAGCTACCAGATACCTACTCAAGGCATCGGCAACCACATTGGCCTTTTCTGGATGGTACTGTAATGAAATATCGAAGTCCTTCATCAACTCCAACCATATGCGCTGCCTCATGTTGAGCTCTTTCTGTGTAAACACATACTTCAAGCTCTTGTGGTCTGTGAAGATCTATACATGCTCTCCGTATAGATAGTGCTTCCACAGCTTCAGAGCAAAGATAACCGCCACCAACTCCAAGTCATGGGTAGGGTAGTTCTTCTCATGCGGACGTAACTGTCTAGATGTATAGACAATCACCTTCCCATGCTGCTGTAAAACACAACTCAAACCCTTCCCTGAGGCGTCACTGTAGATAGTGAACTCGTCTGATCCTGATGGCAATATCAAAATTGGGGCTGTCGTCAGTCGCTTCTTCAGCTCATCGAAAGTAACCTGACACTCCTCTGACCAGACAAACTCTGCGTCCTTTCGGGTCAGCCTAGTCAATGGCTCTGCAATCCGGGGGAAATCCTGAAAAAAACCTCCTGTAGTACCTTGCCAATCCCAGAAAGCTCCTGATCTCAGCAACTGAACTCGGTACTGTCCACGCCTCAACTGCTTTGATCTTCTTCGGGTCGACCGAGATCCCATCTTCGGTCACCACATGACCTAAGAAATCAACTCGATCCAAAAAGAACTCACACTTCGAGAGCTTACCGTACAGCTACTCCCTTCTGAGGGTCTCCAAAACCACTCTCAAATGCTCCTCATGCTCCACTGGGGTCTTCGAATACACTAAAATGTCATCGATGAACACCACCACGAACTTGTCTAAGTACTGGTGGAACACCTTGTTCATCAAGTTCATGAACACCGCCGGGGCGTTAGTTAACCCAAACGGCATCACCATGAACTCAAACTGGCCGTACCGAGTCCTGAAAGCTGTCTTCAGGATATCCTCCTTCTTCACCTTCACTTGATGATATCCTGACCTCAGATCAATCTTGGAAAATACCTTCGCTCCGCTCAGCTGGTCAAACAGGTCATCGATCCTCGACAGCGGGTACTTGTTCTTGATCGTGAGGCTGTTGAGTGCCCTGTAGTCGATAAACATCCGTACCGACCCATCCTTCTTTGGTATAAAAAGTACTAGCGTACCCCATGGTAAAGAACTCGATCGAATGAAGCCTTTGTCCTGCAACTCATCCACCTGCTTCTTCAGCTCCACAAGCTCACTATTGTTCACTTTATAGACATGCTGAGATATTGGCTCTACGTCGGGTATCAAGTCTATAGAGAACTCCACATCCATGTCTGGAGGCAACCCTGGCAACTCCTCCTGAAACACATCCATAAACTCAGCTATCAGTGGATGTGGCACACTCTGCTCCTCTTTTGAAGCTCCGTAGAAAACTCCGCTGCTCTGCTCTGACTCTGCCTGGTGAACTCGAACTCTGGCTCTCCTGGCATGCTAAAAAGAACTCTACCCCTGCGGCAATCTATACTGGCATGGTGCGTGCTCAACCAATCCATATAGAGTACAACATCGTAGTTCGGTAGTGGCATTACAAGCAGACTCACATCCAGTTCTTGGCCTCCCAAAACTACTATCCGATTCTTGTAAATATCACTGACGAGGATAATACCACCCCCAGTCGTGATCTTGCAAGTCCTAGGCAAAGGTTCAGAAGAAAGATGGTGTCTAATGGTAAAATATACAGACACGAAGCTATGGGAAGCACCCGAATTAAATAATACGAATGCGGGAAAAGAGTCGATAAGAACAGAACCTGCTATCAGATCATCTACTGCCTCGGTATCCTCTGTTGCCATGGCGAAAGATCGCCCCTGCTGGCCTGCTGCTGATGCTGAACAAACATCTGCTGCTGAGTCGGTAAGGGTCTACTCTGCTGCTCCACTAGTACCTTGGTCCCTGCTCCATAACCTTTACGCCCGAAAGCCTCAGGACAGTCCCTCAACTGATGCTCTGATGAACCACAGAGTAGGTACTTACCTAGCCTCTTCCTGCGCTCACTCCACTTGTGCCTTGGCTTCTTACAGAAGTCACAAGTGGCAGCCTGCTGCTGTCTCGGTGCCTGTTGACCTTGTCTCTGCTGTGCTTGCTGGAATGGCCTCTGTTGCTGAAAAGACTTCTGCTGATGCTACTGCTGAAAATGGGGCTTCTTGGATGGTCCTCCATCGCCACTGGCTGTATGGAAATCAGGACCTCTCTTCTGCTACAGCTCCAGATCATCTTCTACTGCCATGGCTCCCATCAAAATCTCCTCAAATGTAGCATTCCTGTTGCTCTTGGTTAAGGACTTGACTTCCTTAACCAAACCCTTCCTGAATCTCCTAGCCTTCGCTGTCTCACTAAGGCCCTCCATAAATCTGTCCAGGCGACAGAACTCTCCGGCGTACTCCTCTACAGTCTGGTTCCCCTGAACCAGGTTCTCAAACTGCGTCTCCAACGCACCAAGTACAGTATCGGGGAATAACTTCTCCTTGAAAAGCTTCTTAAAATCCTTCCAAGGTTGCCCCTTAGTACCAACCCTGGGGTCGGTATGGTACCAAGTGCGGGCAAGGTCCTGCATCATACTGCCTGCTGCTTCTACCTGGAGTCTAGTCGGTATCTCTGCGAGACAAAAAAATCTCCTCTATGTGCTCTATCCAGTCGTCCGCGTAAAGGATACCCTCTGTACCCTTGAAGTCCTACGGCCTCATTTTCTGGAACACTTGAATACCTGGAGTCATCGGCTAGTATGGCTGAATCTGCCCTCCTTGGGGTGGGGCAGTTGCCCTCTCTACTGCCACCATCGCTAACTGATAGGCATTATCAATGCCCTGCCTCATGTCATCTGACTGACGTCGCTGCATCTCCATCATCTGCTGAATGAGAGCGAAATACTGTGCCGCATCAATTGTCCCCTGGGACGGTAGTGGTAGCATCCCCTGCACTCCTGGTGTAGTCCTCAGAACTAGTGGAGGAGCACCCCCAAAAGTAGATGGGTCCACCTGAGCTAGAAAAAGAGGCACTATGGTCCCTGGAGCCTGCTGGGTCGGACGAGAAGTAGCCGACCTCTCAGTAGTATTCCTGGAGCCAGAGCGCTGCAATCGTGCCTCCACCATCCTGAAGACAGATCAAACAAGGAATCAAATACTGAAAAAGAAGCGAAATCATCAAAGGAGGACAGTTATTTTCAAAAGGAGACAAATAACAGCAAGAATTGATAAGAGTTTTTCCTAATGTGATTGAGTACCATAATTTATTCCTATATCCTACTACAGGTTGTAATGATACTCTAGTTCGAGTACCACTACGAATCACACTAGTTGTGATTGGGGACTGACCTGCATGGGCCACCACTAAAAACGTGTAACGACCCGCACCCAGTGTAAGGACACGAGAAGTAACGAACGCCCAGCCTACGCTGCAGTGTCGGCGGTAGAACGCTGTCCTGAGTCACCATATCTAACACAATCTAAATAAACTATGAATAGAGAGTAAATTAATACGTAACTCAATCACGATACTAAGATGGAATAGAAGAAGAATCTCAAGAGAGTCACAATAAAAGTCTAGGTGTAAATTACCAGAAATAATCTCAAGTACAACTCATAAAGTCTCAAACAAAAAATACAAATAAAGTACTAAGTCTCAGCTAGACTATGGACAAGTCCTCAGCGACTGTGGGATCCTCATGTGGGTCAAATCGACAGTGTCATCTAAGCCAATGCCATAATAAGTAGGACAGTACTCCTCATCATCACCTGTAAAATTTTCAACATGACCAGTCAGGATGAAACGAGCACATATCTCTCACAATACTTCATATCAGGAATGGACATATAAAGTAAGCTATAGAAAACTATACATGAATCGCTGTAAAGAGAAATCAACCAGAGAGAAGATATAAACTGAGATATAATATAATAAATAAAGAATGTAACCTTCTACGTGAATCAGAGCATGAATTGGTTATGTAAACAGCTTGGGTTGCACATAGATACAGCTATGGAATGCACATGGATAACTACTGGGGATAATAATCACATAACCAACTACACTCTCCCTGCCCCCAACCAATACACAAGGATCGAAGCATGTTATGTTATTGCACATGGATAACAACTACTGTATACATGGAACTCTGTAAAACCCCTATTTTTTAATTATTTTTTAATTATTTTATTAGACATAAAAATGAATTTATACAATTTATGGTTTTATTTATTTTTTTGATGACCCGATTTGGCCAATTCAGCCCGAACAGGGCCCAAACAAAATTTAAGCCCATGTGAGCATGTAGGGTGACTAAGATGGCCATGTAGGAACATTTCATGTGTGTACAAATATTTTAAATAATTTTGAGACTTGTTGAATATTTATTGACTTTTGGTACAAAATTTATGTTTTATTAATAAAATAATATTTTATAAGATGGTACAATTTTCTGGACCCATACATGGATGAGCGGTAAAGTTCACCCATTGGGACGATTATTATTATTTTATTATAATTTAAGTTATTTTGTGGATATTTAATAAACATGTTTTTCCTATTTAAATGTTGAGTTGATTTATTAAGGATTGAATTTATATATATGTAGATATGCTCAAATATATTAAATAATTGGATAGTTGACTTTTAAATGGTATTTGGATTTTTAAATAGATTTTTGGTGTATTTATGAATATATACATATATTATATTTAAAAGTTTGAAAAGAAAGAAAGAAAAAAAGAAAAAAAAGAGTATTACATGGGGTGGTCGGCCCCACCACCTGGCCGACCACCACCTCACGAAAAAAGGAACAGCAGCAACCTTATGTTGTGCGCCCCCCATTAATAGTTAGCAGCAGCTATTAGGCCAAAACACCCCCACAACCTTATATGTATATATATACACATACACACACACACACACACACATATATATATATATATGTGTGTGTGTGTGTGTGTGTGTGTGTGTGTGTGTGTGTGTGTTAACTCAAAAAGAAAACCTAAAATTCGAATCTCTTCCTCCACCTTCCTTCCTTCCTCCTCTCTCCTCCACTCACCCGTCATCCCGGCGAGCACCTCCGCGCCCAGCCACAGCAGCCCCGCGACAGCGGCGACGGAAACGACGACGATAACAACAACGACAACAACAACAGATTCCCACTTTAAGGTATCACACTTCCCCGATCAATTACTCCTTCAATTCTAATCCGATTTTAGATCCGTAAATTCGTGTAGAAATCCCACATGACCCTCTATCATCCTCTTCAAATAGTTTATTTATTCTGCAATAAATTCTGTATTAATTAGATTAAAAGCCCCACTAAAAATCAGTTTTTAAAATCTTAAAAACCTCGATACGAGGTACGTCCCGACAAACCGGGCAACCCTGTCGTAAACCGAGAGTACCAAAGGGTCCCTATCGACTTTGCGGACGTGTGGGCTTTGACAGAATTCAAGTTGGTTACGTGTACGCGACGAATTTGATCTGTATCCGTCAAATTTTTCCGTATCGGGCCTTTTCGATATTTTTCAATTACTTTGTGCACACTCATCAAATCGCAACGAAACTTACGCCATTGGACTCGAAATATTTTTCTGGTCCTGTATGCCAAGTTTGGTCCGATTTTGAGACCGTTGACTGGGGCGCCATTTTGGCGGGCCCACAATCCCACTCAACGGGCGATTTTGTACATGGCTCCTCGGAATCCAAAATTGGACATAGCTTGAGTTCGTCTCCTGAAAAACAAATTCGTAGACATGTAGCTTGACGACTTTAGAGAGCGTAGGTTCTAGCGCATATTTTGGTGCAAAGCGGGTCCAACAGCGGACATCGTTTTGACCCAAAATTATGAAATTGCCCATGTTCCAGAATTTAACTTTTGGACAGGCGTTTCCTAGGTATATCTTTTATTCGAAACTTGTTCATGATGTTTGTTTCAGCATCCTGAGCTTCTTATAGATTTTGACTTTCGTGTTGACGATTCTGATTGGTGGATTTTGCTGCTTCTCGCACCACCCTCAGGCAAGATACCTTGCCTTATTTACTGTTTATAATTAGATGCATCTTTATTTATTTATTTACTGTATATTTATTATCTATTTTTAGTTGGATCCATTACTTGCTATTTTTAGTTCACTTTATTTGCTTTAGTTATTTTTTTTTCTTGCCTTTTTGTATGCATATGGACCTAGTCTTAGCGATCTACCTTCCGCTAGTGACCTCGGGAGGGAGAAGACAGTTAAATGTATGGGCTACCCCAAATCCAAAAGCTGTAGTAACTGCGTACTACGGTAGTCGAGTCGCGAGGGTCACTAACCTCGAGCTATGTGGACTGATGGGTCACGTGGGCCGCTAGCCTCGAGTTATGCCGGCTGATAGTATTGGTACTTGACATGTGCATGTTGTGAGTTGTTACCTTGTCCTGGGGGAGTCAGCCTTCACCTGTCCATACATCGATATGTCTTCTAAATTACCTACTAGAAAGGTTAGGAGACCTTAGCAAATTTTATGTTCTAATCATGGCATGAAAAAATATTACATCGCGGCATAGTAAGTTACCCCTTGTCCTTGTTTGGTTGTAGGGGTAGCCTACTGTTTCGATGATGGGATATTGAGCCGTGTTATGGTTTGGACACTTTTACTTTATCTTTATTTTATGGTGCATTTATATTCAGTTCATATGGCATGTTCTTCCTGTATCTTGTTACGTCCCTCTGAGGACCTGGTTATCTCTCCAGGTGTGTGTGCTTCTGTGATATTGCAGGTATTCTAGTCGAGGTCGCGATCTTCTCCATCCTTTCGAAGATGATTGTACTTGGCTCGTCTTGTTATTTCCTCTATTTCTTCTTGTATATTTCTTACTTTTGAGATAGTTGGTAGTGGATTTGTCTCCGTCCAACTACATGTATAAACAACAAATTTTATAGTTGATTTATATTATTATTCTCTTAGTTGTGGATGAGATTAGATTACTCTTGGTTTACTGTATTTTACAGCTTATGTATTCATACGAGGTTTCCATATATTGGAGTACACTTCGTATATATACAACTGGCATGTCGATGAATCTAGTCCTAAGTATTTTGGGACTGGGGTGTTACATGTTTTTGTGGTGGCCCATGCAGGTCGAGTTTGTCACTTCGGTTACGTAATTGTACCGATGTGAGCCTGCAACATAGGATTAGAATTTAGGAATCTCATCCATACAGCTTGACCCCTTCCCTTGGCTTCAAATTCTGAACTCTTGTTCGACCTCCTTGAATTGCATCTTGCTTGATTCTTTTCTACCGTTGATTCTTATTTTTGTGCTTAGTTTCAACTAGGAAGATGACTACACTAGTATATGCTCATAGGACAAATGGCTAGAATGGTTATATTGGCAATTGGAATACATTCAAGACTCTAATTGAGTTTAAAAGGCTTTTTAGTGTGATTTAATGATTAGTAATTGGTAAAGTAGGATATTGCCACAGAAAGTTTTAATCTTGAGATTTCTAAATAGTAAACACCATAGGATTGATACTGCAGTAAGGAACAAAAGAAAATATAGCTAGATTCTCTATACCCTTGATTTAAGAAATTAATTGGCTTTTTGAGATTTGATATTTATGATGTATAGGGTAATAGCTATACGTCTTGAAACAAATATAAAATTTAATTAATTTCGAGTTGTGATACTTATGATTTATTGGATTATAGTTATACACCTTTGAACAATTATAAATTTGGTTTGGAAATGATCTTAGATTTTAATTGTGGCAGAAGGAATTATTTAAATTGGAGTTGTACAACTTGCGATTTTCGTATTTAGTAAATTTTGAAATTCAAGTGGAAGTAATGACGATGAATTTTGGTTTAAAATATTTGAAAGTTATGAAAATGATATTTTGAGATATTTTTATTTTAAATAGTGTCCTATGAGTGAGGATTTACAAATCTATTTAGATTTTTGGTAAAAAGAAAAGGGGAAGAGATTTTTACTGATAAGATTATTTGAAAATTTAGTTTAATGAGGGATTGCTAATATTAAAATTTCTGGGAGAATTTTGAAGGATGTGATGGAAAGTTATTTTGATTAGTTAAAGGAAGTTACCATTTAAAAGTTGTGATTTGTTGGAATAACTTAGCATGAATAGAAGTTAAAATTGATGAGAGCATTGAGCTTAATTTTGAGATTGCTTTTAATATGCTAAGAGTTTTATTATGAGTTATTTGAAAATTTTAGAGTGTTAAATTTTTGATTGATTGTAAAAATTTTATGGATTCTTAAATTATGAACTCTTGAGTTAAACAGTTGAAATTAAACCTTAATTTTGGAAAAGGTTAGTAGTAACGTGATAAAGTTTTCTTTGGGATTTATTAAAGTGATTTAAATTTTGGTCATGATGAATTTGAACGACCTGGAGTGAATACAAATTTTGGTGGTTTATTTTTGAAAGTTTAATTTTGAAACTTTTGGAGAAAATTTGAGTCAAATTTTAATGGTAGGCCCCAAGATAACCCTACTGAGTATTCCACACTAATTGCCATGTCACTCATGACCATGATAGTAGTATATACACAAGTATTGTTAGTCATCTACCCAGCTATGTGACTGTATTATCACCTCGACTTACTGGACCTTCCTTTAATTATAGATCTTTTAATTGCGACCTTCTAACCCATTTGCAATTGGAATAATTAGTTAATGGTTCCTTAACTATATTCATCTAGGAGACTATCTTCTCTCCGGAATTGTGTTCCTAAATTATTTTTATGGATTCTTTAATTAATTTTATGTCATGCTTTAACTTAATCCTCTTTATTTTGTGCATTAATTATCATCTCGTGAACTTCCACTTTCTATTTTTGATCTTTTGGCGTCCCTTACCGTGACTTGGATATTTGGAGCACAACACTAAACTTTTTCTCCCAACAAATTTCATATGTAAGACCTAAACAAGTCCACCTTCATGTAGATATATCATGTCCCATAAAAACCCGTCTCCTTGTACACTATTTTTATGATACGACCTTCTGGTCAAAATGGCCAAACTATAATCTTTACCATGATACCGATATATTTTTGACCACGGATAGGGATTCCATCTCGACTCAATTCTTTAGACCGATATATGATTGTGTTCTACTAAATTCCTTAAATGCTTAAATATGTACTCTATCTTGATTGCCTGACCCATTGTCCCATGATACTATTAGTTTAACTCTTATAAGTTGGGTAGAATACCTCACCACCTAACAAACCTTTTTCCTTGTGAACCACATTGGTAAGTTCACTTAGACTATAAATTCAGAGGAACCTACCTTATCTAGCCTACCAAGCCATAAATGAAGAAACACTAGAACAACTGTATAGGCCCAAACTTTAGGCGAGCCTTGATTTTAAAAGACATAAGACTATTTAAAATTTCCTTCATCAGTACCTCACTTGCTCATATTTTGACTATCTCATGCTGCTAATGTAGCTTCAGTTTTGCAAGCTTATTTCGTTATCAAGGTTGATCATGACATATTTTATTGGGTGCACCCACTAACATATTGTCTAATCAGAACCGGTGCATGATGGTCTGATCAACATATTGCACTTTGGTTCGCTTATTACTTATTATTCTACGTGGATGAAGACATAGTAAACTTGCCTTAGAGTCTCATCTGCGACAGCCTTGGCAATTCACTTTTGAATTATTTTCGCCGCCTATGAACCCCGCAATTCGTACGCAATATATAACACCGTCTTTGAAACCTTTGCTGTTCTTGTCTTTTACTTATTTTGGAAAGATAAGGTACTGTACTTGCTAGATAGACTCAAGGTATCATCTTTGGTTGCCCAATCGGTTAATTATACACAAATGTAGATAGCCACCGACTGACTCATGTAGCTGTATCCTCGCCTTTAACTACTCCTCGTTCCTTAACCCTAGAATTGTTATCGTGTCCTCCCAATTATCCTTGAGCACTCGAGAATGATTCCAATCGTTCACTTAAATCAAACCCCGACCAAGACGATTAGTATCCAGTTCTCCCTTAAGAGATCACATTTCCTAACTGTCTAATTTGTTCTCTTTGGTCTACTCAATTCCTTATTGTTCTCTAAAATATTGGATATTCAAAATTTTGTTACCTTCACTAGCAATCCTTATTTGAATTCCATAATCATGATTTTTTTTCTATATATCAACTCCCCAATTTTCTAATGCACAGTTGTGTGGAACGCCGTTTCATCGCCCCCTCCAAAATTTAATTGTATTTTGGTATTGACGAACTCCTTCTACCCCTCAACCCCATCTACCCTATTATTCCTAAATTTCGAGGACGAAATTCTTATAAGTTGGGTAGGATGTAAAACCCCTATTTTTTTAATTATTTTATTAGACATAAAAATGAATTTATACAATTTATGATTTTATTTATTTTTTTTGATGATCCGATTTGGCCAATTCAGCCCGAACAGGGCCCGAACAAAATTTAAGCCCATGTGAGCATGTGGGGGTGACTAAGATGGTCATGTAGAAACATTTTATGTGTGTACAAATATTTTAAATAATTTTGAGACTTGTTGAATATTTATTGACTTTTGGTACAAAATTTATGTTTTATTAATAAAATAATATTTTACAAGATGGTATAATTTTTTGGACCCATACATGGGTGAGCGGTAAAGTTCACTCATTAGGACGATTATTATTATTTTGTTATAATTTAAGTTATTTTTTGGAGATTTAATAAACATGTTTTTCCTATTTAAGTGTTGAGTTGATTTATTAAGGATTGAATTTATATATATGTAGATATGCTCAAATATATTAAATAATTGGATAGTTGACTTTTAAATGGTATTTGGATTTTTAAATAAATTTTTGGTGTATTTATGAATATATACATATATATATATATATATATATAGATATATATATTATATTTAAAAGTTTGAAAAGAAAGAAAGAAAGAAAAGGAAAAAAAAAGTATTCCATGGGGTGGTCGGCCCCACCACCTGGCCGACCACCACCTCACGAAAAAAAAGGAGCAGCAGCACCCTTATGTTGTGCGCCCCCCATTAATAGTTAGCAGCAGCTATTAGGCCAAAACACCCCCACAACCTTATATGTATATATATACACATATACATATATAATATATATATATATATATATATATATATATATATATATATATATATATATATATATATATATGTTAACTCAAAAAGAAAACCTAAAATTCGAATCTCTTCCTCCACCTTCCTTCCTCCTCTCTCCTCCACTCACCCCTCATCCCGGCGAGCACCTCCGCGCCCAGCCACAGCAGCCCCGTGACAGCGGCGACGGAAACGACGACGACAACAACAACGACAACAACAACAACAGATTCCCACTTTAAGGTATCCCACTTCCCCGATCAATTACTCCTTCAATTCTAATCCGATTTTAGATTCGTAAATTCGTGTAGAAAGCCCACATGACCCTCTATCATCCTCTTCGAATAGTTTATTTATTCTGCAATAAATTCTGTATTAATTAGATTAAAAACTCCACTAAAAATTAGTTTTTAAAAACTTAAAAACCTCGGTACGAGGTACGTCCCGACAAACCGGGCGACCCTGTCGCAAAAGAGTACCGAAGGGTCCATATCGACTTTGCGGACGTGCGGGCTTTGACGAAAATCAAGTTGGTTGCGTGTACGCGACGAATTTGATCCGTATCTGTCAAATTTTTCCGTATCGGGCATTTTCGATATTTTTCAATTACTTTGTGCACACTCATCAAGTCGCGACAAAACATGCGCCATTGGACTCGAAATATTTTTCTGGTTCTGTATGCCAAGTTTGGTCTGATTCTGAGACCGTTGACTGGGACGTCATTTTGGCGGGCCCACAATCCCACTCAACGTGCGATTTTGTGCATGGCTCCTCGGAATCCAAAATTGGACATACCGTTGAGTTCATCTCGGAAAAACAAATCCGTAGACATGTAGTTTGACGATTTTAGAGACCGTAGGTTCTGGCGCGTATTTTGGTGCAAAGCGGGTCCAACGACGGACATCGTTTTGACCTGAAATTACGAAATTGCCTATGTTCCAGAATTTGACTTTTGGACAGGCATTTTCTAGGTATATCTTTTATTTCAAACTCGTTCGTGATGTTTGTTTCAGCATCCGGAGCTTCTTGTGGATTTTGACTTTCGTGTTGACGATTCTGATTGATGGATTTTGCTGCTTCTCGCACCACCCTCAGGCAAGATACCTTGCCTTATTTTCTGTTTATAATTAGATGCATCTTTATTTATTTATTTACTGTATATTTATTATCTGTTTTCAGTTGGATCCATTACTTGCTATTTTTAGTTCATTTTATTTGCTTCAGTTATTTTTCTTTCTTGCATTTTTGTATGCATATGGACCTAGTCTTAGCGATCTACCTTATGCTAGTGACCTCGGGAGGGAGAAGACAGTTAAATATATGGGCTACCCCAAATCCAAAAGTTGTAGTAACTGTGTACTACGGTAGTCGAGTCGCGAGGGTCACTAGCCTCGAGCTATGTGGACTGATGGGTCACGTGGGCCGCTAGCCTCGAGTTATGCCGGCTGATAGTATTGGTACTTGATGTGTGCGTGTTGTGAGTTGTTACCTTGTCCTGGGGGAGTCAGCCTCCACCTGTCCATACATCGATATGTCTTCTAAATTGCCTACTAGAAAGGTTAGGAGACCTTAGCAAATTTTATGTTTTAATCATGGCATGGAAAAATATCACATCGCGGCATAGTAAGTTACCCCTTGTCCTTGTTTGGTTGTAGGGGTAGCCTACTGTTTTGATGATGGAATATTGAGCCGTGTTATGGTTTGGACACTTTTACTTTATCTTTATTTTATGGTGCATTTATATTCAGTTCATATGGCATGTTCTTCCTGTATCTTGTTACATCCCTCTGAGGACCTGGTTATCTCTCCAGGTGTGTGTGCTTCTGTGATATTACAGGTATTCTAGTCGAGGTCGCGATCTTCTCCATCCTTTCGAAGATGATTGCACTTGGCTCGTCTTGTTATTTCCTCTATTTCTTCTTGTAAATTTCTTTCTTTTGAGATAGTTGGTAGTGGATTTGTCTCCGCCCAACTACATGTATAAACAACAAATTTTATAGTTGATTTATATTATTATTCTCTTAATTGTGGATGAGATTAGGTTACTCTTGGTTTATTGTATTTTACAGCTTATGTATTCATACGAGGTTTCCATATATTGGAGTATACTTCGTATGTATACAGCTGGCATGTCGATGTACCTAGTCCTAAATATTTTGGGACTGGGGCGTTACAAACTCATATGGTCATGAGTGTACATGAATAACATATGAGTGCACATGGACAATTAGGAATACATGAAGTACATGATGACCATGATAAAGTACATGAACGTGACATACTCGATGTATCCGAGGGGATAACATCGCATAAAAAGATCCAGAGGGTACTAATCCGTGTGAACGTCGTGTCAGCATCAAGTATACTAGTCTATAACAAGAGTACATATCCAAAGAAGCATGAAAAGATCAGAGAATGTACTCGCCTGGCAATCCGAACTGCTGATGATGAAAAGTGACTGGACTGGAGTAATAAGATCCTATTTAAAACAACCACATGTCATAATACAGTCTAAAATATCATAAGGAAGGCCTTCAATGCAATTTCTACATGATTTGGGTCAATCTAAGTCAAAGTCAACCTTGGGTCAACTTTGGTCAACCAGACTAGTCAACTAGGTCAAAGTTTGGTCAACTAGTCTATAACTCAATTTTTAGGTCACTACCAGTCCTAGAGTTGATTTTTAGGAATTGAGTTGGTGTTATCTTAGGTCCAAGAAGCCTAATCCTAACAACCAATGTAATTCACAAAATACCTTAACTCAAAATACCCTATGTCTAATACCCATACCTTAGACTAACATATACCAAAACTCTAGGCTAGGTATTTCTTAGTAAATTTTCTAGTTTAAAATAAGGCAATCTTAATCCTAATTCCTCACAGCTCAACCCAATGCATCCACACCCTAGAACACATGCACCAGGCATGCTTGTTGCTACTGCAGTAACTGCTGCTATGCAGCATGCCATTGCCGATGCAGTAAACTCCTCTCTTTACTCCAACTTCCCTCAACCCACAACACCCTTTTATATATACATCTCAAAATTCAAATTCTACTTTAGCTACCACAACTAATACTTTAACTAACCATCAAACTGAACTAGGCATTTACCTATTCTTAACTAACAGTTATGAACTAATACCCTACTAAACTAGATGTCAAACCTGGTTGCCAATTCGTACTTGGTGACTAGCTAAACGAGGATCTACAACTAACTCCCATGGAAGCAAAATATTCAGAAAACTGAAACACTCGAACCCCAAACTGATATCCCTTCACATTCTTACTCGAACAGCCCAATACCAATTTAAATCGAAAATGAACTAAACACAATGTAACCTAGTATACTCCTCTTAACAGCATGACGTCTACGATCTGTAAAATGTATACATCTAAACAAATCAAGAAAGAAAAATACAATCCAGGAACTAAAATCCCTATTTTCTGATACTAACCGATACCCTATGCCAACCCAAATTCGATCACAGCCCTTTCTTTATGCAAATTAGCAATTATCTTCTAGATATAGTTATATAGGATCTGTAGGCTCTGATTACACAGAAATTCACATCGGAAAATAATGAGAACATATCAAATGTTACTGAAACAGGAAAAGAAGTCTGAACTTGAATACCCGATACCCAAACAAATACCTAACTTGATCTAAAACCCTTCGAAAATCTAATAATAATCGAATATAAAGGTTGGTAAAGTGTCTCGTGTATGAACATGGGATTCAGGTGCAGTTGTGTCCAAGAAATAGGACACGAAGTGTCCAGGATACACGAGTATCAGAACTGGAACCCAGTCCTTCTGCACGCGTGTCACGCGACCTAGGGCTCGATACAGACCAAACTAGGACACGTGGCCGCTCTTACATGTAGCCCACATATAGGGCTACTAGCATACGTGTCTGCACTGGCCACACGACGCGTGTCCGAGTCGCACGACACGCGTATCCGACGCCAAAAACTGGCGCGCGCACGACAGTTCAAAACCCATGCCGCGTCGATTTCTCTCTCGACTCTCCACGAAACCCAACCAAATTTGTTGGACATCCCGACAGACCTTGCCCCAAGCCACAACCCAAAAATTGCTCGTCGAGTCGCCGTGTCCAGCGAGAACGGACACAGCAGCAGTAGGGCATCGAGGCGCAGTCTCGTACTGCGTGTCCAACCCAATTTTGGGACACGAGACGACACAGAAACCTAACGTAAAATATATATATAATCTACATCTAAAGGCCTATAGGATCATGTAATTTTTTTTTCTTAAACAGCATTAATAAATTATAAGTGGCAATTCGTCGAACACCTTAAACCCTAATTCGATACGTGTCCGACACGCCTATCAAACAGACACAAAATTTCACCAAACTACATGGGTGGGTCGAGGGTACCTAGATGCATGCTACCATGAAGAAAAATTAGGAAAAACTATAGTGTTTAGGTGTTTACCTATTAAGAGTTGAAATATCAATGAAACTGACTCCTCGAATAATGAGACGACCAGTTTCTACTGAGCAAACGCCTCCAAATCCTTGCTAGCAATGCTCCAGTTTCCCATGATCACAACGCACTTTGTTTGAGGTAAAACGGAGGTCGGATGAAAAAGTCAGGGTTTTGGAGAGCTGAAAACTAAGGTTTTGTAAAGGGGGTGTCAAAACCAAAGCAACTGTTTATGTAGGGAGGGGGTTTCCTGTTTGGCCGGCCATACTAGTCCTCCTAGGGTTAGGGTTGGTTCATGGGCCCCTCTCTTCTATCTAAGTTTAGTTTAAGCCAATTAACAGAAAGGCTTAAAAGGCCAATTAATTAAATAGCCTAAAAATGGTCAAATGGCCTTCTAAATTGAACCAAAGCATAATATAAATTCTAATTAGCTAAATAATCCTCATATGTCATGGTTAGCCTCTAATATTGATTTTCTAAGGTTAAACCAAATGCTAAAACAAACACAAGCCAAAAATATCTAGAAAATCACAAAATGACTAAAATGACTAAAATGACTAAAATGACTTAAATACCCTTATTTCAAAAAGTGGGTGCTACACATAGAGGCGATATGATCGTCGTAGGTGATGAAGTTATCACAAACCTCGCCTGCGATGACAATTCTTGGCTGGTGGACTCAGGGGCTTCAGCGCACGTATCTCATAACAGGGTACTATTTGCCACTTACACGACAGGCGACTGTGGAATGTTGAAGATGGACAATGAAGATGTGTCGAAGGCGGTTGCCATTGGAGATGTGCATTTGAGGATGATGACGGGTGCAGTTCTTGTTCTCAAAGATGTTCGTCATGTCCCGGATATCCATTTAAACCTGGTGTCAGTTGGAAGGTTGGATGGCGAGGGATTCACTACCAAAATAACCAACTTTAGCGACGGCCACATCCGTCGCGAATCCGTCGGTAACATAAATTACCGACGGCATAGCGACGGATATTTGATGAAAATGGCCGTCGGGAAATACGTCGTCGCTAAAATTTGTCCGTCGCTAAGCCGTCGGACAAATGGTTAACCGACGGACTAGCGACTGATTACCGACGGTTGCCTTTCAACGGATTAGAGACGGATTAGCGACTTGTTCCCGTCGGTTTACATGCCATATAATATTAAAATATCCGTCGCTAAGCCGTCGTAAATAGGTCGGTAAAAGCGTATCAGAGAGGTTCCTGATACGCAAAATCGGTCGCTATTCCGTCGCCATTCCGTCGTTAACCTCGACGTTATAGCGACGGATTAGCGACGGGTAGGGCGTCGGCCTGGTTCTGGAAAGCTTCCATAATTCTAGAACCATGTCGACGGATAATGGGTCGCTAAGCCGTCGCTAGTCCGTCGTCATCCTCGACAGATTAGCGACGGATTAGCGTCCCATTATCCGTCGCTAAGTCTCTGGAAACCTACCATATTTCCAGAACCATGTCGACGGATGTGCCGTCGCTAGGTAGTCGATATTCCGTCGCTAATATTAATTATACCCAGTTAGCGACGGAAGTTCCGTCGCTAGTTGGTCGCTAGATCGTCGCTACCTGCAAATTTATTTCAACCAGTTAGCGACGGATTGTCCGTCGCTCGTCTGTCGGTAACTGCAAATATTTATATAACCCAGTTAGCGACGGATTTTCCGTCGCTAGTTAGTCGCTCATCGGTCGCTAAAAAGATATATCCGTCGCTAATTAGTCGCTAGTCCGTCGCTAAATGCAACATTAATTAAAAAAAATTACAGAAACATTCTATTTCCTTTTCGTAAATATTACACATATTCATAATATCCAATATCCAAACATCCATGTACGATCAACAAATATCCAAATATCCAAATTCATAATATCCAATATCAAACAGAAATATCCAAACATCTATGTACAAATATCCAAACACAAATTCATAATATCCAAACATTCATGTACGCTTCCAAAATATCCAGAATTCAAAATCCAAAAATAGTACAAATATCCAAAAACAGTACAAATATCATTGAGATGGATCGCATCGTCGTTCGGCTCTGCGGATGTACTCTTCCACCATGTACGCCGGCACCTGGGACAACACATGCTCTGGAAGCGTGCGGAGCTGCTCTGGCGACATCAAGTCCATGAGCCCAATGAGCGCAGTATCCGGTACCAGGCGGACCTCGGCAGAACGGTCAAATGAATAACGTCCAGGGTCGGAAGGACCGGCAACCGCACTAGACGGACCGGGAGCAGACGGATCTGGACCGGGAGCAGAAGAAGGACGCGGAAGGCGCTCCAGCACATCCGACATTAGACTCCGCATTTTCGACATATCGGAGGTGAGAGTCGCAAGCTGCGTCCTCATATCGTCCGACGGAGGCGCGGGAGGAGGCGGGGGTGGTGGATATCTCGGAGTCGCGCCCTGCAACGACGCCGCCAGGGAACCTACGCCGTAGACGCGCCCTTTATTAAAGCCGCCGACAGACTCTACGAACACGTCGTCGTAGCGAGCGGCCATAGAAGAGGGCGTCTGGGTGGGCGTCGTTTCGCCGACAACCTCGGCAGGGGGCTCAATCTGACTAAGGGCCTCACGATATGCAGCCTATCCAATGAATGAGTTTATACTATAAGTTTTCCTAAGTTATAATCTAAATTCTATGTTTCCCTAAGTTATAATTTGAATCCTACGTTCACCTAATTAAGTTAACAATAATTATATTTCTAATATAAATCTCATAAACGTAATTACTTACATCAGTCGCCTGGGCCCTCGCGTCGACGAAGCTCCCGTCTGCCCGCCTCTTGTGTGTATGCAGGAATACATCGTAGGCGGTGACCGACTCCGGCTCTCTCCCCTCCTTTACCGCCCGTTGTGCCTGCATACGAAATATACGTCGAATTTAATTAACTACGTATATTAATAGTACCGAATTTAATAGTGAAATGAATTTGCGGTATCTCACCAAATCTGCACGCGTCGCTACGTGGGGCCTTGAACCTCCCGTATGCAGACCAGCGGCCTGTCTGCTCGCCTTCGCTTTCTCTGATTTCTCCCTGTACTGAGCAGTATTCATCTTATCCAACATCTGCTCGTAGTACTCCTCCCGGAGCCACTTCTTCCTCGTATGCGCCGTACGAACGTCGTACACCGCATCCCGTATCTTCTTCCCGGCGGCGGCTTTGTAGGCCTTGCGAATCAACTCCTCGCGATGGGGGGGCCACCAGAACGTCGTCTGACATACAAATTAAATTATCACGTAATTAAAAAATTAGTGGATTAAAGAATAATTAATAATTAACCAAAAGATATATATATACCTTCATCTCCTCGAGCCAGACGTACTGCATGTTCTGAGGCACCTCAGAAAAATTGAGGTAGGGGCCATGGTAGTTTTTCTGGATAATTTGCCCGAGTATCCGGGCAGCATCATACGGGAAAAACCTACAAAGAAGCAAAGACTGGATTATTAACTTGAATAAATGAAACAAATTTAATAAATTAACTTAAATTTACTTACGTATCACCCGCGGGCCATAGCTCTCGTCGGTTCTCGCCTATCGGCCTCTCTGGAGGCGTCGGAGGATCCGCGGGTCCGCGGATGTACTCACCGGTAGCAGGATGAAGCTGAATCCGGGGGTACTCCGGAGCCCACCCTGCAGTAACTGATAGTGTACCCACTGGTGCATCCGGGGGCGGAACGGATCCGCTAGCGGATGGAGTCTCAGGCCTCGATGAAGATGAAGGTAGCGCAGAGATAGATCGACGGCGGGAAGAGTCTGTGGCCGGGCTCTCCAGGTCGGGATCGGAGGACTCTATATCCGGGGAATGTGGAAGGCGACCTCATCTGTATCATCATCCTCATCCTTATCGTCCTCGTCCTCATCGTCATCGTCATCGTCATCGTTCTCATCCTCATTCTCATCGTCGACTTCATCTATATCATCATCCTCATCGTCGACTTCATCTGTATCATCATCCTCATCCTCATCCTCATCCTCTTCTTCTTCTTCTTCTTCTTCTTCTTCTTCTTCTTCTTCTTCTTCAGGCTCAATACTTGGGACAAGACGCCTCTTTCTCCCCTGGTTGACAGCTAAGTCTTGTATATCAACCTCTTTCTCCCCTCTATTTTCCTCAGCATGAGGTATATCGACATCTTCCACGTCCATGGTATCCGACTGTTGTCCCATGTATTGGGGCTTCTCGATCTGGTCCTCTTGGTATGCTGGGTCTCCAACGTTGAATGTATTTCTAGATTTAATCTTGCATACTGCCCACCAGTCAAATCGATCTCTACGACGCCTTGGGTAGCTTGTATAGTAGACTTGAACAGCCTGACTTGCTATCGCAAACGTGTCGGACCCTCTATACCTCCTGTGATGATTTATATCGACGAATCCAAATTGTTTATCGATTCTCCAACCGATATTTGGTCTCGTATCGAACCACTCACATTTGAACATCACAATATGCATATCATATGGGGCACTATATTGTAAATCTACAATCTCCCGAAGCACTCCATAATAGTCAAAGTCCGGCTCGTCGTCATAGATGGTGCCTCTTATGCAAACACCAGAATTCTTGGTATCGAAGCCGTCATTGAGAAATTCGGCATTTATAGCATGCTGAGTTGACTTAAACTTGAAGCCATTAACGACATAGCCTGACAAAGTCTTTGCATGCTTCTTCGGTCCCAATGCCAAATAACGAATGCTCTCATTTATGAGTGTTGTTTCAGGCAATAAAACCTGTAAACATGTATTGATAATTTAAATATTTTAGCTGCATATATTTTAATGGTAGCCGCATAACATATTATCTCAGTTACTTACGTATTTACGAAACCAGGACGGAAAGGTACAATCAACCTCTCTTTGAAGTCCCTCATCTGTAATATATGGTGTCCTCATTTTGACTTCACCTCTAAATACACTGTTAGAGAGAATAAAAATAAGTGTAGTCACTTAATTCACCAAATTAGAGATTATAACGAGGCGTAGTCACTTACTTCTCCAAATCCCTTACTTCTTGTATGTCACAATTTAACAAGACATATCGGTGAGCGGTATCATACTCATCGTCGGTCAACCACCGTTTCTTACTAGCCCCAATAGGCTTGCCCCTTAAATTGAATATACCTCCATCCTCAACGTCTTCTTCATTCCTTTGAGGTCTATTTCGATTTGTCTCGACATGAGTATCGAAATAAATGGAGCAGAAATTTGACACCCTCCTCGATAAGATATGATTCGCATATCGAAGCCTCTATATGAGCCTTGTTGCCAACTTTCTTCTTTAGATGGTGTAGGTACCTAAAGAGACAAATTATCTTGAGAATTAACAATGAATTGTAAAATCCACTTAAATTTCACTTAAATTATATTGATTTTTATTTACCTTTCAAAGGGGTACATCCATCGATAATGAACAGATGCACCGACACGGACTTCGTATGCTAGATGAATCGGTAGATGCTCCATGCTGTCGAAAAATCCCGGTGGAAATATTTTCTCTAACTTGCAGATTGTTAAGACAATCTTCTCCTCAAGTTGTACCATATGTTGCACCGTCAGCTTAGTTGAACAGATATCCCTGAAGAATGTAGACAGCTCGGCCAACGGAACCCATACAGCAGAAGGCAACAACTCTCTCAAAGCAATGGGCAGTAATCTTTCCATAAACACGTGGCAGTCGTGACTCTTCATTCCCGTTAGCTTGCGTTCATTGAGATCAACGCATCTAGACAAATTCGAAACATAGCCGTCGGGAAATCTTAAATTAGATATCCACTTGCAGATTATTAATCTATCTTCCTTGCTCAATGTGTATGGCGCTATAGGCTTACTTAATTGTCCACCAGCACCCCTTTGTATCAAGTTCAGATGAGGACGCTTGCATATCTCGGCTATGTCTTGTCTTGCTTTTGGATTGTCCTTCGTCTTTCCTTTAATATCCATGACGGTATTGAAGACATTATCGAACACGTTCTTTTCAATATGCATGACATCAAGATTATGCCTTATAAGATTATCTTTCCAATAAGGCAAGTCCCAGAAGATACTCCGTTTGGTCCAGTTATAGCTTTGTCCGAACCCCTCGACACGATGGTTCGATGGATCTTCCATTGCGGTGGGCAATTCCTTTACAGCTTCCCAAATATCGTATCCCAAAAATCTGGCAGGAGGTTGAGAAAATTCTTGTTTTCCATATCTGAACGCGTCCTTATTCTTTCTCCAAGGATGGGTCGCGGGCAGAAATTGACGGTGACAGTCAAAGAAAGAAGTTTTTCCTCCATGCCTAAAGCGGAACGCCTTACTATTTTTTATGCATATCGGACAAGACATGTTGCCGTGCGTACTCCATCCCGACAGCATACCGTATGCTGGAAAATCATTGATTGTCCACATGAGTGAAGCTCTCATCTGAAAGTTCTGTTTCCTGGAAATATCATAGGTCGTGACGCCGATCTCCCACAGCTGTTTCAGCTCATCCACCAACGGCTGTAAATATATATCGATGTTCTTCGTCGGATTTTTAGGACCGGGTATGATAGCTGTCAGAAACATATAAGGAGTCTTCATACACATCCATGGTGGCAGATTGTAAGGGGTAAGAATGACCGGCCAGCATGAGTACTGAGATCCCGACTGTCCGAAAGGGGCGAAGCCATCAGCACATAGCGCCAGGCGTACATTTCTAGGCTCTGCAGCAAAATCTGGATGACACAAATCAAAATGTTTCCACGCCTCTCCATCCGAAGGATGTGACAATTCTCCTTCGTCCTTTATGCGTTCTTCGCTGTGCCACGTCATGTGTTCTGCTGTATTTAGAGACATATACATCCTCTGCAAGCGCTTCGTGATCGACAAGTAATGCATATACTTGTAAGGACGTCATTTTCTAGTCGACTTTCCTTTTCCCTGTACTGGCTTGTAACGATCCGCATTACAGAAGCTGCAACTTTCTGATACGCAATTCTCTTTGTAGTACAACATGCATCCGTTGCGACAACAATCTATCTTCTCGTACCCCAGTCCCAGTTGTCGGACCATCATCTTTGACTTGTAGAAGTTTTTTGGTAGCTCTTTTGATTCCTTCGGTAACACCTCCTTGATTACTTCTGTGATCCGATTATAGCAAGCTTGTGGCAAGTTAAAATCAGACTTTATGTTCAACAACCGCATCGTCACTGACAGTGCGGAATGAGTCTCACAACCAGGATATAGAGAAGTATCTGCGTCCTGAAACATGTCATAGAACTCCTTCGCCTCGGGATTAGGATCCTCCGGATCAAAATTAGGCCCTGCCGCATCATACACCATATCTCGTGCAAGGTTCTGCAGATCTCCATAATCAACAGAGCATCCGTGGTCTTCGATGACATCCGTTGCAGCATTATCATCAAAAGCATAAGTAGCAGCTTCCGCAGCCTGTCTTTCCGAATATAGTTCACCTTGCGATGACCACAGGCCGTAATTACGTACGAAACCCTTACGGGTCAAATGATCTCTCACAGTCACCACTTCTTCGTAACGTCTATTGTGACATTTAACACATGGACACTTAATTTTGTTACCGTCCATGTACTGAGCTTTGCTCATTGCATAATTAAGAAATACTTCCACGCCTGTCTGAAAATCGTCACTCACACCAATTCTACTCTCGTGTTGCCGTTTGTACATCCATGTACGATCAACAAAATAATGACTCATCCTCAATTTGGATGTGAAAATCTGTATCGTAAGACAAACTAAACTTAAGAATAGCCCGATACCGATACTCATAAATTTGGATTAGGGTTAGGATGTTAGATATAAGTGAACTAGGTGATGTAGAGTACAATATAGGGAACTGTGAATGGACTGAAAGTTGCACATGGGAAGGTTCAATGAAGGGCCCATAAATGGGTTCACATGATAAGTTAGTAAGAATCCATATCACTATACATACTCCCCCGTCTCAGGAGTGTGTCTGGCTCCTATTTAGAACAGCACAGGTCACAACATGTCCAGAATAGCAAAACAGAGCTCTACAATGTATATCGGTATCGGACTATTCCTACGAGTATTGGTATCGGCGATATCAATACTCGTGTGAATAGAAGATTGCAATATAAGTCTAAGCTATCTAGCTAACATGTATACTTGCATTTACATTGTATCATAACTTGTATCTAGTTACCTTGCTAATCATGTATATACTCTTAACATATATGTGAAGACACTATACTAACATGTATTTAAATCAAGGTTCAAAGTATCGGTATCGGAATCGGTATCGGACTATATATTCCTACGAGTATTGGAATCGGCGATATCAATACTCGTGTGAATAGGAGATTGCAATATAAGTCTAAGCTATCTAGCTAACATGTATACTTGCATTTACATTGTATCATAACTTGTATCTAGTTACCTTGCTAATCATGTATATACTCTTAACATATATGTGAAGACACTATACTAACATGTATTTAAATCAAGGTTCAAAGTATCGGTATCGGAATCGGTATCGGACTATATATTCCTACGAGTATTGGCATCGGCGATATCAATACTCGTGTGAATAGGAGATTGCAATATAAGTCTAAGCTATCTAGCTAACATGTATACTTGCATTTATATTGTATCATAACTTGTATCTAGTTACCTTGCTAATCATGTATATACTCTTAACATATATGTGAAGATACTATACTAACATGTATTTAAATCAAGGTTCAAAGTATCGGTATCGGAATCGGTATCGGACTATATATTCCTACGAGTATTGGCATCGGCGATATCAATACTCGTGTGAATAGGAGATTGCAATATAAGTCTAAGCTATCTAGCTAACATGTATACTTGCATTTACATTGTATCATAACTTGTATCTAGTTACCTTGCAATATAAGTCTAAGCAATCTAGTATTGGTATCGGCGATATCGGTAGTATCGGCGGTATCGGATCGAAGTATCGGATTTTTTTGGTATTGGAAAACAAATAATTATTAATAAATTATTTACATTTAAAAACATATAATTTATACATTTAGGCATAATTTTAAGTGTTTTAAGTATTATTTCTTAGTAGTTTTGAAATTAAATGAAATTAAATTAAATAAAATAGTATTATTTCTTAGGATCGGGACATGCCAAACCGTATCCGTATCGGGGAATGCAACCCATTCCCCAGCCCCCGACCCCCCTGCCCCCATTCAATACCCCCCCCCCGACCCCCCTGCCCTCTCCATTACCCACCCCCCCCCCCCCCCGACCCCCCTGCCCCCATTCCCCACCCCCCCGACCCCCCTGCCCTCTCCACCCCCCACCCCCCGCCCCCCGACCCCCCTGCCCCCATTCCCGACCCCCCTCCGACCCCCCTGCCCCCATTCAACACCCCCCCCGACCCCCCTGCCCTCTCCACCACCCACCCCCCGACCCCCCTACCCCCATTCCCCACCCCCCCGACCCCCCGACCCTCATTCCCCACCCCCCCCCACCCCCTGCCCCTATTCCCCACACCCCCCCGACCCCCTGACCCCATTCACCACCCCCCCCCGCCCTCTCCACCCCCCGCGAAGCCGACCCCCCCACTCCCCCCCCCCGGCCCCAAAACCCAAAATTAGGGAAAGAGAGAGAGAGAGAGATACCTGGTAGAGAGAGAGAGAGAGCCGCGAGAGAGAGAGAGAGAGCCGCGCGCGAGAGAGAGAGAGCCGCGAGAGAGAGAGAGAGTTTTGGGGGGAATGAAAAATTCCCCCCCGTCGGTTCAATTTAAGTTAGGGCACAGAACCTAGCGACGGAATAGCGACGGAATAAATTAGTCGCTAAACCGTCGCCAATTAAAAGGTGTTTTCCGACGGATATATCCGTCGCCAGTTAGTCGCTAAAGTTCCCGCCAATGTTTTAAAGATTTTGCCGCCAACATTTGCGACGAATAAGCAACGAAAAAGAATCCGTCGCTAACGTTCGTCGACTTAGCGACGGAAACCCGACATATTTTAACATTTAAAATTGGAAAAAATTATGTTATGTTGTCTGTCGCTAATCCGTCGCTAAGATGTCGGAAACTGGTCGCTATTAGCGACGGAATCCGTCCGTCGCTAAACTTTCGTCGGTAAAGTGGGGTATTTTAGTAGTGATTCTTCAGTCTCTTCGAGAATAGTCAGTGGAAGCTTTCCAGAGGTTCGATGGTGATTGCCAGAGGAAGTTAAGAAGTCCGGTCTCTACTATATGGAGGGGAGCGTACAGGGGGCACAGTAGGTGAACGCAGTCATTGATGCCTCTACCGAGTTGTGGCACAGGCGGCTCGGCTATATCAGCGAAAAGGGGATGAGCTACTTGGTGAACAAGAAGGTGATTCCAGGGCTCAAGTCTACAAAGTTGGAGAAATGCACGTACTGCTTAGCTGGAAAGCAAAATAGGGTGTCATTCCAAAGTCACCCAAGTTCAAGAAAGCCGACGTTGCTCGAGTTGATTCACTCGGATGTCTACGGTCTTATGAAGGTAAAATCAATTGGTGGTGCTTCTTACTTTGTAACTTTTACTGATGACTGTTCCAAGAATGTTTGGGTATATGCCTTAAAGACCAAGGATCAGGTGCTGCCCACTTTTAAAGAGTTTCAGGCCTCTGTTGAAAGAGAGACGGGCAAGAAGTTATTGTGTGTTCGATCCGACAACGGCGATGAATACATTGGTCTCTTTGATGCTTATTGCAGAGAGTAAGGGATACGACACCAGAAGACTCCACCCAAGATACCTCAGCTCAATGGTGTAGCGGAGCACATAAACAGGACACTGATGGAGAGGGTATTGTGTTTGCTGTCAGAAGCAAAATTTCTAGGAAGTTATTGGGGTGAGGCTCTTCTCACAGCTGCTTATGTTATTAATTTATCTTCTAGTGCTCCTTTGCAAGGTGATGTGCCTGACAAAGTATGGTACGACAAAGAGTCGTCATACAATCACCTTCATGTGTTTGGATGTAAGGCCTTCGTGCATGTACCGAAGGATGAGAGGTCCAAACTTGAGCCGAAGATGAGACAATGCGTCTTTGTCGGCTACGGTTGGGATGAGTTTGGCTATAGACTCTACGATCCAGTGGGAAAAAAGCTCTACAGAAGCAGAGACATGGTATTCGTCGAGGATCAGTCCATGACCAACACTCAGGATTTCGAGACGCCTTCTGAGGCTGTGGAATTGCTTGAGTTAGAGTCATTTTATTTTGAGCAGTTTCCAGAGGACATCGTAGAGTATCCAATTATGGGGCAGCCAGTACATGGAGTTGCTCCTAACCTTGATCATCAGCCTGCTGATGGTGGTCAGGGTGTCCCTCAGGAGGATGAGTATGCCGGGGAGGTATCTCCTAAAGAGGAGGAGGCTGTTGGTATATAACCAGCACCAGTGGCTCCACTGAGAAGGAGCGACAGAGAGCGTCGACTATCTACGAGATACTCACCAGGTGAGTATGTGCTATTGCCTGATGGGGAAGAGCCCGAAAGCTTTATAGAGGCTATAGAAGACGAACAAAGACAGGAGTGGATGCAGGCTATGGAGGAGGAGATGAGTTCCTTACATTCCAATTCTACTTATGAGCTGGTACGGTTGCCAAAGGGCAAGAAGGCTTTGAAGAATCGATGGGTGTTTAGAGTGAAGCGGACGGGTGATGCTACTCGCCCTCGATACAAAGCGAGACTAGTAGTTAAAGGCTACAATCAACGGAAAGGCATAGATTATGATGAGATCTTTTTGCCAGTCGTCAAGCAGTCATCTATTCGTGTGGTGCTAACATTGGCAGCCAGTTTTGACTTAGAGGTCGAGCAGATGGACGTGAAGACGACATTCCTCCACGGTGATCTTGAGGAGGAGTTATACATGGAGCAGCCAGAGGGATTCTATGAGAAGGGCAAGTCACATGTGGTCTGCCGGTTGAGGAAGAGCTTGTATGGTCTGAAGCAGGCTCCGAGGCAGTGGTACAGGAAGTTCGAGTCATTTATGGGAGAGTATGGTTATGCACGGACGACGTCGGACCATTGCATATTTGTGAGTTACTTTGCTGAGGATGATTTCATCATTTTATTGTTCTATGTTGATGACATGCTATTAGTGGGTCGGAATGCCACTAGGATAGCGGAGTTGAAGTGCCAACTGTACATGGCCTTCTCTATGAAGGATTTGGATGCAGCAAAGATTATTCTTAGGATGGAGATCAGCTGAGAGAGAGAGAGAGTCCAAGCTGCTACACTTGTCCCAAAAGAAGTATATTCACCGGGTACTTTAGGGTTTCGGGATGGACGGGTCGAAGAAAGTGAGTTGCCCCCTTGCGGCTCACTTTAAGTTCACTGAGGAGCAGTATCCATCTACCGAGGACGAAAAAAGATATGGAGCGGATTCCATATGCCTCAGCTGTGGGAAGCCTTATGTATGCTATGGTGTGTACGAGGTCAAACATCACTCATACAGTTGGCACAGTTAGCAGGTACCTTTCAAATCCTGGAATGGTAAATTAGAGTACGGTCAAGTAGATTCTACGATACCTTTAGGATACTGCTGATTGGAGACTTTATTTTGGTGGTGACGAGCCAAAGCTGGTTGGGTATACCGACGCTAATATGGCTGGAGATGTAGACACGAGGCGATCGACTTCAGGCTATGTGATGATGTTTGCTGTAGGAGCGGTATCGTGGCAGTCGCGATTGCAGAAGTATGTTGTACTGTCAACGATAGAGATAGAGTACATTACGGCGACGGAGGCTTGCAAGGAGTTGCTGTGGATGAAAAAGCTGTTACAGGAAATAGGGTTGAAGTAAGAGCAGTATACTTTGCTTTACGACAGTCAGAGTGCTATTCACCTTGTGAAGAATCAAACCTTTCATAGCCGGTCCAAGCACATCGAGACTCGGTATCAATGGATACGAGATGTGGTTGAGAAGAAGGACGCGATGCTTGAGAAGGTCCATACTGATGACAATGGAGCGGACATGCTCACAAAGGTTCTACCAAGGGAAAAGTTTGAGTACTGTAGGCGGATCGTCGAGATGACGATTTCCTCTACCTAGTTGTGAAGGGAGAGATTTGTTGGAGTGGGTAGGGTTCCCAACATATGTTGAGAATACCCCGGAGAGCGACGAACGTCATCCGTGTGTCGGAGAAGCTCGGGGAGTGCAAGGATCCTATTTTGGAACATATATGGTAAGGAAATATATGATTGTATTTCCATTTGATCATATATTTATGATTGGACCCTTCATATATTAGCTCTCCATATAATTGTGCTTCCAATTATGGCAAGCCAATTATGATTGGATTTCCATTAAATATATGATTGATGCATATTGAAAGTTTCCATATATATTGGCCTTCCATGTATGGATTACCAAGGGCTTATAAAAGGGTGATGCATGCTAGTTGAAAACTCATCTAAAAAACAAGAGTGCTTTACAATCTTTGAGAGAGAGAGAGGATTAAGGATTATTGTGAAGGAGAGATTGCTTCGAATAATTTTTGGCATCTCTTATTCTTCGGAGTTCGCAATCAAAAAATTTCTTCTTTCAAGTGAGTTGTGGTGATCAGTGGTGGATCGGAAGGAGCTTGTAGAGGTTGTATTCTCTTTATTCCATTAGTAGAGGTTCTTCAGGGTTGGACTCCGATCGTCCCATGGTTTTTCCTGCAAGGGTTTTCCACGTCAAAAATCTTTGTGTTTGCGATTGTGTTTGGTTTTTTTGGTTTGTGTGCTTTTGCTCGGGTCTCTCGCAGGACTTTCTGGTTTGGGGGAACGATTTTCGCGCTTCGTTCCCAACAAGAAGACTGTTGACGAGCATCGTATGTGCTAGCAGAATGACCAAGCTTCTCGCAATAAGTACATGAAAGACGATGAGAGGTTCTAGAGGTGGGAGCACGAGCCTTCTCGAAGACATTTTTTTACAATTATTTCTCCTGAACATAATCAATAATACAATTAGTTAACCATCACATCCATCTGTTTTTAAATTTTTTTTATTTCCTTTTTGCTCCCAAGGAGAAGAAGAGGAACTAGCTAGAGAAGTGAAAAAATGATGCTGATAAACTCTTTTTTAATTGTCTCATATTTTCTGGATATCCTCGAAAAAATGCTCGATGGGAATCCAGACTGCTCGAACCAGACTTCTAGAGATAGTCAACAATATTGATTATTTGAATGATCCTGGGATTAAAAAAAACCTAGGCTTTGATACATGAAACAAATCAACAATATTAATTTTATTAATGAATTGATCAAATATTCAAATAACTATGAATGTATATAGTGGATAACGAATCCATATCCGTATATGAGAAGTAGGAGATACGTAAATATATACTTGAATCTAATTCTAAATCTAATCATATCTTAGTAAGTAAAAAAATATTGATTATCATCTTTCAAATAATTGAGAGAGTAAAATAGTAAATAAGACCCACTATAAATTGCACCAGTTTACATTGTTGTAAAATAGAAAATTGCATAGGAAGCATAATAGTTCCATTAATTGTGTAAAAGACCCCAAGTTTGGAGAATGTCTAAATGCAGCCCCAATACGAACCAAAGTTGGGCGTAATTTGTGTTTCGTTTTTCTTTTCTTTTCTTTCTTTCTCCGATTTTGGTTTTGGATTATGATTTTACGCCCAAAAAAGGACGTAAAATGTTAATTTATGCACCATTTTAGGGTGTAACTTTAAATTACATGATTAGGATCAGAATTAGTTTTTTACTCCTTCTTTGGGATATAAATTGCATATTATGTTGGCATAAATTGCAATTTATTTCAAATGCTTGGTTAAATGCGATTTGGTGGGTGGTTAACGGTGAGTTAATGGGGTGGGTGGTTGTTGGAAGCTTATATATAGAATGGAAAAGTAAAAAAAAAAAATTGAAGTTGAAAAATAAGAGAGAGACAACTTTAAGAAGAAGAAGAAGCAGCAGCAGCGAAGCGAGGACAAGTTAGGTAATTTATTTAGGAATTTATTTACGTTTAATATGATTGGTAAATTAAGTAGTTATTTTTTAAATATTTTGATTTATTTGTTAGATAATAATGTTGAATTCTAAAACCATAAATGTTAAGATTAAAATGTAAAAAAAAAGTAATGAAAATTATAAAATATATGGCGTTCTTGAAAAACCAAGAAAGGAAAACAAAATATGTACAATTTTTTGGTTCTTTAAATGATAAAAAAATGGGAAACGAAATAAAAAATTACTTGAAAAAATGGAATGTAAAGAAGAAAAGACACAAAAAGCCAAAAAAAGATGAAGAAGAATATAAATCACATAAAACCGAAAAGAAAAAATATAAATAATTGTAAGAAAATAGAAAAACTGAAAATAGAAAAATGGAAAAAATAATTGTAGGAAAGCATAAAATACAATTTTTGGTTCTTTAAAAAATAAAATTGATTAAAAAACAGAAATGAAATAAAAAATATTAAAAAAGGAATGTAAAGAAGAAAAGATTAAAAAAAGCCAAAAAAAAAGAATATAAATAACATAAATAATATATAAAAAATTGTATGAAAATATATAAAAAATTGTAAGAAAATAGAAAAAAAGAATTGTATGAAAGAAGAACACAATTTTCGGTTCTTTAAAAAGTAAAATTGATTAAAAACGAAATCGAAATAAAAAAATATTAGAAAAAAGGAATTTAAAGAAGAAAATACACAAAAAAGCCAAAAAAAAAGGATAGAATATAAATAACATAAAACCGAAAGTAAAAAAATTGTAAGAAAATAGAAAAAAAACCGAAAACATAACCCAGGAAAACAAAACAAAAATATAAAACAAAAAATGAGAAAAAATATAAATAAAGAATAAATGTTAGACAAAAATGGAAAAAATAAGTAACCCTAACCCTAACCAAATTATTTATTATAAAAAATAAAATAAAACCGAAAAAAGGAATCTAATAAAAAGGATAAATAATTTCTTACAAATAACATAATCCTCGAAAAAACTGCTCGATGGGAAATCTCGACTGCTCGGGCCAATTTTCTGGCGATAATCAACAATATTGATTATTTGAATGGTCCCGGGATTGAAAAACCCTAGGCTTTGATGCATGAAATAAATCAATAGTATTTTTTTTAATGGATTGATCAAAATATTCATATAACTATGAACATATATAGTGGAGAACGAATCCATATCCGTATAGGAGAAGAAATCTACAGCCTTAATGGAGTAGAGATACGTAAGATATACTTGAATCTAATCCTAAATCTAATCATATCTTAACAAGTAAAAAAAATATGATTTATCATCTTTCAAAATAATTGAGAGTAAAATAATGAATAAGACCCACTATAAATTGCATCAATTTACATGGTTGCAACAAATAATGCTAAGTTTACTTCCAAATGTTTACAAGATTCTTACAACCTCTCTCTCCCCCCCTCCTTACATATGGGTCCCATCCGACCCCACCTCCCCTCTAACCCTCCTGCTATATGGGTTCCACCCGGCCCTACCTTTTTCTCTCTCCTCTAATGGAAGTCGGCCACGTGGCCGGTTGTAAAAGGATCGTAAGCATTTGGTTGTAACTGTGGCACTATACCCGCAAACAATAGATTGGAGATATGGCCTGCACATGTGCTTGTCTGTAAGCATTCCTAGTGAAAGATGCTAGGACCATCAAGGAGAAAATGGATCATAAATGACAATAGCGGTTGAGGCACGAACAGAGAACAGGATGGATTGACATGAGAAAGCTGGAGAGAGGACAGTGCTGTTGGCGCATTTCCATAAGGATTGATGTACTCTTTGTCCATATATAATTATTGTTGGTGAGAAGGGATATGCTTCAATGCTAGCTAATGATGATCAACAAAGCAACCAAGTGCTGATAAATAACTTTTTTTAGTATTAATCAACATATATGTCACACCAAGTGACAGTTATTAGTAACTATATATGTAGCTAATGAGTAATTTGCTTGGAAAGCCTGTAAACCTGACACTATTCGAAAGGCTGGGTGAAACTCTCAGGTGCTTAACATTGACAAGGCCAAACATAATGCACCCTTTGGGAGTTCTCAGCAAATATATGTAAGAGTTCTCAGCAAATATAGGTATATAAGGCACTATATATCAAGGAATTTTATAGTCATTTCAAGAGCAATAAACCAAGGCTAGTCGGTTACATAGACAATTTTGATGTGGATTTCTTTCTTAACCACTTCTTGTGGTTTGTTGTCAACATTTTGATGAATTGGATTTCTGCCTAAACATATTAGAAATTAATTTGGGACTTGGGATATGATGAAAGAAGGTTTTCTTAGACTATGGACTATCATGATGATATAAGGTTATCTTAGTTTGTACTCCATTCTTTAGGTTTCTAAATTCTGAGAATTTTGATTGTTATCTAAGACATTTGGTAATGGACTTGTTTGTGCCTACAATTTTCTATGATGAGGGATTTTGTTCTACAATCGTATACTCATTTACCTTCTAATTTTACATTTGGAAATAGTTTTTAGATTCGCCAAGTTCTATTTCCCAGCCCAAAAAGAAATTACAGTTCTTTCTGTTGGAGTTTGGTCTATTTCAAAGAGAATTTTAGTCCCACATCGGCTAGACCAAAGGAGTTGTATCTCTATATAATAGCATTCCTATTTTAGAGATGCACATGTGGTGTGGAGGTGCACATGGGTGTGCCATGTGGGGTTATTTTTCTAATGGAAAAATGGCTAAATCAACAATAAAAGCATTCATGCTTTTTGCTCTTGGAAAATTCATTTCCATGGGAGCTAAGCCCCGTAGGGGCTTAGCGACTCGGACTCGGGCTCATGGGCTCATGAGACGTAATGTGGCATTTTGTTGGCGCACTTTGCACTTAGCATAGTTGCGCGAGCCACTTGCGCAGCCACGTTGCGCAAGCCCAGTTGCGCTGGGTGTGCGCAGTTGGCAGCAGAACGTGCGTTAGCATGTTCTGGACGGTTGCTACATGTTCGGGGTGGTTATTACCACGTCCCTAACTTTGTGGAAACCGTCCAGTTGCTGCATGGCCTATATAAGGCATCCTTTCTCTCAAGACTCATTACAGAATAGAAAGAGAAGCCACCAGAAAGTTTACGAAGTGTTATTTAGCACAAGTAAACAGAGAATTCAGACGTGTTCTTTAACACAGTTCTGATCTGCAGCCTTCGAGAGAGAGAGGAAAGGCGCCGCACCAGCGTTGCTTTTGCACGGGAGTTCGTGTCCATCTGAGGAGTCAGAAGAGCAGGAGTGTTCCAAGTTCTTCGACGAACTTGCTGATTCCTAGAAGCTGTTCGTGTAGGGCGAATAAAGCTTTGAGCAACGGTGATCATTCACCCCAGCAGGCCATCTTCCATCTCTTGCCTGTCATTTTCTTCGCTGCTGTGATTACTAAATCTTTTTAGATTCTCGTAATATCATAACGATATCTTTTCAGATCTTTGTTATACTTGCGCAACCTTCCTAGAAGCGTTGCGTTGGAACATTATTTTTACAATTATTTCATATTCTCAGTTTTCCATCGAAAATTTGTGCCCCGGCACTAACAATCTCAAAGCTTTATTGCTATGATGGAAAACTTTAATGTTTCACTTATCAATACTGACTTCTGTAAGTTAGAGAAGTTTGATGGAGAGCATTATCAAGTCTGGAAGAGGAAGGTTCATCTCAATCTTCAACTCGGAGACGTTGATCACGTGCTGCTTGAAGGGGAACCTACTGTTCCAAATACTGGGTCTGCTGCCGCAATCACTGCGGCTACTAAACTTCAGGCCAAGTGGAGAAGGGAGAATAGCATTTGCAGGTTACTTATCCTGAATGCTATGGAGGATTCTCTAGCAGAATCCTACAGTAAGAAATCAATTGCCAGAGACATATAGGAGTCTCTGGAAAAACTGTACGAAGAAGACAAGAACAGGAGCAAGATATTTGTGGTTCAAAAATATCACAAATGGCTCTTTGAGGACGAGAAGTCCATGCTGCCGCAGGTTAAAGAATTTCTGAAGCTGCGACAAAAGTTGGAAGACGAGGCGATGCCCCTCCCCGACAAGTTTGTTGTTGGAGGGATTGTCTCAAAGCTCCCCGCTGGGTGGAGTAAGTTCTATGCAAACATGCATAGTAAGAAGCTTGAGATCAGCCTGGAAGATCTCTTACAGGAAATCTATGTTGAGGACCAGATGCAAACTCAACTAAAGGTGGACACACTGTCCAAGCAATTGGCTAACGCCAATTTGGTTCAGACCAAGGAACCAAGGGGAAAGCAGGCGGCTTCCCATAGCAAGAAGAAGGACTCTAACAATCTGAACGTGAAGGAGACTTCCTTCAAGCGAAAGAAGGCAAAGTCTCAGATGCCTTGTTTCAAGTGTGACAAGAAGGGCCACTTCAAGAATGAATGCAAAGCAAAGACCAAGCAATCAGAGCAAGAAGAGCCTAGTAAGGTATCAATGATCACTGACGTAGTTGCTATGATTGCACAGGTTGATGCCGTAAGAACTGACTCTGACTGGTGGGTAGACACTGGAGCCTCCTGCCATGTCTGCTCCAGTAAGGAGTGGTTCACCACCTATACCCCTACTTCTGAAGTGGTTATGATGGCGAACCAGGCACAAGCTGAAGTACTCGGGATCGGGACGGTGGTGTTGAAGCTGACTTCGGGGAAGTCTCTGACGCTTCAAGGCATGAAGCACGTACCTGCTATCGCCAAGAACCTGATCTCGGGAGGCCTACTCTGCAATGCAGGCCTCAGGATGGACATCAATGCTGGCCAGATGGTGATGTCTATCAAGGGAACATATTTCGGAAAAGCTTTTTATACCGAAGGAATGTTCAAAATTCAGCTTGTAAATCAGTCCAATGTAATTAATGTGATTAATGAAATCACTCCTTCTGCTTATACTCTTGAGTTGTGGCATAATAGGCTAGGACATGTTCATTGTAAACGAATAAACAGAATGTCTAGTCTAGGACTTATCTCCAAATGTGGGGGTAAGGTAGAGAAATGTGAAGTTTGTGCTCAAACAAAGATCACAAGAAAACCCTTTCCTCGGGTTAATCGAAGTACAGATCTTCTGGGGTTGGTACACTCCGATATCTGTGACTTCAAACAGTTCTCTACAAAGGCCGGAATAAAGTATTTCATAACCTTCATCGATGACTTCTTAAAGTATGCGTTCGTCTACTTGCTGAAGGCTAAAGACGAAGCATTCGAGAAGTTCAAAGAGTTCAGAGCCGAAGCTGAGCGGCAGACTGGACAACAACTCAAAAGGATAAGAAGTGATCGAGGTAGGGAGTACAGGTCTCATGAATTCGCATCGTTCTGCAAAAAATATAGAATTGTCAAAGAGACTACGGCTCCGTACTCTCCTCAATCAAACGGAGTAGCTGAGAGGAAGAACAGGACGTTGACAGAAATGATAAACTCAATGTTGTTGACTGCTGGCCTTCCTAAGTGCTACTGGGGAGAAGCTGCATTGACGGCCACTTTTATTCTAAATAGAGTGCCTCATGCAACTTCTGACGTTACTCCTCATGAACTCTGGTTCAAGGTCAGACCTAACTTGAATGTCATTCGAGTGTGGGGGTGTCTGGCTTATGTTAAGCTTCCAGATCTGAAGATTCAGAAGCTTGGGACAAGGACTACAAAGATGATCTTCTTGGGGTATGCCGGGAAGAGTGATGCTCGAAGATTTCTTGATATTGAGTCAAATCATATCATTGAATCTCGCAACGCAGAATATTTTGAAGACAAATTTACAAGGCACAATAATATTGTTCTTCCGGATGTTCCGGAGAATAATGAGGGTGCGCAAGAAACTGAAGTCTTCAATGAAGATGTGGTCCAAGAAGATGTTGTTGTTGAAACAACGGTTGAACCAGAACAAGCTGAGCCGTCAGCTAAGCGTGTGAGGAGGCCGAAGGACTTCGGAAGTGACTTTGTCACCTATCATGTGGAAGCTGATCCGCTTACCTATGATGAAGCGATGAAGACGTGGTTTTCTGGAAGGAGGCGATTGACAATAAAATTGATTCCATCACCTCAAATAACACTTGGGTGTTGGTTGATCTTCCTGAAGGAGTGAAACCCATCGGATGCAAATGGATCTTCAAGAAGAAGATGAAAGCAGACAGAACTATTGACAAGTTCAAGGCTAGGTTGGTAGCTAAGGGGTTTTCTCAGAAGCAGGGGATTGACTATTTTGACACGTATGCTCTAGTAGCCCGGACGACCACCATCAGAATATTGATTGCTTTCACAGCAATACATAAGATGGTGATACATTAGATGGATGTGAATACGGCTTTCCTAAATGGCGAGCTGACCGAAGAGATTTACATGCAACAGCCAGAGGGATTTGTCATCAGGGGACTTGAAGACAAAGTCTGCAAATTGGTGAAATCTTTGTACGGTCTTAAACAGGCTCCCAAGATGTGGCATGAGAAATTTGACAAACTTATAAGGTCAAATGGCCACATGGTCAGCGATACGGACAAGTGTGTTTACACGAAGTTCGCTGATGGAAGAGGTGTGATAGTTTGTCTGTACGTGGACGATATGCTTATCCTAGGTACGGATATTAGCTGTGTTACAGAGACAAAAAAGTTCATCTCAAGCAAGTTCAGTATGAAGGACTTGGGAGAAGCTGATGTGATCTTAGGGATCAAGATCATCCAGACAGATACTGGACTAGCGCTGTCACAGTCTCATTATATTAAGAAAATGATTACTCGTTATGGGTATCGGGATCTTCCAGGGATCGATACGCCGTACAGGTGTGATCTGAAGCTGAAGCCTAATTCAGGGGAAAGCGTCAGGTAGATGGAGTATGCAAGCGTAATCGGAAGTTTGATGTATGCTACTAATGCCACAAGGCCTGACATAGCTTTCGCCGTGGGAATACTGAGTCGTTTCACGAGCAACCCAGGTGCTGAACACTCGAAAGCTGTGAAACGGGTTATGAGATATCTCAAGAAGACTCAGACATATGCACTGTACTACAGCGGAGATCCGTCGATAGTGGAAGGCTTCAGTGATACCAGCTGGTGCTCAGAGATGGAGAGCGAGAGGTCCACAGGTGGATTCATTTTCATAATGGGTGGAGCTGCTATATCGTGGAAGTCGAACAAGCAGACTATGCTCTCGCGGTCATCTATGGAATCTGAGTTCTTTGCACTTGATACCGCAGCCGAGGAAGCAGAATGGCTTCGGGAGCTCATGTATGATCTTCCAGTGGTTAAGGCACAAATACCGGCGATACCGATATACTGCGACAACCAGGCGACTGCAGCAGTGGCATCAAATGACCTCTTCAACCGGAAGAAGAGGACTGTGCGGTTGAAGCACAGGGCAGTACACGATCTTATCAAGAGAGGTGTTATTGCAGTGATTGATGTTCGGAGTCAGGAGAACCTGGCGGATCCGTTCACCAAGGGCCTCAAGAGCCAGCTGGTCGATGACACAGCTTGTAAAATGGGCTTGAAGGCATTCTGATATTGTATTATTGTATTCCTACCATAAAGTTTTATGCTATTAGTTCAAAGATTTATCTACTAGGCATCTAGCTTTTGGTTCAAGGGAGGACCACTAATCGGAAAAATATCAGGAACGGTGGGTACATGTTCTATTGGGCATGGAGAGGTTACGGACCTATAACCACTATTGTCTACTGTTGTTTTCTGCAGAAAACGGTTCCTGTGGGAAGGTTGGCTTAATTGCCTAAATGAGTTCTCAAGCAGAGTGAATGCCTGGTATGCTTTACAGGAAGCACGGTAGAGCAGCACTACAAGGAGTGAAACTCCATGCTACAGTGGGATGACTCCATAATGAGGTTCCTATATGTGGGGTGCTGCCCAGGAATAGGATAAAGCCTCGGCTTTGCAGGCCAAGTCACAGCGGCGTAGCACTGCAAATAGACAGTTAGCCTAATGCTGTATATTAAAATAAAGAGGGATGTAGTCAGAACTACAAAGAGGAGGAGTTCCTCATGTTACAGTGGCACGACACCACGATGAGGTACCCGGTTAGGGATAAAGCCTCGGCCTTGCAAGCCATGTCATTGCGGCGTAACACCGCAAGGGAGCTTAAGGCTTCATGCTGGGTAGTTTGGCACTACAAAGAGGCAGTTGCCTCATGTTACAGTAGTATGACACTACAAAGGTTCCCAGAGAGGGGTAATGCCTTGGCATTAAGCCATGTCATAGCGGCGTAGCACCGCAAGGAAAGCACAAAGCGCTTCATGCCATGTCTCTTTATAATCAACTCACCTATAGTGTATGGACAAAGAGATATCAGGCCGTCTCTTGAGGGTAAACTTGTAGACGCCCAAAATTATACACTGAAACCAGGCTGGCACAGGGCCTTTAATGTGTAGCCAGAAGCACATGTAACTACATTATGCGAGTGGAAAGAATTTCAGCTATGATGCAGAATTCAAGGCTTAGTCCATTCTTGTATTATAGTCTATTGTTTGACCCACACGGGAAGATTCAAGTCGTAAGTGACATCTCTCCTAATGCATGATGGACAGTTACTGTGGGGAACACTTATACCCATATATATAGAGATATGTGGGGGATTGTTGGAGTTTGGTCTATTTCAAAGAGAATTTTAGTCCCACATCGGCTAGACCAAAGGAGTTGTATCTCTATATAATAGCTTTCCTATTTTAGAGATGCACATGTGGTGTGGAGGTGCACATGGGTGTGCCATGTGGGGTTATTTTTCTAATAAAAAAAGGCTAAATCAACAATAAAAGCATTCATACTTTTTGCTCTTGGGAAATTCATTTCCATGGGAGCTAAGCCCCGTAGGGGCTTAGCGACTCGGACTCGGACTCGGACTCGGACACGGACTCGGGCTCATGGGCTCATGAGGCATAATGTGGTGTTTTGTTGGCGCACTTTGTACTTAGCACGTCAGCATCGTCGCTAGGCGCATAGTACGCTTTAGTTGCGCTCGTTGCACGAGCCACTTGCGCAGCCACGTTGCGCAAGCCCAGTTGCGCGTTCCCAGTTGCGCATTCCCAGTTGCGCAAGCCCAGCTGCGCTGTCCAGGTTTACGCCCAGGTTGCGCTCAGGTTGCGCTTGGGTGCGCTGGGTTGCGCATGGTTGCACGGGTTGCTCGGGTTGCGCTGGGTTACGCAGGGTTGTGCGGATTGTACTGGTTGTGCTGCGTGCGCAGTGTGTGCAGTGTGCGTAGTGCGCGCAGTATGCGTAGTACGTGCAGTGTGCGCTGTTCAGTGCGCGCTCTGTTGCGCAGAGTATAAGGAGAGCGCTGGGTGTGCGCAGTTAGAAACAGAATGTGCATTAGCATGTTCTGGGCGGTTGCTACATGTTCGGGGTGGTTATTACCACGTCCCTAACTTTGTGGCAACTGTCCAGTTGCTGCATAGCCTATATAAGGCATCCTCTCTCTCAAGGCTCATTACAGAATAGAAAGAGAAGCCACTAGAAAGTTTACGAAGTGTTCTTTAGCAGAAGTAAACAGAGAATTCAGACGTGTTCTTTAACACAGTTCTGATCTGCAGCCTTCGAGAGAGAGAGGAAAGGTGCCGCACCAGCGTTGCTTTTGCACAGGAGTTCGTGTCCATCAGAGGAGTCAGAAGAGCAGGAGTGTTCCAAGTTCTCCGACGAACTTGCTGGTTCCTGGAAGCTGTTCGTGTAGGGCGAATAAAGCTTTGAGCAACGGTGATCATTCACCCCAGCATGCCATCTTCCATCTCTCGCCTGTCATCTTCTTCGCTGCTGTGATTACGAAATCTTTTTAGATTCTCGTAATATCATAACGATATCTTTTTAGATCTTCGTTATACTTGCGCAACCTTCCTAGAAGCGTTGCGTTGGAACATTATTTTTACAATTGTTTCATATTCTCAGTTTTCTATCGAAAAATTGTGCCCCGGCACTAACACTTTCTGCTAAATTATCTGTTGGAAATGAAGCACGAAAACCGTTCCCCCAAACCAGAAAGTCCTGCGAGAGAACCGAGCAAAAGTACACAAACCAAAAATGCCAAACACAATCGCAGACACAAAGATTTTTGATGTGAAAAACCCTTGCAGAAAAAACCACGGAACGATCGGAGTCCAACCCTAAAGAACCTCCACTAATGGAATAAAGAGAATACACCCTCTACAAGCTCCTTCCGATCCAACACGGATCACGACAACTCACTTGAAAGAAGAAAATTTTTGATTGCAGACTCCGAAGAACAAGAGATGCCGAAAAATTATTCGAAACAAACTCTCCTTCACAATGGTCCGTAATCATCTCTCTCTCTCAAAGATTGTAAAGCACTCTTTGTTTTGAGATGATTTTACAACTAGCATGCATCACCCTTTTATAAGCCCTTGGTAACCCATACATGGAAGGCTAATATATATGAAAATTTCCAATATAAATCAATCATATATTTAATAGAAATCCAATCATAATTAGCTTACCATAATTGGAAACCCAATAATATGGAAAGCTACTATATGAAGGGTCCAATCATAAATATATAATCAAAGTAAATATGGAAATCCAATCATATATTTCCTTACCATATATGTACCAAAATAAAATCCATGCACTTCCCAAGCTTCTCCGACACACGGATGGCGCTCATCGCTCTCCGGGGTATTTTCCACATAAGTGGGAACCCTACCCACTCCAACAAATTTCCTCCTTCACAACTATGTGGAGGAGGTCGTCTTCTCGATGATCTGCCTGCAGTACTCAAACTTCTCCCTCGGAAGAACCTTCGTGAGCATGTCCGCTCTATTGTCATCAGTATGAACCTTCTCAAGCGCCGCATCCTTCTTCTCAACCACATCCTGTATCCAATGATACCGAGTTTCGATGTGCTTGGACCGACTATGAAATGTCTGGTTCTTCACAAGGTGAATAGCACTCTGACTGTCACAAAGTAAAGTATACTGCTCTTGCTTCAGCCCTATTTTTTACGGCAGCTTCTTCATCCACAGCAACTCCTTACAAGCCTCCATCGCCGTAATGTACTCTGCCTCTGTCGTCGACAAGGCAACACACTTCTGCAACCGCGACTGCCACGATACCGCTCCTCCAGCAAACATCATCATATAGCCCGAAGTCGATCGGCTCGTGTCTACATCTCCAGCCATATCAGCGTCAGTATACCCAACCAGCTTCAGCTCGTCTCTACCAAAAGAAAGTCTCCAATCGACAGTGCCCTGAAGGTATCGTAGAATCCACTTGATCGCACACCAATATACCCTTCCAGGATTTGAAAGGTACCTGCTAACTGTGCCAACTGCATGAGCGATGTCTGGCCTCATACACACCATAGCATACATAAGACTTCCTACAGCTGAAGCATATGAAACCCGCTCCATATCTTCCTTTTCATCCTCGGTAGATGGACACTGCTCCTCAGTGAACTTAAAGTGAGCCGCAAGGGGCAACTCACTTTCTTCGACTCGTCCATACCGAAACGCTGAAGTACCCGATGAATGTACTTCTTTTGGGACAAATGTAGCAGCTTGGACTCTCTCTCTCGGCTGATCTCCATCCCAAAAATAGTCTTTGCTGCGTCAAAATCCTTCATAGAGAAGGCCGCGCCTAGTTGGCGCTTCAACTCCACTATCCTAGTGGCATTCTGACCCACTAACAGCATATCATCTACATATAGCAATAAAATGATGAAATCATCCTCGACAAAGTACCTCACAAATACGCAATGGTCCGACATCGTCCTTGCATAGCCATGCTCCCCCATAAATGACTCGAACTTCATGTACCACTGCCTCGGAACCTGCTTCAGACCATACAAGCTATTCCTCAACCGGCAGACCAAATGTGACTTGCCCTTCTCAC
Source organism: Iris pallida (assembly GCA_029216955.1). Classification (NCBI taxonomy): domain Eukaryota; kingdom Viridiplantae; phylum Streptophyta; class Magnoliopsida; order Asparagales; family Iridaceae; genus Iris; species Iris pallida. The sequence continues at coordinate 7,000,340 of JANAVB010006993.1, read as the reverse complement.
AGAATCCCTCTGGCTGCTCCTTGTATAACTCTTCTTCAAGATCACCGTGGAGGAATGCCGTCTTCACGTCCATCTGCTCGACCTCCAAGTAGAAACTGGCTGCCAATGCTAGCACCACTCGAATAGACGACTGATTGACGACTGGCGAAAAGATCTCATCATAATCCACGCCTTTCCGCTGACTGTAGCCTTTAACTACCAGCCTCGCTTTGTATCGAGGGCGAGTAGCATCATCGGTCTGCTTCACTCTAAACACCCATCGATTCTTTAAAGCCTTCTTGCCCTTTGGCAACCGCACCAGCTCATAAGTAGAATTAGCATGTAAGAAACTCATCTCCTCCTGCATAGTCTCCATCCACTCCTGCCTGTGTTCGTCTTCTATAGCCTCTGCAAAACTTTCGGGCTCTCCTCCGTCAGTCAATAGCACATACTCACCCGATGAGTATCTCGTAGATGGTCGACGCTCTCTGTCGCTCCTTCTCAGTGGAGCCAACGGTGCTGGCTGTATACCAACAGCCTCCTCCTCTTCAGGAACCGCCTCCCCGGTATGCTCATCCTCCTGAGGGACACCCTGACCACCATCAGCAGGTTGATGATCAAGGTTGGAAGAAACTCCATGTACTGGCTCCCCCATAATTGGATCCTCTGCGATGTCCTCTGGAAACTGCTCGAAGCGAAATGCCTCTAACTCAGGCAATTCCTCAGCCTCAGAAGGCGTCTCGGAATCCTGAGTGTTGGTCATGGTCTGATCCTCGAAGAATACCACGTCCCTGCTTCTGTAGAGCTTTCTTCCCACCGGGTCGTAGAGTCTATAGCCAAACTCATCCCGACCGTAGTCGACAAAGATGCATCGCCTCATCTTCGGCTCAAGTTTGGTCCTCTCGTCCTTCGGTATATGCACGAAGGCCTTACAGCCAAACACTCGCAGGTGATTGTATGACGGCTCTTTACCGTACCATAATTTGTCAGGCACATCACCCTGCAAAGGAGCACTAGAAGATAAATTAATAACATAAGCAGCTGTGAGGAGAGCCTCACCCCAATAACTGTTCGGTAAGTTTGCTTCTGACAGCAAACACCGCACCCTCTCCATCAGTGTCCTGTTCATGCGCTCCGCTACACCATTGAGATGAGATATCTTGGGTAGAGTCTTCTAGTGTCGTATCCCCTGCTCTCTGTAATAAGCATCAAAGGGACCAATGTATTCGCCGCCGTTGTCGGACCGAACACACAATAACTTCTTGCCCGTCTCTCTTTCAACAGAGGCCTAAAACTCTTTGAAAGTAGGCAGCACCTGATCCTTGGTCTTTAAGGCATAGACCCAAACCTTCTTAGAATAGTTATCAATAAAAGTTATAAAGTAAGAAGCACCACCAATAGATTTTACCTTCATAGGACCACAGACATCCGAGTGAATCAACGCGAGCAACGCCGGCTTCCTTGAACTTGGGTGACTTTGGAAAGACACCCTATTTTGCTTCCCACCTAGGCAGTGCCTGCACTTCCCCAACTTTGTAGACTTGAGCCCTGGAATCACCTTCCTGCTCACCAAGTAGCTCATCCTCTTCTCGCTGATATGGCCGAGCCGCCTGTGCCACAACTCGGTAGACACATCACTGACTGCGTTCACCTTCTGTGCCCCCTGTGCTCTCCCCTCCATATAGTAGAGATTGGACTTCTTGCTTCCTCTGACAATCACCATCGAACCTCTGGAAAGCTTCTACTGACTATTTCTGAAGAGACTGAAGAATCTCTCATCAACCGACACCAGGTTGAAACGGATAATAGGGACATGACGAACATCTTTGAGAACAAGAACTGCACCCATCTTCGTCCTTAAATGCACATCTTCAATGGCAACCGCCTTTGACACATCTCCATTGCCCATTTTTAACACTCCACAGTCGCTTGTCGTGTAAGTGACAAATAGTGCCCTGTTGTGAGACACATGCGCTGAAGCCCCTGAGTCCACCAACCAAGAATTGTCATCGCAGGCGAGGTTTGTGATAACTTCATCACCTACGACGATCACATCGCCTCCATGTATTGAAGCCGCCACTGTAGTGTTTTTATTTTGCTTTCCCTTGTCGCCCTTCTTCTCTCTATTCCAAGCGAAACAGTTCTGCTTGATGTGGCCCTTCTTGCCACAATGGTAACACTCCGAGTCCTCATACCGACCCTTGGACTTCCCCCTGCTCTTGTCTCTGCCACCACCTGGACCCCTGCTTTTGTCCCTTCTACGGCTCTCCGAAACTAGTGCCTCTGAGTGATAGGATATGGATGAAGTGCCCTGAGAACGTCTCCGCATCTCTTTATTCAATACCCCGCTCTTGGCAAACTCCAGACTGACCGCGCCTTCCGGAGCAGAAGCGATCATAGATACTCGTACGGTCTCCCACGAGTCTGGCAATGTACATAGCAACCAAAGTCCTTGAACCTCGTCGTCGAACTTGACTCCCATCGAGGATAGCTCGTCCACCACACCCTGGAACTCACTCAAGTAATCCGTAATGGATGCACCATCTTTGTACCGCAGACCCATCATCGTCCGGATTAGGAATAATTTGTTTACCCTGGTCTTTTTTTGCGTACAAAGATTCCAGCTTCTCCTACAACGTCTTTGCATGCTCAATATTGGCAACGTGGTTGTACACGTTCTCGTCAACGAACTGCCGCATGTACCCACACACCTGTATATGCTCGAAGTTCCAGTCCTCATCGGATTTGTCACTGGGCTTCTCGGATGCAAATACTGGAAGATGCAGCTTCTTGACGAACCGCAAATCCTTCATCTTGCTCCGCCAATAATGGTAGTTGGTACCGTTTAGGTTCACCATACGCACCGGCTTCGCGTCCATCTCTGCTTCCTGGTTTGACTGTCAACTCCTGACACTTCTTTGAACCCAAAGCTCTGATACCACTATGTTGGAAACGAAGCGCGAAAATAGTTCCTCCAAACCAGAAAGTCCTGCGAGAGAACCGAGCAAAAGCACACAAACCAAAAATGCCAAACACAATCGCAGACACAAAGATTTTTGACGTGGAAACCCCTTACGGGAAAAACCACGGGATGATCGGAGTCCAACCCTAAAGGACCTCCACTAATGGAATAAAGAGAATACACCCTCTACAAGCTCCTCCCGATCCAACATGGATCACTACAACTCACTTGAAAGAAGATATTTTTTGATTGCGGACTCCAAAGAACAAGAGATGCCGAAAAATTATTCGAAGCAAACTCTCCTTCACATTAGTCCTTAATCCTCTCTCTCTCTCTCAAAGATTGTAAAGCACTCTTTGTTTTGAGATGATTTTACAACTAGCATGCATCACCCTTTTATAAGCCCTTGGTAACCCATACATGGAAGGCCAATATATATGAAAATTTCCAATATAAATCAATCATATATTTAATGGAAATCCAATCATAATTAGCTTACCATAATTGGAAATCCAATAATATGGAAAGCTACTATATGAAGGGTCTAATCATAAATATATAATCAAAGTAAATATGGAAATCCAATCTTATATTTCCTTACCATATATGTACCAAAATAAAATCCATGCACTCCCCAAGCTTCTCCGACACACGAATGGAGCTCGTCGCTCTCCGGGGTATTCTCCACATAGGTGGGAACCCCACCCACTCCAATACTATCTAGGTGTTTAACCAAGTTTGTGGAAATTTAAGAGCCCTAAGTAGCCTCTTCTTTGTGTTTCAAGCTATTCTCTAAGCCTTACGTAATCTTTTTGTCAAATATTTGTGAAGGAAAATGTCCAAAAATAGGCCCATGACCTTTTTTAACCATATATATGGTAATCCTATATAAAATTGGATTTGACCATATATATTGTTATCCTACATTGGATTGGATTTCTAATATATGTAAGTCTATATAGGATCGGATTTATATTATATAATCCTACATGAGATTGAATTTTAAGCCTACATAAGATGAGATTTCTATGGTAATATAAAGGAGTCTAAAGGTTCTCCACAAAATACACCTCCAAGAGTGCTTAATGTAAGTTGTTGAATAAGTTCAACACAAGTATCTCATTGTGCTCAAGTTGTTGAATAAGTTCAACACAAGAGAGCTAAAGTTGTTAAGTAAGTTCAACGCAAAAATTTGAGAGATCTTTTTCATCTTTGTGATAGAGAGTTCTTGAGTGCAAGGAGAGAAGTGTTGAAAGCCATTGTAATTTATTTTCTTTTTCATAGAGGAACTAAATCACCCTCATTTGTGGAAGTATGCATCTTGGCCGAACCACATAAATCATTATCTTTGTGGTTGTGAATTTTCTCTGAGTTTTTTTGAGTTTATTTTTGTTGTGCCCCCAATAATTTGAGATGATTGTAGAGAAACAAATTTGTTAGGCATATGTTTCATGGACCTATGATGAGGAAATAAGAAATAAATTTCACATTCCAATGTCCTCTAAGGCTGTAATGTCAAAATATTCATTGTATCGTATTAGTGTTTAACAATTTTAACTACGAATTCATCACAATGTATTTATCATTTGGGAAATTTTGTACTTCTTAATGAAATTAATCAGTGACAGACCTAAGTAGAGGGCTGGGTTGGACCCAACCCCAATTTTTTTTCATGTATAATTTTTTTTTTTGGTATTTTTATGTGAGTCCGTCTATACCTAATCTACCCTAACCCACTCCAGCCTAGTTTCTTCATTGTGGAGCTAATGCTAAATTTAGCATTTTGAGGTTTATGGTGGCAGTCTGGTTTCACTTCCATAATTGAATGAAATTATTTCATGCTACATGATTTCTCTGTCCAGTTTGAGAGTTATCACAACACATCAAAATTCACATTTTCTTTTCAAGCCAAACAAAGGTAGTAGCCATATTCACTTTCCAAGTCCAATTTCCGGATTACAGCCAAAGGAAACTGTATGGAGAAATCCACTCCAGAGGGATGAAAATGGACAAAACCAAGCTACTTTTTTGCAACTCGAAGGGCTTGTTTGATGACAAGAATTTAGATTTAGAAATTCAAAAATCAAATCCAAATCCAAATCCAAATTCAAATCTAACCCCAACCAAATAGAGGATTTCTAAACTATAATTATGATTAATAATCGTGATAATAATATATTAATTAATAACATAATAAATAAATAATCTATTAATTAAAATTATAATGATGATTAATAAATTATTAATTAGAATTTTAATAATATATTTTTTATTAAATTATTAAATAATAAATTATGAATTATGATGATAATTTTGATTAATATAATATTAGATTATATGAAAATAGAAATTAATATTTATAATTAAGATTGTAACTAAGACTAATAAATTATTAATCAATATTATAACTAAATATTTATTTATAAATTATTAAATAAAATTATAGTTTTGATGATTATTATAATTATGATTAATAATGGTATAATTTATTAATTAAGATTACCGTAGAATATAAAAATAAATTTATAAATTAATAAATTATTAACCAAGATTAGAATTATGGATTAATAAATTAATCAATTAATAATTAAGATTGTGATGAAATATTAATTAATAAAATTAATAATTAAGAATTACTTATTTAAGTGATGAACGTATTTATATTAGTTAAGAACAAAAAAAAATTATAGATAAAATAATAACTAGTTCTTACTTAATTTTTAATTATTTTTTAATTATTTAATTATTAATTAGTATTAATTAAATATTTAATAGCACAATAAAAATATTTTTAAAGAAATCTAACTTTCTTTCTTCCAACTTCCAAATCCAAAATTTGGATTTGGTACCCACTTTCCATATCCAAATCCAACTTTAACCAAACATAGAATTCCACAAATTTGACTCCAAATTCATAAAACCTAAATCCCAACTCAAAATATGGTTTACCAAACGGGCCCGACTGTAAGTGCACTTGCATAATTTGGATTTGTCACTTTTACACTTCCTGTGACTTTCAACCCAACCAAACAACCCCCAGGAGTTATGGGTTCATGAAAGTGTGTCATTGAAATATGTTGAGTGTGAGTGAGCATTTGTATTATTGTTGTGCCATTTGTATCCTCTCTAATCTTGTGAATAAAATTGTAGTATTCTATTGAAAGTGTTAAAGTCTTGTCGCAGTATCATGATCCTAGAGTTGTAACGAGAGTTGTATATTTATATTCTAGCATGCCCTCAACAAGTCAAAGTTTTAGTTTGGATAGAGACCTGGATTAATATCAGTATTTTTGTTAATCCACTTAAAATATGCACATGAAATACTTGATCCTTGGTTTCTTTTATATCATGTTAAAATTATCCTTGACAAAAAATGTCATGAGACACGATGGTTATAAAGTTGTATTCTAACAGAATGCTTTCTGCCTCCTCCATCCACCATTTCTCCACTCTATTACTCTCTTTGGCATGAATTCAACTCTATATTAGGACTGTCTTATTGTAATATTAACTTAAGTGTTGCTTAAATAGAATAATTTTTTTGGTAACAACATTTTATTTTCTTGCGGAAAGAAACTTGACAAAGCTACTCTAAAAAAGGCTACCAATCTTAAGAAAAGACCTAGGGATAAGCAAAAAAAAAAAAGAAGTAAAGAAGGCAAAGATGTATAAGAAAAACATATTTGGATTTGTTATTTTTGTCGGGATGGCGAATTGTGTAAATTCCACCCTTGTTTTGTAGGAAGAGTATGTTTGAGTCTAGTCGAGATTTGGTAACATCATACTTTTGGAATCTATATCTTATTAAATATTTGATTTGATTTATACATTCCTAATTGGTGTTGTGTTATCTCAGATGTAATAGAATTCTTATTTTATGGTTTCTTATTTAGAAAATTCTATTATGACCTAGACTATATATATATATATATATATATATATATATATATATATATATATATATATATATATATATATATATATATATTAAAAAAAAAAATATGTGGGATGAGGGTGGAGGCACAAAGCATAATAGTACAAAATTGAGGTTTGGGATGCTTGACCATAGGAAATATAAGAAAAAAGTCCACACTTTACTGAAAAGTCCACACTTTAAGTAATATTCTATTTTGTAAATTATCAAAGAGTTTTAGTTAATCAATAAATATTTTAAGTAAATTGTCTTAATAGGTAAATTAACAATTTTATAATCAATGTATTTTACTAACGTACTTCCTAAGTATTCTAGTTAATAGGTATTCTATGTATTACTAAATCTATAATTACTATATTTTTGAAAATAGTTTTTTTCTAGATAATTAATAGTTTAGCTGCTAAACTTTGGATAATAATATTTAGATTAATTAGTTTCTAGAAACATCTATTAGAAGCCTAACCCTATCCTTAATCCATTCTAGGAGGACGTAGAGATGATTGCGTCGCTCTGTAAGAAGGCAAGTACACTACGACTGAGGTTACTTTATAAATTATGTCTGCTTAATTTTCATAATGGACACTTGATTGACACAAGTCTATCGTGCATTGATTGTATTGATTGTGTGTCAAAAGTGGAAAAATATTTAAGCTATGTGATCAAACCCCGTAGTGTAATATTTTGCATAGCTTAGCCTTACATCCACTACTAAAATATTGGTATTAAGAGACATAAATTTATGTTGCTAAATACGATATTTCCGTCGCTAATATAATTTACCGACGGATTATCGACCGAAATAGGACGTCGATAGCTATAATGTCGCTATGACAAATTCGTCGGTAATCTGTCGCCATAGCGACGGTTTACCGATGGAAATACCGACTACAAATAGCGACAGATTAGCAACGAAAATAAACCGTCGGCAAGCACGGCGATGCCGTAGCGACGGAATATAGACAAAATTTTGTAAGCCAAAAATCCAAATTTTTCAGAAGCTTAGCGACGGAAATTTTCGTCGCTGGCTCGTCCGATACGCTTTTGGTATCAGACAACGTTAGCGGCGGACATTTCCATCGCTAGTTCGTCGCTATCGTACAGGTGTTCGTCGCTATTCCGTTAGTAGTCCGTCGCTAGCCTGCAAATTTTTTAGGTTTCCGTCGCTATTCCGTCGCTGGTTAGTCGTTAAACTTCTTATTATTGCCAGACTAAATTATTCCAGCTTTGCACACACCTGTCAATATATATACATTACACAAATGATATACATTAAATATAACCCCAACAAAATTTAACCCAACACTAATATATACATTAAATTGAACTCTAATAAATATCCAAACAACTCTAATACATACAAACTCGTCCAGCAGTCGCAATATAGTACGTATACACAAATTTGTGCAATAATACATAAACTCCCTAAAGTTCGTACAAACTCATCAATCAAATACAACCGAACATCATACAAAAATTAAATTGATGGTGGAGGTGGTGGCGGAGGAAGAGTCGGCTGTCCGCATGCATATATCTTCCCCATGACCAAACCGAGGATCCTATGTACGTCTTGGGCCGGAACACCTGCAAGAGTCGACGGCATGACAAAAGGTGCCTTGGTCGAAGTAGGAGCCAGAGCAGTAGGCGCTGTGGTCATCGGAGGAGCCGGTGTAGTAGGCGATGTAGTCGAAAGAGGAGCCGTTGCCGGAGGTGCTGAGGTCAAAGCTGGAGTCGGTGCAGTGGTAGTAGGAATCAGATGTTGTGCTTAGAACTCTGGTCATCTGAGCCACCTGACCCTATAGGGCCACCAAAATCTATGTAATATGTCGCAAAGTATAGGTTCTGACAGTATCGTCGGCTTGTGTATCTACAGGTGGAGGTGGTGGTGAAGGTCGAGATATATGTATTGCACTGTCATACCATGCCACTTTTGCACTAAGTTAACTCTTCACATTGTTTCCTTATATTGCCAACATTTCGATTCAATCTTCCTATATTTAATCTGAGATTGTAAGAGCTGTTAAGTTATCTGAAAACTGAGATTTAGGGGTGGAAGGACAATGAATTGAATTCCTTTTCCTTATCTTCTTACTGAGATTAACTTGCTAAGTTAACTTTGAGGTAAACTGTGAATAAATCCTTAACTGATAACAGTGACTAGTTACACTATTTTTTTTCCTTGTGCTCTACATAATTTGGGGTGTTCCTGATATGGTGTTAACCTGGAAATGAATTGCTTTCCTTTTCTTTCTTCCTAACTGGATTTAGTGCCATATTGTATCAACTTGATGAATTAATAACCTAAGAACTGGACTTGACAGTCCAGTTCTACTGATTTCCCTTTCCTGTTTACACATAGCTTTCACTCTTGATTGTCTTATCCACCACACACTTCTCCTTATTCACTGTCATATTTTCCTGCAAACAGAGCACACACACACACACACAATATTCTTCTTGACAGTTACACTTGCACACACCCTTCTTCACTGTTTATAATTCCTGAAATTGCACTACCTGCCTATACACATACACACACACTAGCACCCTCTCTCTCTTTCTCTAATTTCTAAGTTTTTACACATGTAGGCTATGGTTGTATGTAGGCACATACAATGTGTAGATGTGTAATTTGTATGAGTGTATATGTATATATATGTACTTCTATGTTAGCTAATGATGTAGGTTTACATTTAGCCTAGAGTGTGTAATATATTATGTGGTGTTAAATCTATGGGTGTAATAGGGAGGTTGTAGACTTGCTAAGGTTTTCTAGAATTAGCTAAGCTATATTGTGATATAGCTAGTATAGGCTTGCCTAGCCTTGTTAGGGATTTTGCTAGCTAGTGTAGATTAGAATAGCTGAGTTTAGACTTAATTAGACTTGGTTGACATAGTTTGACTTCTAGGGTTGACCAGAGTTGACCAAGAGTTGACTTGGGCCTAGATTGACCTAGAATCATGTAGAATGCATAATAGGACTCCATTTCACTTTTTTGGACTTGTTGTGACTTGTGCTGTTCTGATTAGGAGCCAGACACCACTCTTTGGACAGTACGTTTCATATCGGACACTCAGATACAGGCGAGTACATTCTCTGATCATTTCATATCCTGTTTAGAACTATATTCCTGCTTTAGATTACCTTACTTGATGCTGTCACGACATTATCACGGATTAGTACTATATGGATCTCTTCATACGATGTTATCCCCCTCGGGAGCATCGGGTACATTGTGTCATGTACGTTTTACTTTCATCATGTACTCCTGTGCTTTCATTATACATATACACTCTTGTGAATCTTGTACTCTCATGTTCACGGAGCCCCCATGTATACTATCATGTGCACCCTTTATGGGTCCCATGTGATATCATGTACAATAACATAACTTGTTTAGATCCTTGTGTATTGATTGGGAAAAACGGGAGAGTGCTAGTAGTCATGTGAACAATTACATTGTAGTGTAGATCATGTGCAAACTCTTTAGTGTAGATCATGTACAAATCTGTCCTGTTCACATGTGCTATCTTGTACTCTGCTTCACTAGCCACTATTAGTACTCTATATACAGTAGCTATTTACATACAGTTCTCTCTGTTTCATCATGTATTTCCTTTCAGTTTCCTGTATCTTACTCTACTGCATATTTATATTTTCTAACCTGCTATGAATTGTTGAGATGTACTGTGCTCATTCCTGTCCTGACTGGACCTGTTGAAAATATTACAGAGGACGAGGAGGAGGCCTGCCTGGACACTTACTACGGGGCAGCCTTAGATGACACCTGCGAGCTGGACCCTCAGGAGGACCCAGCTCTAGCTGAGGAGATCACCCCGATTGCCTAGACTAGACTAGTTAGGCTTATCTTACTTTTGCAGTCTTGAGACATGTCTTAGTTAGACTTTATTTGGAGTTATGAGTTGTATATATTCTTTTATCTGAGACCTTGTACTGTTGGATATTGCTGGGATTATCTTAGACTGCTTCTATCTATTTTATTCCTTGAGTTCTATTTCATATCGTGCTATCTCTTCCTTAGTTGTGATTGAGTTACTATTGCTATGTCACCCCCATTCGGGGAGTACAAACTGTTTAGAGATATATTGTTAGATGTTGTGACCTAGGACAACGTTCTACCGTCGACACTGCGGCGTAGGCTGGACGTACCCACGTCTCGTGCCCTTACTCTAGGGTGCGGGTCGTGACACGTTTTTAGTGGTGGCCCATACAGGTCAAGACTAGAAGTGTAGTGGTACTCGAACTAGAGTATTACTGCAGCCTGCTATAGGATATAGGACATTAATTTTAAGATACTCAATCACTTTAGGAAAATTTCTTTTATTGCTATTTAAATCCTTTGTCAGCTGATCCTTTGAATTAAAATTGTCCGCCTTTGTTATTTCGCTTCTTTCTCAGAAATTGATACTCTTGTTTGTCTATCTTCAGGATGGTAGAGACTCGATCGCAGCGTGCCGTCCATGAGGATGCTATAGAGGGGACTGCTACCTCTCAGCCAGCACGACGAGGCCAGGGGACTGCAGCTCTTGCCACCTCAGCTCGTGTTGAGATCTCGGCAGCCGCAGCAAGGGGTATGCATCCACCGACTGGGAGGCAGGACCCGGTCATTCCAGAGGATCCTTTCCAGCCGCCACCGCCTCCAGGACATGTGGACGTAGCTCAGATGTTCGCGTATTTCCAGCAATTCATGGACCGACAGCAGGCTCGGCAGGATAGAGGCATGGAGTTGGCCGTCACGACAGCCGCAGCTCGACCAATGGTGCAGCAGCCGAGGATACCGGGGATCGAGCAATTTCAGAAGATGAGCCCCAGAGACTTTCTGGGGACAGAGGGGATCTTATATGCCGATGAGTGGATCGAGCATATAGAGGAGATCTTCCGCTTGGCCAGGATTCCAGCAGACCTTCAGATCGAGGCCGCAGCTAGTCGGATGCAAGATCTTGATCGCACCTGGTATCAGTCCGACCCCAGGGTGGGGATACCAGGGCAGACTTGGGAGCAGTTCCGGGGCTTCTTCAAGAAGAAGTTCTTCCCAGATTCAGCAGTCAGAGCCTTAGAGTCGCAGTTTGAGAGCTTGGTCCAGGGGAGCCTCTCAGTAGAGGAGTATGCTAGAGAGTTTGGTCGTCTCGGCAGGTTCGTGGAGGGCTTGAGCGAGACGGCGAAGGCCTAGAGGTTCCGGAAGGGTCTGGTCAAGGAGGTCAAATCCCTGACCAAGGGCAGCAGAGATGCTACGTTCGAGGAGATCTTAACGGGGGCCCTATTGGCTGAAGATGATCTTGAGCTTAGGCTCAAGAGGGGGAGGGACCCAGTTGGAGGCAGCAGCAGCGGGGGCCAGGCCAAGAGGCCCCACTTCCAGCATTAGCAGCTGAGGCAGTTCCAGCCGCAGCCGATTCAGCAGAGGCCAGCGTACCAGCAGTAGTTTCAGCATCAGGCACCCAGGCACCAGACAGTCAGTTGCACCTTCTGTAAGAAGCCTGGGCATGTCTTCAACGAGTGCAGAAAGAGGCTCGAGAAGTGCCTTCTTTGCGGAGCAGCAGATCATCAGATGAGGGATTGTCCTAGGTCTGGAGGACGAGCAGCTCCGGAAGGTAGAGCTAGAGCTCCAGTGGGCCAGCAGCGGGGACCAGCCCTACCGACGCAGCAGCAGAGGTTTGTCCAGCACCAGCAGCAGGCCAGGAGAGGCCAGCAGGGGCGAGCTTTTGCCATGGCAGCTGGAGAGGTAGAGGTGACTAGAGAGCTGATTGTAGGTTCGATTCTTCTTGACTCCAGTCTAGCATTTGCCTTATTCGATTTCGGTGCTTCGCATAGCTTCATATCAGTATCTTTTGTGATTAGACATGGTATCATAGCTGAATTATTGCCTAGGACTTACAAGATCATGACCGGAGGTGGCATTATCCTCGTGAGTGATATTTGTAAGGGTTAGAGAGTAGTTTTGGGAGGCCGTGAGTTGGAGGTGAGCCTGCTCGTAATGCTATTGCCGAACTACGATATAGTAGTAGGCATGGATTGATTGAGCAGGCACCACGCCAGCATTGATTGCAGAGGGGGTAGAGTTCTCTTCAGAGCGCCGGGGGGAGCCAGAGTTTGAGTACTCCAGACGTCAGGCAGAGCAGAGCAGCAGAGTCTTCTGTGGAGTCTCGGTCGAGGAGCAGACGATTCTACACCCCTTGATAGCAGAGTATATGGATGTTTTCCCAGAGGAGTTGCTGGGACTGCCACCAGACAGGGACATTGAGTTCTCGATAGACTTGCTTCCAGGAGCGGAACCCATCTCTCAGCATGTCTATCGGGTGAACAACAGCGAACTAGTGGAGCTGAAGAAGCAGGTGGATGAGCTTCAGGACAAGGGCTTCATCCGCTCGAGTTTGTTGCCTTGGGGTACACCAGTGTTGTTTGTGCCGAAGAAGGATGGGTCAGTACGTATGTGTATTGACTATAGGGCACTCAACAACCTCACGATCAAGAACAAATACCCACTATCGCGGATCGATGATCTATTTGACCAATTGACCGGAGCTCGGATATTTTACAAGATTGATCTGAGGTCGGGATATCACCAGGTGAAGGTGAAGGAGGAGGATATTCCCAAGACCGCTTTCATGACGCGGTATGGACAGTTCGAGTTTTTGGTTATGCCGTTTGGGCTAACCAATGCACCAGCTATGTTTATGAACCTTATGAACAAGGTGTTCCATCAGTATCTGGATCAGTTTGTGGTAGTGCTCATAGAAGATATTTTGGTATATTCCAAGACTGAGGAGGAGCATGAGGAGCATCTGCGGATAGTACTGAAGATTCTCAGGAAGGAGCAGCTTTATGGAAAACTCTCCAAGTGTGAGTTTTTCTTGGACCGGGTGGACTTCTTGGGACACGTTATGACTGGAGATGGAATCTCGATTGACCCTAAGAAGATTGTACCAGTTGAGGCATGGGCAGCGCCGACTTCAGTTGCAGAGATCAGGAGCTTCCTGGGGCTGGCAGGATACTATCGGAGATTTGTGCAGGATTTCTCCCGGGTTGCAGAGCCGTTGACACGGTTGACTCGGAAGGATACTGAATATGTATGGTCAGAGGAGTGTCAGGCAGCTTTTGATGAGTTAAAGAAGTGGATTACGACAGCTCCGATTCTGACGTTACCTTCAGGATCAGGTGGTTTCACTATTTATAGTGATGCTTCAGGAAAGGGGCTGGGCTGTGTGTTGCAGCAGCACGGGAAGGTGATTGCCTATGCTTCCAGGCAATTGCGTCTCCATGAGAAGAACTACCCTACCCATGACCTAGAGCTGGTAGCAGAGATTTTTGCATTGAAGCTGTAGAAGCATTATCTGTATGGTGAGAGGGTGGAGATCTTCACAGATCACAAGAGCTTAAAGTATTTGTTCACTCAGAAGGAGTTGAACATGAGACAACGCAGATGGTTGTGTTGATGAAGGACTTCGACATTGCACTGCAGTATCATCCAGAGAAGGCCAACGTGGTTGTCGATGCCTTTAGTAGGTATCTGACAGCCATGTGTTTGACCATGGATCGGCATTTGCTTGCCGACTTGGAGAGCCTTGGGATTGAGATGATCGTGTCGGGAGTGCAGATGCAGCTATGGGGGATGCAGATTCAGTCAGACTTGGTGGACAGGATCAAGGCGCCCCAGTTCGAGGATGTAGCTTTGCAGAGTATCAGAGAGCAGATCAGTATAGGAGTGGGGGATCCTGAGTTTTCACTTGCAGAGGATGGTGCCCTGAGGCACGGTGCCAGGTTATGTGTGCCTAGCGGGGAGCTCAGAGAGCAGATTATGCAGGAGGCCCACAGATCGCAGTACTCTATACACCCGGGTGCCAATAAGATGTATCGAGATCTGCGGGAGCATGTATGGTGGTCGGGAATGAAGCGGGAGGTGTCCCACTTCATAGCTAGGTGCTTGGTCTGTCAGCAGGTCAAGGCAGAGAGACAGAGGCCCGGTGGATTGTTGCAGCCGCTATCCATTCCCGAGTGGAAATGGGAGCATATCACGATGGACTTCATTTCAGGATTACCGCGTACTCCAGGAAGGAAAGACGCGATTTGGGTCATCGTTGACAGGTTGACCAAATCGGCCCACTTCTTGCCATTCAAGGTGGGTACGTCTACAGAGAGACTGGCGGAGATGTATATGCGGCAGATAGTCAGGATCCACGGAGTTTCGGTCAGCATCGTCTCAGATCGGGATAGCCGTTTTACTTTCCATTTTTGGAGGAGTCTGCAGACCAGCTTGGGCACTCAGCTCAAGTTTAGTACTGCATACCACCCCCAGACGGACGGACAGTCAGAGCGGACAATTCAGACCCTTGAGGATATGCTGCGGACGTGCGTCTTGGACTTTGGAGGTTCCTGGGAGGATCATCTTCATTTGGTGGAGTTTGCCTACAACAATAGTTTCCAGGCCAGCATTGAGATGTCACCTTTCGAGGCTCTGTACTGGCGTAGGTGCCGTACACCCTTATCCTGGGATGATGTTGGTGAGCGAGCTTTACTGGGGCCAGAGATGGTTGTTGATGCGGCCGAGAAGGTAAAGCTCATCAGGGATAGACTTCGCGTGGCGCAGGACAGACATCGGCACTGGGCCGATAGCCACCGGAGGCCCTTGGAGTTTGAGGTACGGAGTAGAGTAGGATTAGATTTAGGTTGTTGTTTGTGATTTTGATCATGTTTGTTATTTATTTTAATTGAGGCCTTGCTTATGATTAGGTCAGAGACCAGGTTTTCTTGAGGATATCTCCGACTCGTGGTACGATACGTTTTGGTGGAGGCGGAAAGCTTAGCCCGCACTTCATCGGCCCTTTCGTTATCAGCGGGAGAGTCGGTGACGTGGCTTACAGGCTAGACTTGCCGCCTGCACTTGTGGGGGTCCACAACGTATTTCATGTATCACAGTTGAGACGGTACGTGGCTGACCCTAGCCATGTGCTCGATCATTCAGAGATAGAGGTTGGGCCTTCTCTCAGCTATCCAGAGCAGCCAGTGGAGATTCTGGATCGACGGGAGAAGGTTCTGAGGAACCAGGTGATACCCTTGGTACGTGTTGTATGGAGGCATCATTCTCCAGGAGAGTCTACCTGGGAGCGGGAGGATGAGATGCGCGAGCGGTACCCCTATCTTTTTGGACCTTGAGGTATACTTTCTATCCTTCTCATCAGTTGTATTTCGCCTTTCAATTTTAAGGACGAAATTTTTTTAAGAAGGATAGATTTGTCACTACCACATTTCTAGTGTGAGGGTATTTTTGTCATTTTTGGGGTATTTTAAATTTATTAGAATTAATTAGAATTTATGGGAATTTTTTAGGAATTATTTGAGATTGTTTGCGCTAGGTTGACTTTTGACTAGTGTTGACTTTGTAAACCAACCTAGAAGCTAACCCTAGTTAGTGGGTCATAGTTAGGTCAAGTGACTCTAGTCTAACCTAGCCTAGCACTTGGTTTAGTCATTTTAGCAATAGGATTAGAAAGTCATAAGTCATGGCTTATGGTTTTAGAACTTTAATTAATTTAATCCATCTTAGCCTTGTAACTTGGCCCAAGGCCCAATAATTTGGCAAAGCCCTAACCCTAAGAGTGTATGGCCGGCCACCCCTATAGCCTAGGGATTCCTACCATATAAAACCCCTCCCAAATCTAGGGTTGCCTCTTTCTTAGGAAGAGCCCTAATTTCAAGGAGGTGAGTTCTATTGTCATTTAATTTCTAGAGCTCCTTTCCTATTCCTTTTTCTTTCTAAATTGTTCCAATAGGTTCTAATAGGATTTTTATTGCTGTTGTTGAGCTCTCATTTCAGTGTGAAGTTGTTTTGGATTGATTGGGTCATCAAGTGGAGAGCATTGAATAGGGGGTTTCTATTGAAAGTTCAACAAGAGGTAACTTCTTCAATCTCAATGGATTTTTGATTAGTCTTCATGTATAGGAAGCCCTAAGGGTCCCCCTAAGGTCGGGATAGGATTCGTGTCAAGTATTGGAGGATTTGTGTCCATTCTGGACACGTATCAGTGCTTTGGGCAGGGTGTTCGACATAATGCCTCAAAGGGCATGTCGATCGAGTTGTCCAATATTTTTTGAATAGGAAATAGGGTTTTGTTCTTGCTTACTGTTTCCTGTCATTGTGTCTTGGTTTTCGTGTCGTGGTGTGTCGGTTATGTGGTGTGGACACGCGCATGCACACACTCGCGCGCGTGCTACAGGGATCCCCTGCTACTCGGGCCCTGTAGCGGGCACGATACGCTTTAGTTTGACACGAAACTCGACACGAGGTAAGGGGCACTGACTGACATGCCATGTGTCGAGTCCCACGTGTCCCCGTTGTCACGCCCCAATTTCGTCGAATCGATAGTCGTCCCCCGGGCGTGATGCCGTGCGAACCAAAGTTGCGTTCGCACAAGGCATAGTCATAAGGTTATCCGAAACACAACATCAAATTAGAGTACGTAGAGAGATTGAATAACACATTTGAAATGGAAATAGACTTTTCATTGATAATATAAACTTTACATAGACTTCTTTTTACAATCATTGCCGCGCGGGCTACAACATGACTTCGACTTACAAAAATGAACGCCGATGAGATAGTCGTTCCATACATTACACCCTTTTATACAAGTAAAAACCAAAACATATTTCCACCTGCTATGGTGGGAAGTCGAGTCGTCATTTTTCTTTGGACTGATGTGCGGTCTTCTTCAAAAGGAAATCCAGAAAACAAGCCTTCACACGGACAAGGCTTCAAAAGAGTTTACGCCGCCTTGAGCTCTAGTTGGCACGCCCTTCGTGGTTCGGGGTACCTGCGTTGGAGAGCGAGGATCAGTACATTACACTTTGTACTGGTGCGCGGCTATTTAAATTCCAAGCTCTCATTTGGTTGAAGAGTTTATATGACATTAGAGTATGAATATTTCTAGCCATCCTAATGAATTTCCAAACAAGTAATGACAAGCATAGTGAAATTTATGTTGAAACTTACCGACGACGGCCGGGCCGCGCCTTATGAAACTTACCATGTTCTTCCCTGTCAATTGTTATCATTTCCATACCAAGTGCAATATTTCGTGTGTTGGTCACTGACTCCCAGAGCCATCGTGGACTCCTCTAGCTTTTGTTAGACGGGGTCCTTTCAGCGTGAGTAGCGAGCCCCGCTGCAAGTCCTCGCCTAACCCGTGCCCAGCACAGCTAATTATTTGTTTCCCTATGCCCGCAACGGTCCCGTGGCCTCGGGTTGCCGTGCGGAGAAAACGCTCACCTTGTCGACAAGTTGTCCATGACCGTGCGAAGACATATTTTTAGTTGTTAAGACATAGCCTACATTTTCTTTTGAGAACTTGCTCATTCATTCGTGTTCGTGCACTTGCATTTATCTTTTCATTCGCAACAACACTATCGACTTTGCCTAAGAAGGGGGTCGAGAAGAGAAGGGTCAGCCACTCACCTTGAGTTTACCTTGGCGAGGGAACTTGTTGGTCGCGCTAGACGTCGCCTACGCAATTACCTGAAATCGCACAAGCAACCGATTAGAACACTGCATTATTCAAGGAGTTCGATAGGAAATGCGAGTTCGAAATGCAAGCCATGAAAACCATCGAAAACATTCACGAAAACGCATTCAGAAAACAAAGCCAAAACCAACGCAAGCGGCGTGAAAAGCAGAGCAACGGGAGGTCTCTCCCGACTCAGCCGCAGAGCCAATCCTCGAGGCGCAACCCGCTGAATATGGGACTTAGTTCCGAAGAAGACATTCCATAACAAGGAATGGATCTTAATTCAACCGTTCCCGTTCGATCGACTCGGCCGGTCCCGACCTATCGGTCCCGACCGAATCGATAGCGACAGTGTTCCTTTCTCGCGCACCCCGTGGACAAGTACGGGGCACGATGTAGGGACGGGGCACTACACCATAACCAACTAAGAAAAAGTTTTGTCCTCGAAACTTAAAATAGAACCTACCTCTACGAGAACAATGAAGGGAACTTCTCCTTCATTTCTGACTCAAGCTCCCAAGTCGACTCCTCGACGGAATGGTTTCTCCAGAGGACGCGGACTAGAGGAATAGCACGGTTGCGGAGAAGTTTATCCTTGCGCTCCAAGATTTGCACCGGCTCTTCGACATATGATAAGTCCGCCTTCAGGTCCAGCTTACCCAAATCTACCACATGCCCCGGATCGTGTACGTACTTCCACAATTGCGAGACGTGGAAGACGTCATGTACGTCTGACAATGCAGGCGGCAAGGCGATTTTGTAAGCTACCGGGGCGACTCGTTTCAATATTTCGAATGGGCCAACAAATCTTGGGCTCAACTTTCCTTTCGTACCGAACCGGGAAACTCCACGCATAGGCATCACCTTCAGGAATACATGGTCGCCTTCCGAGAACTCGAGGGGGCGTTGGTGCGTGTCGGCATAGCTTTTCTGCCGGCTTTGTGCTATCTTCAATCTTTCACGTATCAACTTGACCTTCTGCACAGTCTGCTCCACCAGCTCCGGACCAAGTATCTGCCGTTCCCCGACTTCATCCCAGCAAATGGGCGATCTACACTTCCGGCCGTACAAAGCTTCATACGGCACCATTTGGATGCTGGACTGATAGCTATTGTTGTATGCAAACTCGGCCAGCGGTAGATGGACGTCCCAACTTGACTTCAAGTCGATAGCACAGAGTCGCAACATGTCTTCGAGAATTTGGTTCACCCGCTCTGTTTGGCCGTCAGTCTGAGGATGGTAAGCTGAGCTGAACTTCAACTTGGTCCCCAGTGCTGAATGTAGACTACTCCAGAAACGTGCTACGAACCGTCCATCTCGATCCGAGACGATAGAAACTGGGACCCCGTGCAGCTGAACTATTTTATCAAGATATATCTGAGCAAGGCGGTCGACGCTCCAAGTAACTTTGATGGCGATAAAGTGCGCTGACTTGGTTAGTCGATCGACGATGACCCAGACGGCGTCATTTCCCCGTGGCGTCCTCGGCAAGCCAACAACGAAGTCCATAGTGATGTGATCCCATTTCCACTCTGGAATGGCAAGGTTCTGCATCTCCCCGCCCGGTCGCTGGTGCTCGGCTTTGACTTGCTGACAGGCCATACATTTTGACACAAAGAGCGCTACGTCCCTCTTCATGCCGTGCCACCAAAAGACAACGCGGAGGTCCTTATACATCTTGGTGCTGCCAGGATGCAAGGAATATTTTGCATAGTGTGCCTCCGTCATTATCTCCTTTCTGAGTTCTACGTCGTCCGGTACGCATAGCCGTCCCTTCACGCGCAACACTCCCGACTCGTCCTCTGCAAAGTCAGACGCTTTCCCTGTCGATATCAGCTTTCGCATCTTCTCCAGGTAGGGGTCGTCCTTCTGTGCAGACTTGATCCTCTCCAGTAGGCTCGGTTCCACCCGCAGTTGCGCCAGTTTTACGTCTCTGAAACGAACTCGAAGTTCAATGCCCATTCCTTCTAAGTCACGCAGCAGTCGATCGTTGATGCATAATGAAGCTAAGTACTTTCGGCTCAGCGCATCCGCTACCACATTTCCCCTGCCCGGCGTGTAGTCGATTGATAAGTCATAGTCTTTGATTAGTTCGAGCCATCGCCTCTGCCGCAAATTTAGTTCTTTCTGGATGAAGAGATACTTGAGGCTTTTGTGGTCCGTATAAATCCTGCACGCCAAGCCATAGAGATTGTGACGCCATAGCTTCAACGCGAACACAATTGCCGCTAGTTCTAGGTCGTGCGTGGGGTAGTTCTTCTCGTGCGGCTTCAACTGCCGGGAAGCAAAAGATATCACCTTATCCCGCTGCATGAGCACACACCCCAAGCCCTGGCCAGAAGCATCGCTGAAGATTTGAAATCCCTCCGTCCCTTCAGGAAGAGCAAGTATCGGGGCCGAAACGAGCCGTTGTTTGAGCTCCTGGAAAGAAGCTTCACAGTCGTCTGACCACTTGAATGCGACTCCTTTCTGGGTGAGGCGAGTCAACGGCGATGCAATCTTCGCGAAGTCCTTTACGAAGCATCGGTAGTATCCCGCCAAGCCTAGGAAGCTTCGAATTTCGCCAACTGATGCGGGCCGTTTCCAATCAGCAACTGCCTCGACTTTCTTCGGATCGACTGCGATGCCCACGGCGGAGATGATGTGCCCAAGGAATGAAACGCTGTCCAGCCAGAACTCGCACTTGCTCATCTTCGCATACAACTGATTCTCTCGAAGGGTTTGGAGTACCGTCCGCAGATGCTCTGCATGTTGCGCTCGATCCTTCGAGTAGACGAGGATGTCGTCGATGAAGACTACTACGAGCTTGTCAACGAATGGACGGAACACCCGATTCATTAGATCCATGAAGACGACAGGGGCGTTTGTCAGACCGAACGGCATTACCAAGAACTCGTAGTGGCCATAACGAGTACGGAAGGCAGACTTCGGCACGTCATCTGGCTTGACCTTGAGTTGGTGATAACCCGATCGCAGATCAATCTTCGAAAACACGGTTGCACCTTGGAGCTGGTCGAACAAGTCGTCGATGCGGGGCAGGAGGTATTTGTTTCGGACGGTAGCTTTATTCAATTCTCGATAGTCGATGCAGAGTCGCATCGATCCATCCTTTTTCTTTACGAATAGCACGGGTGCACCCCACGGCGAGACACTCGGACGGATAAACCCTCTGTCGAGCAATTCCTGAAGTTGTGCCTTCAATTCTTTCAATTCTGCAGGAGCCATTCTGTACGGAGCCTTCGATATCGGACGGGTGTCGGGGAATGTGTCGATGGTGAACTCTATTTCTCGATCGGGCGGCATGCCGGGTAGCTCGTCCGGGAACACGTCTGGGAATTCTGCCACAACGTCGGTCTGACCAGCGTTTGCACCATCCTATCGCATGTCTCGAACGGAAGCTAGATAGCCTTCGCACCCGGAATGCAGCATCCGTCGAGCAGAAATTGCGGAGATCACCATGCAGGTCGGCGACGTCTCACCACACGAGTAGCAAAATTCAGGCACTCCAGGCATGCGGAATGTGACCCTCTTTTCAGCACAGTCTATGGTTGCGTTGCACGACCCGAGCCAATCCATTCCCCGAATGATGTCGAAGTCCTTCATATCTAGAACTATCACATCCAGACCGATCTTTTGACCGTCGATACAGATAATCCCGTCGGTGCAAGCTAAGTTTGTGAGAATTGGTGTGCCCGAAGGCGTGCTTACGCTAAGGTCGAGATCTAATGATATTACTGGGAATTTGTGCTCGGCGGCAAAGTCCGCCGATATGAAACTATGTGAAGCACCTGAATCAAATAACACACGAGCAGGCACATTATTGAATTTTAGTATACCTGTCACTACGGTGTCTGATTCCATTGCTTCATCTCGAGTCATGGCATAGACGCGGCCCTGAGGGTTAGGGCGACGGTCTCGGCCATTTTGCGGTGCGGGATGAGTGGGCGGAGGAGGTCGAGGCGCCTGTCCTCGATTCTCTTGTCGGTGTTGTTGGGGCGGGGTGTTACGAGTTTGACGAAAGATTGGACAATTTGGGGCCGTGTGACCCCTCTGTCCGCAAGCGAAACATTCAACATTGCGGTGCCAGCAGTGGACTTCACGGTGTCCAAGTCGCCCGCAATTGGTGCACTTAGGTATCATTTTCTCACCCTTGTAGCCGTCGTTATTTGGACGCTTTGACGCGTCGTTGTTGCCTCCCATATGGCAAGGACGTTTGTGATTGGAGTTGTGCACAACGTCGTCAGCACTGGAAGGATGTAGGCTCTCAAGACGGAGAGCGTGATTCAGAGCCTCGCCCGTGGTCTTGTACTCCGGGATGCCGACATGCGCACCAATAGATTGTCGCAGTCCCACTTCGAACCGTCGCATGCGGCACTCTTCAGTAGGCAGAAATGCACCAGCGAACTTGGACAATTTGTTGAACTCTGCGGCGTACTGCTGCACGGTCCTGTTCCCCTGCTTCAATGACATGAATTCGTTTTCCTTTGCTTGGCGAACGGCGGACGGAAGGTACTCGAGTTCGAAGGCCTTGCGGAACGTGGCCCAAGAGATCGGCGCGGTAGTATTGTCCGGTCGAATCGCTCGCTTGCGCACGGCCCACCAGTCGTGCGTGTTCAACCGTAGTTGAAGTTGTGCGCAGGCGACTTGCTTTGAATCTTCGATGCCGAGAAGCTCGAAGTGGTCTTCTAGTTCTTCCAACCAGTCGATCGCCATAGAAGGACCCTCGGTGCCGCTGAAGGAGGTGCGACACGCCTTCTTGAATTCTGACACTTCGAAGTTGTACTTCTTTGGTGCCGCTGGTTGAAGCTCGGGCTCCGTCGTGTCGACTTCAATGGGTGGAATCGCCGGCACGGTGGTAGTAGGTACGGTGACGGTAGGTGCCGTCGCAGAATTTCTGTTGGCCGCAAACGTCTGGACGATCTGCTGCAGGGTATCCATCTGCTTTTGTTGAAGTTTGATGTACGCGTCGAAGCGAGCTTCGAACTGGGCCTGTCGTTCCTCTACTCGTTGATGTCGGTCCTCGGACTGGTTCCGCTGCGCCTCCATCATGCGCAGCATCCTTTCGATGGTATCGTTAGAAGGTCCGGCCTGCGGACGATGCGAGCTACTAAAGCCGCTGGAAGCGCTCTGTTCTTGCTCGGCCGTGGGTTCCGCCACTTCTGCGATACGAAGGCAACGCATCAGTCTCAAATTATTACGGACTCATTGTATGGAACAACTTATCTCATCGTTGCGTGGTCAAAGGTTTGAAACTCTAGACGCGAGGCCAAAGGATGTAAAGCCGTGCTCTGATACCATTATGTCACGCCCCGATTCCGTCGAATCGATAGTCGTCCCCCGGGCGTGATGCCGTGCGAACCTAAGTTGCGTTCGCACAAGGCATAGTCATAAGGTTATCCGAAACACAACATCAAATTAGAGTACGCAGAGAGATTGAATAACACATTTGAAATGGAAATAGACTTTTCATTGATAATATGAACTTTACATAGACTTCTTTTTACAATCATTGCCGCGCGGGCTACAACATGACTTCGACTTACAAAAATGAACGCCGATGAGATAGTCATTCCATACATTACACCCTTTTATACAAGTAAAAACCAAAACATATTTCGACCTGCTATGGCGGGAAGTCGAGTCGTCATTTTTCTTTGGACTGATGTGCGGTCTTCTTCAAAAGGAAATCCAGAAAACAAGCCTTCACACGGACAAGGCTTCAAAAGAGTTCACGCCGCCTTGAGCTCTAGTTGGCACGCCCTTCGTGGTTCGGGGTACCTACGTTGGAGAGCGAGGATCAGTACATTACACTTTGTACTGGTGCATGGCTATTTAAATTCCAAGCTCTCATTTGGTTGAAGAGTTTATATGACATTAGAGTATGAATGTTTCTAGCCATCCTAATGAATTTCCAAACAAGTAATGACAAGCATAGTGAAATTTATGTTGAAACTTACCGACGGCGGCCGCGCCGCGCCTTATGAAACTTACCATGTTCTTCCCTGTCAATTGTTATCATTTCCATACCAAGTGCAATATTTCGTGTGTTGGTCACTGACTCCCAGAGCCATCGTGGACTCCTCTAGCTTTTGTTAGACGGGGTCCTTTCAGCGTGAGTAGCGAGCCCCGCTGCAAGTCCTCGCCTAACCCGTGCCCAGCACAGCTAATTATTTGTTTCCCTATGCCCGCAACGGTCCCGTGGCCTCGGGTTGCCGTGCGGAGAAAACGCTCACCTTGTCGACAAGTTGTCCATGACCGTGCAAAGACATATTTTTAGTTGTTAAGACATAGCCTACATTTTCTTTTGAGAACTTGCTCATTCATTCGTGTTCGTGCACTTGCATTTATCTTTTCATTCGCAACAACACTATCGACTTTGCCTAAGAAGGGGGTCGAGAAGAGAAGGGTCAGCCACTCACCTTGAGTTTACCTTGGCGAGGGAACTTGTTGGTCGCGCTAGACGTCGCCTACGCGATTACCTGAAATCGCACAAGCAACCGATTAGAATACTGCATTATTCAAGGAGTTCGATAGGAAATACGAGTTCGAAATGCAAGCCATGAAAACCATCGAAAACATTCACGAAAACGCATTCAGAAAACAAAGCCAAAACCAACGCAAGCGGCGTGAAAAGCAGAGCAACGGGAGGTCTCTCCCGACTCAGCCGCAGAGCCAATCCTCGAGGCGCAACCCGCTGAATATGGGACTTGGTTCCGAAGAAGACATTCCATAACGAGGAATGGATCTTAATTCAACCGTTCCCGTTCGATCGACTCGGCCGGTCCCGACCTATCGGTCCCGACCGAATCGATAGCGACAGTGTTCCTTTCTCGCGCACCCCGTGGACAAGTACGGGGCACGATGTAGGGACGGGGCACTACACCCGTGTCGTGTCGAGAGAGATTTTGATCCCACACGGGGTTTAGCCTGTGTCAGTGCACTGTGTGTGTGTAATTTTGATTTCTTGTTATGGACACGCCGTGTCAGGCTATGGGTGACACGAGATGAGTTGTGGGGCTTGTGCACGAGGGTTGTTTTCATTTTCCAAGCATTAGGTTCATGATTAGTTAATTTGTTATTCGATTTCTCATTAAAAGCCATGTCCTGATACTGTTATTGAATTCCTGTCATTTCTAGCTCTAAATTGATGTTTTTTTAATGATTATTAACCCCTGCAATGATGTGAATTACTGAGTTAGATCCTAATTATGTTTCTCCTATATGTTACCTTGCCATGGTTTAAATTGGTGTTGGTTTGATGAGTTATGGACTGCTATATGGGTCTATGTATCATAATATAAGTTATGAACTAATTTACTGATTAGTGTTCTTCCTAACTGGAATTTTGATTATAACTAAGTTCTCTGGAAATGGAAATCTGGGATTAGTATGTGTGAAATGTAATGTTGCATTGATGTTCTAATTCTGAACATAGGTTAAACAGGGCTTGGGGTAGGATATGTATTGCACTGTCATACCATGCCACTTTTGCACTAAGTTAACTCTTTACATTGTTTCCTTATATTGCCAACATTTCGATTCAATGTTCCTATATTTAATCTGAGATTGTAAGAGCTGTTAAGTTATCTGAAAACTGAGATTTAGGGGTGGGAGGACAATGAATTGAATTCCTTTTCCTTATCTTCTTACTGAGATTAACTTGCTAAGTTAACTTTGAGGTAAACTGTGAATAAATCCTTTTAACTGATAACAGTGACTAGTTACACTATTTTTTTCCTTGTGCTCTACATGATTTGGGGTGTTCCTGATATGGTGTTAACCTGGAAATGAATTGCTTTCCTTTTCTTTCTTCCTAACTGGATTTAGTGCCATATTGTATCGACTTGATGCATTAATAACCTGAGAACTGGACTTGACAGTCCAGTTCTACTGATTTCCCTTTCCTGTTTACACATAGCTTTCACTCTTGATTGCCTTATCCACCACACACTTCTCCTTATTCACTGTCATATTTTCCTGCAAACAGAGCACACACACACAATATTCTTCTTGACAGTTACACTTGCACACACCCTTCTTCACTGTTTATAATTCCTGAAATTGCACTACCTGCCTATACACATACACACACACACTAGCACCCTCTCTTTCTTTCTCTAATTTCTAAGTTTTTACACATGTAGGCTATGGTTGTATGTAGGCACATACAATGTGTAGATGTGTAATTTGTATGAGTGTATATGTATATATATATATATATATATACTTCTATGTTAGCTAATGATGTAGGTTTACATTTAGCCTAGAGTGTGTAATATATTATGTGGTGTTAAATCTATGGGTGTAATAGGGAGGTTATAGACTTGCTAAGGTTTTCTAGAATTAGCTAAGCTATATTGTGATATAGCTAGTATAGGCTTGCCTAGCCTTGTTAGGGATTTTGCTAGCTAGTGTAGATTAGAATAGCTGAGTTTAGACTTAACTAGACTTGGTTGACCTAGTTTGACTTCTAGGGTTGACCAGAGTTGACCAAGAGTTGACTTGGGCCTAGATTGACCTAGAATCATGTAGAATGCATAGTAGGACTCCATTTCACTTTTCTGGACTTGTTGTGACTTGTGCTGTTCTGATTAGGAGCCAGATACCACTCCTTGGACAGTACATTTCATATCGGACACTCAGATACAGGCGAGTACATTCTCTGATCATTTCATATCCTGTTTAGAACTATATTCCTGCTTTAGATTACCTTACTTGATGCTGTCACGACATTATCACGGATTAGTACTATATGGATCTCTTCATATGATGTTATTCCCCTCGGGAGCATCGGGTACATTGTGCCATGTGCGTTTCACTTTCATCATGTACTCCTGTGCTTTCATTATACTTGTACACTCTTGTGAATCTTGTACTCTCATGTTCACGGAGCCCTCATGTATACTATCATGTGCACCCTTTATGGGCCCCATGTGATATCATGTACAATTACATAACTTGTTTAGATCCTTGTGTATTGATTGGAGAAAACGGGGGAGTGCTAGTAGTCATGTAAACAATTCTATTGTAGTATAGATCATGTGCAAACTCTTTAGTGTAGATCATGTACAAATCTGTCCTGTTCATATGTGCTATCTTGTACTCTGCTTTACTAGCCACTATTAGTTCTCTATATACAGTAGCTATTTATATACAGTTCTCTCTTTTTCATCGTGTATTTCCTTTCAGTTTCCTGTATCTTACTCTATTGTATGTTTATATTTTCTAACCTGTTATGAATTATTGAGATGTACTGTGCTTGCTCCTGTCCTGACTGGACCTGTTGAAAATATTACAGAGGACGAGGAGGAGGCTTGCCTGGACACTTACTACGGGGCAGCCTTAGATGACACCTACGAGCTGGACCCTCAGGAGGACCCAGCTCTAGCTGAGGAGATCACCCCGATTGCCTAGACTAGACTAGTTAGGTTTATCTTACTTTTGCAGTCTTGAGACATGTCTTAGTTAGACTTTATTTGGAGTTATGAGTTGTATATATTCTTTTATCTGAGACCTTGTACTGTTGGATATTGCTGGGATTATCTTAGACTGCTTCTATCTATTTTATTCCTTGAGTTCTATTTCTTATCGTGCTATCTCTTCCTTAGTTGTGATTGAGTTACTATTGCTATGTCACCCCCATTCGGGGAGTATAAACTGTTTAGAGATATATTGTTAGATGTTGTGACCTAGGACAGCGTTCTACCGCCGACACTGCGGCGTAGGCTGGACGTACCCACGTCTCGTGCCCTTACTCTAGGGTGCGGGTCGTGACATAGAGGAGGTCTAGAATAAATGGACGGCTGGGATGCCAACGATCCGGTACCGTACACGCTGTCCCCTTTTCCTCTACCGATGGATTGTATCTACAAGTCGTTTCATGTAAAACCCCTAAATTTTACTATAATTTTTTGGTATTAATTTGCTATTTTTGTATTTGTACGTCGAGTACGAATACATGTACGAGAGGTATATTTTGTATACTAATGTTTACATTTTATAGATTTCTTTATCTAGAAAATAAATAAATAAATTTATTTGAAATTACCCTTGTCTAAGTATAGAATATAGCAATACATATTTTGTCAAACTTTAATTATTTTTCTTACAATTTGTTTTTATTTATTTATATAAGTATGAGTAATAATAATATTTTATAAAATACAAATTTATGGATGAATCTCATTTTCAAAATTTCTTATGCTATTTAATTAAAAATGTAGTTTAAAACTATTTCCTATTAATACTTAAATATTTATGATAATTTTCGAAATTAATTAATTATTATTATAAAAAGATAATTTGAATTTAATTGTGATAATTTAAATGGTGATTTTATTTTACTTATTTATTTTAAATAGTTTAATTAAAATGTGTAATTTATCTATATTTTAATTGTTTTTGGATTTAGATATGAATGTATTGATTTAAGTTTAATAGTAAAATTATCTATTTGGGTTTAAATAAATCATAGTCTTTATCCTAATGTGATTCCCACCTCCTATAAAAGGAGAGGTACTTGCCCACTTTTTCTACGAACTCCACAATACCAAATTTTTACAACCAACGGTGCATCATGTCCGTGCCTTCCCATCCACTATAATGTTCTAATACAATTATATTATCATCTATATGTGGGACAACCCCCAACACGAACCAAACATCGAAAACCTAAATCCAACCCGTTCCTCCTCCCTGACCGTCTCCCGACACCACCACAGACAACCGTTCCCGACCCACCTCCTCCGGTGCCATACCGCCACCGCCACCCGCTGTCGCCACCACATCCTCTTCCCCAACCCGGCCCACATCATCGCCAGTCCTGCTTGCCTCCTCCTCTCTCGATCAGACCCAAAACCAAACTGCCACCTCTGCCACCCCGTTCCGCCCCAACTACCATAGAGACCACCTGCTACTACCACCGCGTCTCACCTACTGCCGCACACCTCCGACAGCCACCACCATGTCAACACCACCACCACCATCACAGAAATAGGCCGCAGCCACCTTGGCCAACCCAGGCCGGTTGAGCACCCACGACTTCCCCTCATAGCAACCAACCGACCATCGTCCACAACACTCATCACCACCACCCTCAACAGAACGACAACAGCCCCTTCACTACCGTAGTCGACCACACTCCGGCCACATGCCACAATCACGCCAACGTGTGCGTCGACCACCACCATGCAAAAAAAAGAAAGCTCGAAACCTACACTCGTCTGGTGCCTCCGTCACGTGTGACCTCTCCTGTGGCTGCCCTGCCCTTACAGCCCCGACCGTATCGAAGCTTCCATCGTGAACCGTACCGGAGTGGCCGGCCGCTGCACCCTTCCTCGGCCTACTTCTACCGTGACCCGCCGTCGAACTTCGGCGACAGATCAGGTGACGCCGCCTACAGGAGGGTCTCCATCGCCCGACGTGGTGCGCCTGCCACACGACCATAGAGGTCGCACCTCTTCTGTCGCCTCCCTCTGCGCGTGTCCGTCTCCCTCCGCCGGCGCCGCCCCCTCCGCCGGCGCCGCCCCTTACTGCCCTCACCTCCCTCTCTCCTCTCGTCCACTTCTTCACTCCCGATCTCCTTCCTCCCTTTCCTTTCTGTAGAACCCTAGAGGGGGGATGAATAGGGAAATAAAATATAACTAGTACAACAGAAGCAATATATGACAAATAAAAGTAAAGAGAAGGAAGATCAAACACAAGATGTATCCTGGTATCCTCGCTTGAGGCAATCCAGTCCCGGAACTCTCTCCGGCTTAAATCCACTATTATATCAAATAGTACACACGAATTTGGATCCGAAGAACTCGCCAACTTCAACACGAGTTTGGATCCGAAGACTCGCCAACTTCAACACACGAGCTTTCTTACGAAGGCTCGCCAACTTCAAACAAATGAGAAGAGAAACTTGTTGATCTTCTAACACGTGAAGATCGAAATTTACAACTCTTAAATACTCTATCACTTTGGGAGAGGATGACAATTAAAAGGTTGGAAGAGTATTAATGGTGGAGCTCTTGGTTGTTGGAAAATTTATAGCAAGAGTTAGTTAAAGCCTCAAGAGAGAAAGAGCTTTCTTTTATAGAGAAACCAAGAGTGGGTGGCATTTAATGCTCTGGATACAAGCAGACCGGCATACCGTAGGTATGCAGTGGCATACCGTTGGTATACCGATCAAATAGTAATGGTCATATTAATGACCGTTTGAGAGCATTAAATACGGCCATTAATGCTAGTCAGAGCAATTCAAAAACCAAATATTTGAAACTCGGTATACCGTCGGTATGCCGCGGCATACCATCGGTATACCGATGTTGTCACAACAAGTTTTGGGTCGCTAAAAACGGTATACCGCCGGTATGCCGGAGTATGCCGTCGGTATGCCGACAATTTGTCACAGCAACTTTTCGGTTGCTAAAAACGGTATACCGCCGGTATGCCGGAGCATGTCGTCGGTATGTCGATAATTTGTCACAGCAACTTTCTGGACTCTAAAAATGGTATACCGCCGGTATGCCGAAGCATACCGCCGGTATGCCGACAATTTGTCACATCAACTTTATGGACTCTAAAAACGGTATACCGCCGGTATGCCGAAGCATACCGCCGGTATGCCGCTCTGTAGGTAATTGATTTTTGACTTGTTCTTTTACTTGTCATCCGTCCTTAGGTATTTACAGATATACCTAGACTTTGTACAGACACGAAGACTCTAAGCAGGAGGACGCCGTCTTATGCAAGGAACGCCGGTAACTGCTTCAGTCTTCGATGTAAAAGATGGTTGCACTTGAACGGAAGAACTTTATGTAGTAGAGCTTCTGAGAATATTTGAATCTGAAGATACAGAAAACTAAACTACGAAGATGCTGTTAATAATCAAAATAAAATGTGCCAACAATCTCCCCCATTTTGATAATTGACAAAATAGAGAGATAGCATCTTCAGGGAGTAACTCCCCCGTAGGTAGATAACTTCCCCTCAATACGTTTTCTCCCCCTTTGTCACTTAGTCAAAGATGGGATAACAAATTTAAAAATAACAATAATAAGAACAAGAGTATAGAATAAAAAGCATGTATTTATATATAGAAGTGAAAGCTTAATACATGCAATATGGTCATAGTACAAAAGACAATAAAAAAGACTCTCCCCACGAGAGTTTGATAACAAGAGACAGACACAAACCACCAAGTCCCCGTTGGACATCAAAGTACTAGAACCAAACACACAAAGGTCCCCGAAGGACCGCAAAAGACAGAACATAAAAACAAACACACATAACTAAAACATGCATTATTCGAGACCATCATCCAAAGGAAAGCCACCCCTAATCGTCCGCCGGATCGTCCCCACCATCCTGAGCTTGTTGAAAGGCGTCGTAAGGATCAATGCTATCCGGGTACATGAACCCATAGGCATTGGGATCGGAGAAGCGCGGAGCCTAGTACATTGGATCTTGGAGATTCAGATCCAGAAACATGTCTCAGTCCTGAATAGTGCGCTGGATAAAATATGCTTGATCATGAAAGCGGGACTGAATCAGATTTCCAAGGCCACGAGTATGAGTCCTCATCTGTTCCTCTGCCTGGGCCATACGCATGTCGAAGTACTGCTGAGTCAGCGGCATATATCGGCCGGAGGCAGGAGGAGTAGATGTGGGAGCAGCAGTAGTAGAAGCCGGTGGCTCTTGGGAAGACGAAGCACACGAAGTGGAGGCGCCACTTGCGGAACGGGAAACAGCAAGATAGGAAGGGACACCGTCCGAGGAGCAAAGGGAGAGATCAACTTGCTTGGCTTCCAGAAGAAGAGTGATGAGGGAGACGTAGTAAAGGTTCTGTTTTCCCGTTGGCATGACACGCCTGAAGAGAAGATGGAGAGTCTTCGGGAAGGAGAAGGACTTCCTTGCATAAAGATAATACATGCACACCAGGGCATCGCCGGTAATGGCGTCGTAGTTCCTGCCCTTAGGAAAGAGTGTATGACACACAATCCTATGGAGCACGTAGTAAAACGGTTCCAGCTGTGCGGAAAGGGCCGGGATAGCAGGAGGGTTGGGGCCCTTACAGATGATGCGGCAGAACTCGTCGAATGGGGACGCCACCGAGGAGTGAAGAGCAGCTAAGGATGACAGAGCCTCGTCTCTGTCCGGGATGCCAAGGATGTTGCCGATGTCCCGAGATGTGAGACGAAAATGACGATCGTTGACATCGACTGAATGGCGTTGTGCTTGTCGTCCGGGACCAAGTTGCAATAGAAGAGACGGACGACAGCGGGGTAGACGGGTATTTAACGCCGAAGGAGGCAAGAGAGTCCGGCCTCGTCAAACAAAGAGACATGGCCGGGGAAGAGATTCCAATTTATCGCTCGTCCCTTGAAGACATTATGATGAACGAAGTGTTAGAACCACAACTCGGCCGCTAAGAAGGTGGTAAAGACCCGCTGGTCGTGTCATGACCCGCACCCACTGTGAGGGTGCGAGAATGTAACAACGCCCAGCCTACGCCGCAATGTCGGCGGTAGAATGCTGTCCTAGGTCAATCATCTAACAATATAAAGGTACCTGTACAGTATATACACTCCGAATGGAGGTGACATAATAATATACAGTCTCAATCACATCTAAGGCAGAATAATAAAAATAAAAGATAGATAGATACTGGAATAAAAAGATCCACATGATACAATCAGAGAGAAAGAGTCTAAGTGTCTACTGCCATACAGAATAGAACATCCAACTCAATACAAGTCTCTAATACTAAAAAGGAAAGAATATATACAATCAGATCTCAGAAGACAGAAATAGTAATCCTAGACTAGGGAGTCTCAGTCTCTAAGCTAGTGGATCAGGCTGGAAATCTGGGTCACACATGGCATCTACAGCTGCCCCATAGTAGGTGTCTACGCAGGCCTCCTCCTCATCCTCTGTAATATTTTCAACAGGTCCAGTCAGGACGGGAGCGAGCACAAAACATCTCACGCAGTTCATATCGAGTTAGGAAATATAAATCATGCAATAGAGTAAAGTACATGAAACGCTGAAAGAAGAAGATATATGAAAAATAGTAGAGATTTGATAATAGGAAATATCTAAATATGATAAGTAAGAACTGTAAGGAACATGTGATTTTAGAGTACAATCTGGTTATGTAAACGGGCTAGGAAAATGCAATGGTAACTCCATTGTACGTGGGTGTACAATAGACATATACAATATTGTACAATAGGATTTGAGTACATAACCAATTCTACTCTCCCTTCCCAATCAATACACAAGGATCTACTCCAGTTACGTTATCTTATACAATAGTGTACAATGTTATACAATGGATGTACAATGTTATACAATAGTGTACAATGGTCTATCCCTGGGGCTCATGTGATAATGAGAGTACAATATGCACAATGAGTATACAAAGATATGGGTATTCAATAAATACAATATGGAAGTGAAACGCACAACACAATATGTATTTAGTGAATACAAGGAGATAACATCTCAAAAAAAGATCCATATAGTACCAATCCGTGATAACAGTCGTATCAGCATCAAGTACAGTAATCTAGAGCAAGAATGTAAATCCATACAAGTATGAAACGGTCAGAAAATGTACTCGCCTGATAGCCTGAGTGTCTGAAGAGAATATATTGTCCGAGGAGTGGTGTCTGTCTCCTATAGAACAGTACAAGTCACTATGAGTCTAAAAATGATAACAAGATGCATTACAATGCATTCTAAATGAATCTAGGTCAATCTAGGTCAAATCTAAGTCAAACCTAAGTCATACCAAGCTAAACTAGGTCATACTAGGTCGTACTGAGCCAAACTGGGTCATACTAGGACAACCAAGGTCAAACACGGTCACAGAAAATCAATCCAAGTCAAACTAGGTTAATCAGGATCAAAGGTTGACTTTTGGTCAAAAAGTCAACTCTGGTCAGCTCTGTTCAACACGGAGTCAACCCTAGGTCAAACAAGTCACATATTGACCAACTGTTGACTTTCAGTCAACTGGTCAACTCTGGTTTGGTTTTGGTCAAATCTGGTCGCTTAAAGGCTAAGTTTGACTCTCGGTTGACTTTTGTTGACTTTTGGTCAAAATAGTCAACCGACGTCAAAACTAGTCTATGAGCACTATATTTGATCATTACCAACCAAGGAAACCAAGTTCTAAATCTATCTTAGACTCCAAACTCAAATACCCTACTTCTATGCATTACCTATATTACCTTACCAAGGTAAATACCAATACCATGCACAATACCACTCTAACCTAGGAATACTGGCCTAGGCTTCCTAGGATAGCTAGATACCATCCTATATTAACATTACCTACCAAAAATCCCAGTATCTAGGTCATCTAAGTCATCTTATGACACATGTTGGTTATCTACCCTTTATCTTGTCATATACCTTACCAATATCACATATCACTCTCACATCTCCCTAACACTCACTCACACACAACCTTACAAATACGCCCTCACATATGGTCTCACTATTTATCCATATCTAGACACACACATATCCAAATACAAGGCTCACAACCACTCACTAAGCTTGCACACACACACAGGCAATGGGACACAATATATAGGCTATGGGTCCATATCTACCTACATATATGCCACCCATAATACATGTAGGCTGATTTGGGGCAAAAGCATATGGGGCTGCCAATAGTGGACTAAACATTTGATTTAAGGGGGCTGGTTGTACAGGTTTGTAGGGGTGTTAACATGGCTGGAATGTGGAGGATCCAATAGGTTGGTTTGCCCATGGTTTGGACCTATTTTGTACAGCACTGGACTGCTATTTAGGGGTGTGTAGGATTGATTTGATATAGGAAATGAGGACAGCACCTAGGCTGTGAAGTATAGACTGTTTTGGGTTTGGTTTGGGCTGCTAATGCTGAGCTTAAGGACTGATCTAGTGGAGGGTTAGGGACTGATTTAGGAGGATATGGGGACTGTCATATAGGACAGGTAAAATGACAGGAATGGGAGCAATATGGGGGTTAGGAGGGGCTATCAAGGCTGGGTTTAAGGACTTGATATGGAGGCTTGTTTGGTCAAGCTTGCTGCTATGAAAGGGGCTGCCCAATGTGCAACTGGACTAATTTATGAAGGGTTGTTCTGCAGGACAGTTTTGGGGTTACAACTGTCCATTCATGGACTGATTTGAGGACAGGTATTGGGGACTGGAATGGGACTGCTAAGGGGGACATTCACAGCAAAATCAAAACAAAAGAAATCAATCCCAAATCAGAAAACTGAAACTTAGTATCCAGTTTTCATACATCCCCATATTGATTCCCACACGTCACCAAATCACACCAAAACTGGCACACAACTAGATTATATATAGGAGAACCCATATTGGGACTTAAACCAACATTTAAACAGTAATAAATATGTTAAAATAGGTGTCCAAAGTCGTATTTGAAAACTGGGAATTCAGGAAATAAATACCATGTTTCAGAATTTGGTAAATTGCTAAAAACTAATGAAAACATATTAAAATTCAAAATAAGAGGTTGGTAATGTGAGGACACATTGCGTACGTGTTACGTGATGTGTTTGTGTCCACAAAAGTGGACACAAACGTGTCCAATCACTTTAAAACCAAAATCAGTAAAAACTGAACACAGCAGTGCACAATCATCGTGCACGTGTGCACGCGTGTCGTGCACACGACACAAGACACAACGTGTCTCGAGGTCACTAACCTAGGTTCGCCTAGGATAGGTCCTCGTGTCTAGGTGTCTGTATTGGGTCCTAGTGTCCGCGTGTCTGACTTACACACGCGTATCAGTGATACCCAAATCGACTGAACCTGTCAGTCTCGAATCAGTGCATAGCCTCGTGCTCACTCGACATGACACGGGGACACGTGATACTTGACACATGTGGTGTCAGTTATTGCCCCCTAGTGTGTGTCAAGTTTCACGTGTCCTTGTGTTGTGTCCGAAGAGAAATAGCCCCCGCACAGCAGGACACGCGTACAGCCCCGCGTGCGCGCGCACCCGCGTGTGCACGTGTCGAATCCGACACGATGCAACACAGGGACACCCTTAGTCGTGAAAAATCGTGTAAGTGACAACAAAAACTAATTTTCTATTCAAAATTTTTTCGAAAATAACACAAAAACTTCCTCTGTGGCATTTTCACAAACACATGCATAGGGACACTGATACGTGTCCAAATAGGACACGAAATGGACCCAAATTTTAGGGTTTCCTATTCCTACAGTTAGGTTAGGCCTAGGGTTCCCTAGAAATGCAATAAAACTAGAATTTTATGGTGAAAATAGGAAGTTACCTCTATGTATCAAAATCTCCAAAAAGCTCTAAAGAGAGAGGTTCCTCTTGAGAGTCAAACTCCTTCAAATTGATTTGAATCTGAGAATAAAATGTAACAATAGCAAGAATACTAAAATTAAAACCTATTGCAATTTGTTTGTGGGAAAAAGGAGCTAAAATGGATTTTCTAGGGATTTTTGAAGTAGGGACATTACCTCTTCCTAAAGCTTGTTCTTCCTTAGAGGCTAGCCCTAATTCTAAGAGAATATTTATAAGGGGGAATCCCAAGGATGGGTTAAGTGGCTGGACAAAATGTTAGGGTTAGGGTTAGGGTTGGGCACTTGACTAATGGGCTTTGGGCTTAGTCATAAAACAAATGACTTAAAAATCACAAGTCATGACTTGTGGTCAAATCTTTCTATTCAAAACTCTATATTCCTAATTGATTTCACTAACCAGAGTATGGTTAACTTAACTTAACCTATGGTCTCATATCTAGCCAAGTCACTAAACTAGGGTTAGGTCACAAAGTCAAAGCTAGTCAAAGTCAACCTAGTCAACCCTCATTCAAACAATTCCAAAATAAATTCTAAAAATTCCCAAAAATTCAAATAAAACCTAAAATGACAAAAATATCCTTTAGGCTAAAACGTACTAATCAAACATCCTAATCACATGGCTAGGCTCTAGGTCAACAGTCTCTAAGGCTACACTAGTCAAACACCAAAATCATAAGTCATGATTTAAATAGTTTAAAAATGATTAAACATTACCAAAAATCATATTATTAATTAAATACCACAATTAAATAACTTAAAATATAAAATTTCAAAATTATCCTCATTTTAGAAAACTGGGTGTTACAAGTCTACCCACCTTAGAAAAATTTCGTCCTCGAAATTTAAAATGGCAGTAGTCCTTCTAGGTCAAACACCCCACAATCAGAGTCTCAAACATACCGTCAGATTAATCATATTCGTCTTTCCAAAACCATGATACTCAGAATCTCTGTCATGCCAGTGAGCAAGGCTACGATAATCACAGAGTCCTCAACTATGGTACATACCTCTAGAACTATGGTATTTAAAATTTTTGCAATGCCGCGCGCTTGGCAGCGAAAACCTTAAATTTCCATACCCGAGAAATACGTCCATAGTCCGACTATATGTTCTCACTATGCCTGCTAGCATGACCCTAGAGGATTCTAAAATCTCATAATCGAGGCGACCTAGCCCATACGACTTATCTCAGAAGAAAATTAAATCATACTGAAACACCAGATCAAACTTATCAACAATGAAAAAACAGATAGGAATAGATGGAACTGAATTTCAAGATAGGAATTTTAGAATTGAATCAAAAGAACGGAACCTACAACTAGATCTCCAACGGCCTGAGCATCCTCGGCGGTCATGGCGAAAGCTCGCCCTGGCTGGCCTCCCCTGGCCTGCTGCTGATGCTGGACGAACCTCTGCTGCTGAGTCTGCAATGGTGGTCCCCTCTGCTGCCCTGTCGGAGCTCTAGCTCCTGGTGCTACCTGAGCCAATGGTGTCGAGTTCTTGGGACACTTTCTACACTGATGCTCCACTGATCCGCAAAGTAAACACATACCCAGCCTCTTCCTGCAGTCGTTCCACCCATGGCCATGCTTCTTGCAGAAGTTGCACACAGTATTCTGCTGCTGCCTGGGTGCCTGCTGATACAGTACCTGTCTCTGTCCCTGATGCTGAGCAGGCCTCTGCTGCTACTGCTAAAAGTGGACCGTCGGCTGCTAATACTACTCTGAATCTGATGCTGAACGTGCGGCCTCTTGGCCGGTCCTCCGTTGCTGCTGCCCCCAAATGAGTCTCGCCCCCTCTTGAACCTAAGCTCAAGATCATTCTCTGCAGCTAAAGCGTCCACCAGGATCTCTTCATAGGTAGTGCTGCGGGCGTTCTTGGTATAGGACTTGACCTCCTTTACTAAGCCCTTTCAGAACCTCTGGGCCTTCGTCGTCTCCGATAAGTCATCCATAAATCAGCTCAAGCGGCAGAACTCTCCTGCGTACTCCTCCACAGACTGGTTCCCCTGGACTAGGGCCTCGAACTGGGTCTCGAGGGCTCCCAGCGCTGCGTCTGGAAAGAACTTCTCCTTGAACAGCTTCTTGAATGCTGCCCAAGTCTGTCCTGCCGTACCGACCCTCGGGTCGGTCTGGTACCAGGTACGGGCCAGATCCTGCATTATACTGGCCGCTGCCTCTATCTGGAGCCTCGTCGGGATCTCAGCCAACCTTAAAATCTCTTCCATATGCTCGATCCACTCATCGGCATACAAGATCCCCTCTGTCCCTCGGAAGTCTCTCGGGTGCATCTTCTGGAAATCTTGGATGCCCTTCTCCCGTAGCTGGTACGGCTGCGGGGCTGCCGCTGGCTGAGCTATGACTCTCTCTACCACAGTCATTGCCAGCTCAATGCCTCGTACGAGCTCTGCTGTCTGCCCCCGCTGCTGAGTCTGCTGACCCTCCATGTACTGCCGAAAGAAGGCTAACAGCTGAACGGCGTCAACTGTCCCTGTAGGTGGCTGCTGCTGCTGAAGAAGTACATCCGGAATCACCGGACTCGGCTCATGCCTCACATGTGGAGGGGCTCCTCCGAAAGCTGCTGAAATGACTACCCCAGCTGGCATGATTGGGCTGCGGTACCAGGGGCTGGCTGCTGAATAAGAGAGGTGGCAGACCTCTCCTCGGCCCCCCTTGGCCTTGGCGATGCGATCTTGTCTCAACCATCCTGGAGACACAGATCAAGAAACAATTGCTGAGAATGAGTCGAAATATCAAGGGAGGACAGTTAAATTCAAGGGAGACAATAAGCAGCAAAATGTAGATGTACGAAATCTGAATGAGAGTTTTTCCTATTTGTGATTGAGTACCTTCAAAAATATCCTAATCCTACTACAGGCTGTAGTGATACTCTAGTTCGAATACCACTACATAAACTCGACCTGCATGGGCCACCACTAAAAACGTGTCACGACCCGCACCCACTGTGAGGGTGCGAGAACGTAACAACGCCCAGCCTACGCCGCAGTGTCGACGGTAGAACGCTGTCCTAGGTCAATCATCTAACAATATAAAGGTATCTATACAGTATATACACTCCGAATGGAGGTAACATAACAATATACAGTCTCAATCACATCTAAGGCAGAATGATGAAAATAAAAGATAGATAGATACTGGAATAAAAAGATCCACATGATACAATCAGAGAGAAAGAGTCTAAGTGTCTACTGCCATACAGAACAGAACATCCAACTCAATACAAGTCTCTAATACTGAAAAAGAAAGAATATATACAATCAGATCTCAGAAGACAGAAATAGTAAACCTAGACTAGGGAGCCTCAGTCTCTAAGCTAGTGGATCAGGCTGGAAATCCGGGTCACACATGGCATCTATAGCTGCCCTATAGTAGGTGTCTACGCAGGCCTCCTCCTCATCCTCTGTAATATTTTCAACAGGTCCAGTCAGGACGGGAGCGAGCACAAAATATCTCACGCAGTTCATATCGAGTTAGAAAATATAAAGCATACAATAGAGTAAAGTACATAAAACGCTAAAAGAAGAAGATATATGAAAAACAGTAGAGATTTGATAACAGGAAATATCTAAATATGATAAGTAAGAACTGTAAGGAAATGTGATTTTAGACTACAATCTGGTTATGTAAACGGGCTAGAAAAATGCAATGGTAACTCTATTGTACGTGGGTGTACAATAGACATATACAATAGTTATACAATGTTGTACAATAGGATTTGAGTACATAACCAATTCTACTCCCCCTCCCCAATAAATACACAAGGATCTACTCCAGTTACGTTATCTTATACAATAGTGTACAATGTTATACAATAGATGTACAATGTTATACAATAGTGTGCAATGGTCTATCCCTGGGGCTCATGTGATAATGAGAGTACAATATGCACAATGAGTATACAAGGATATGGGTATTCAATAAATACAATATGGAAGTGGAACGCACAACACAAAATGTATTTAGTGAATACAAGGAGATAACATCTCAAAAGAAGATCCATATAGTACCAATCCGTGATAACAGTCGTGTCAGCATCAAGTACAGTAATCTAGAGCAAGAATGTAAATCCATACAAGTATGAAACGGTCAAAGAATGTACTCGCCTAATAGCCTGAGTGTCTGAAGAGAATATACTGTCCGAGTAGTGGTGTCTGTCTCCTATAGAACAGTACAAGTTACTATGAGTCCAAAAATGATAACAAGATGCATTACAATGAATTCTAAATGAATCTAGGTCAATCTAGGTCAAATCTAAGTCAAACCTAAGTCACACCAAGCTAAACTAGGTCGTACTAGGTCCTACTGAGCCAAACTGGTTCATACTAGGACAACCAAGGTCAAACAAGGTCACAGGAAATCAATCCAAGTCAAACTAGGTCAATCAGGGTCAAAGGTTGACTTTTGGTCAAAAAGTCAACTCTGGTCAGCTCTGGTCAACACGGAGTCAACCCTAGGTCAAACAAGTCACATGTTGACCAATTGTTGACTTTCAGTCAACTGGACAACTCTGGTTTGGTTTTGGTCAAATCTGGTCGCTTAAAGGCTAAGTTTGACTCTCGATTGACTTTTGTTGACTTTTGGTCAAAATGGTCAACCGACGTCAAAACTAGTCTATGAGCACTATATTTGATCATTACCAACCAAGGAAACTAAGTTCTAACTCTATCTTAGACTCCAAACTCAAATACCCTACTTCTATGCATTACCTCTATTACCTTACCAAGGTAAATACCAATACCTTGCACAATACCACTCTAACCTAGGAATACTGGCCTAGGCTTCATAGGATAGCTAGATACCATCCAATATTAACATTACCTACCAAGAAATCCCAGTATCTAGGTCATCTAAGTCATCTTATGACACATGTTGGTTATCTACCCTTTACCTTATCCTATACCTTACCAATATCACATATCACTCTCACATCTCCCTAATACTCACTCACATACAACCTTACAAATACACCCTCATATATGGTCTCACTATTTATCCATATCTAGACTCACACACATATCCAAATACAAGGCTCACAACCACTCACTAAGCTTGCACACACACACACACAGGCAATGGGACACAATATATAGGCTATGGGTCCATATCTACCTACATATATGCCACCCATAATACATGTAGGCTGATTTGGGGCAAAAGCATATGGGGCTGCCAATAGTGGACTAAACATTTGATTTAAGGGGGCTGGTTGTACAGGTTTGTGGGGGTGTTAACATGGCTAGAATGTAGGAGATCCAATAGGTTGGTTTGCCCATGGTTTGGACCTGTTTTGGACAGCACTGGACTGCTGTTTAGGGGTGTGTAGGACTGATTTGATATGGGAAATGAGGACAACACCTAGGCTGTGAAGTATAGACTGTTTTGGGTTTGGTTTGGGCTGCTAATGCTGAGCTTAAGGACTGATCTAGTGGAGGGTTAGGGACTGATTTAGGAGGATATGGGGACTGTCACATAGGACAGGTAAAGTGACAAGAATGGGAGAAATATGGGGGGTTAGGAGGGGCTATCAAGGCTGGGTTTAAGGACTTGATATGGAGGCTTGTTTGGTCAAGCTTGCTGCTATGAAGGGGGCTGCCCAATGTGCAACTGGACTGATTTATGAAGGGTTGTTCTGCAGGACAGTTTTGGGGTTACAATTGTCCATTCATGGACTGATTTGAGGACAGGTATTGGGGACTGGAATGGGACTGCTAAGGGGGACATTCATAGCAAAATCAAAACAAAAGAAATCAATCCCAAATCAAAAAACTGAAACATAGTATCCAGTTTTCATACATCCCCATATTGATTCCCACACATCACCAAATCATACCAAAACTGAGACACAACTAGATTATATATAGGAGAACCCATATTGGGACTTAAACCAATATTTAAATAGTAATAAATATGTTAAAATAGGTGTCCAAAGTCGTATTTGAAAACTGGGAATTCAGGAAATAAATACCATGTTTCAGAATTTGGTAAATTGCTAAAAACTAATGAAAACATATTAAAA
This sequence comes from Iris pallida, assembly GCA_029216955.1. Lineage (NCBI taxonomy): Eukaryota > Viridiplantae > Streptophyta > Magnoliopsida > Asparagales > Iridaceae > Iris > Iris pallida. Next base: position 6,957,558 of record JANAVB010006993.1, on the reverse strand, counting down.
TTCAAAATAAGAGGTTGGTAATGTGAGGACACATTGCATACGTGTTACGTGATGTGTTTGTGTCCACAAAAGTGGACACAAACGTGTCCAATCACTTTAAAACCAAAATCAGTAAAAACTGAACACAGCAGTGCACAATCATCGTGCACGTGTGCACGCGTGTCGTGCACACGACACAAGACACAACGTGTCTCGAGGTCACTAACCTAGGTTCGCCTAGGATAGGTCCTCGTGTCTAGGTGTCTGCACTGGGTCCTAGTGTCCGCGTGTCTGACTTACACACGCGTATTAGTGACACCCAAATCGACTGAACCTGTCAGTCTCGAATCAGTGCAGAGCCTCGTGCTCACTCGACACGACACGGGGACACGTGGTACTTGACACACGTGGTGTCAGTCATTGCCCCCTAGTGTGTGTCGAGTTTTACGTGTCCTTGTGCTGTGTCCGAAGAGAAATAGCCCCCGCACAGCAGGACACGCGTACAGCCCCGCGTGCGCGCGCGCACCCGCGTGTGCACGTGTCTAATCCGACACGATGCGACACAGGGACACCCTCAGTCATGAAAAATCATGTAAGCGACAACAAAAACTAATTTCCTATTCAAAAAGTTTTCGAAAATAACACAAAAACTTCCTCTGTGGCATTTTCACAAACACATGCATAAGGACACTGATACGTGTCCAAATAGGACACGAAATAGACCCAAATTTTAGGGTTTCCTATTCCTACAGTTAGGTTAGGCCTAGGGTTCCCTAGAAATGCAATAAAACTAGAATTTCATGGTGAAAATAGGAAGTTACCTCTATGTATCAAAATCTCCAAAAAGCTCTAAAGAGAGAGGTTCCTCTTGAGAGTCAAACTCCTCCAAATTGATTTGAATCTGAGAATAAAATATAACAACAGCAAGAATACTAAAATTAAAACCTATTACAATTTGTTTGGAGGAAAAATGAGCTAAAATAGATTTTCTAGGGATTTTTGAAGTAGGGACATTACCTCTTCCTAAACCTTGTTCTTCCTTAGAGGCTAGCCCTAATTCTAAGAGAATATTTATAAGGGAGGAATCCCAAGGATGGGTTAAGTGGCTGGACAAAATGTTAGGGTTAGGGTTGGGCACTTGACTAATTGTCTTTGGGCTTAGTCATAAAACAAATGACTTAAAAATCACAAGTCATGACTTGTGGTCAAATCTTTCTATTCAAAACTCTATATTCCTAATTGATTTTACTAATCAGAGTATGGTTAACTTAACTTAACCTATGGTCTCATATCTAGCCAAGTCCAACTCAACTAGGGTTAGGTCACAAAGTCAAAGCTAGTCAAAGTCAACCTAGTCAACCCTCATTCAAACAATTCCAAAATAAATTCTAAAAATTCCCAAAAATTCAAATAAATCCTAAAATGACAAAAATATCCTCTAGGCTAAAATTTACTAATCAAACATCCTAATCACATGGCTAGGCTCTAGGTCAACAGTCTCTAAGGCTATACTAGTCAAACACTAAAATCATAAGTCATGATTTAAATAGTTTAAAAATGATTAAACATTACCAAAAATCATATTATTAATTAAATACCATAATTAAATAACTTAAAATATAAAATTTCAAAATTATCCTCATTTTAGAAAACTGGGTGTTACAGGTCATACCCGTGAGGTTGAGCCACCGGGATGAAAGGGTTGAAGAAGGTGGAGGAGGAGCGGGGACGCTTCGGATTGGCCATGGAGGAAGGTTAGGGTTTTGGGATGATGCGAGAAGAGTATGGAGAAGAGATAGAAGAAATAGGATTTTAATAGAGAATGAGGGAGATGAAAGGATGGAGTTTAAAACGGGAGGGTGGGTTGGGAACGATTGTAGAGGGAAGTAATGGAGGGATATGAAAGGTTAGTGGGTTGGAAATGATGAAAGGGGAGTAAAAAGAGGAGTAATGGAGGATGTAAAGAGATGGGTAATAAATGAGATGGGATGTTATAAGAGAAAAAGATGAGAGGGTAATTAATAAGGAAGTGATGGATGAGAAAGAATTAAATGAGGGTTGAGAAGGATAAGGAGAGAAGAGAATATAGGTCGGCCCAGATCTGGATTTGAAGTCCTGTCCGCCGCGATCCGGCATACCGTCGGTATGCCGACGTAAACCGACGGTATGTCGAGTTTCGATACAGAACCTAATTCTGAATCAAAAAACGGTATACCGCCGGTATACCGCTGTATACCGTCGGTGTGCCGGCCAAGAAGAGTTACGGATCAAAGGATAAAATGTCTAATTCTCGGCAAAGGAAGGTGAAGCGATCTTCCGGGAGCGGTTTGGTGAAAATATCGGCTAACTGATAAGTAGTATCTATAAATTCAAGACGAATATCTCCCTTTTGTTGATGGTCACGAAGAAAATGGTGTCCAATTTCAATGTGCTTCGTACGTGAGTGACAAATTAGATTTTTCGTGAGATTGATTGAGCTAGTGTTATCACATTTAATGGGGGTACAAGAATAAGAAATGCCATAATCTAAAAGTGTTTGTGACATCCAAAGAATTTGTGCACAACAGTAACCAGCTGCAATATACTCGGCCTCAGTGGTTGAAAAAGTAACAGAATTTTGTTTCTTACTAAACCACGATACCAAAGACTTCTCGAGGAATTGACATGTGCCACTAGTGCTCTTTCGGTCAATCTTGCATCCGACAAAATCCGCATCCGAAAAGCCGTGAAGCTCGAAGGATGAGGATTTCGGATACCAAAGACCCATGTTAATGGTGCCTTTGAGATAACGAAAAATGCGCTTAACGGCACACAAGTGTGATTCCTTTGGATTGGCTTGATATCGTGCACACAAGCAAACACTAAACATGATATCAGGACGGCTAGCAGTTAAATAAAGTAAACTACCGATCATACCTCTATACTTACGAATGTCGACCGATGTGCCATCTTCATCATTGTCAAGCTTTGTCGTTGTGGCCATAGGAGTCCTCATTGATTTGGATGAGTCGAGGTCGAAATGCTTTAGGAGGTCCTTTGTATATTTTGCTTGATTGATGAAGGTTCCTTTGGGTCCTTGTTTGATTTGTAACCCCAAAAAGAAGGAAAGCTCACCCATCATACTCATTTCAAATTCTTCCTGCATAACTTTAGCAAATTCTACACAAAGTGTGTTGTTATTAGAACCAAAAATAATATCATCGACATAAATTTGAACCAATAAGAGAGTGCCATTATGGGATTTAATAAAAAGTGTTGTGTCAACTTTTCACTTTGAAAAATTGTGATAAACAAGAACGGAGCTAAGGCGTTCATACCAAGCACGGGGAGCTTGTTTGAGGCCATAAAGGGCTTTGTGGAGTTTGAACACGTGATTAGAAAATTGAAAATCTTCAAAGCCGGGAGGTTGTTTAACATAAACTTTCTTTTTAATAATACCATTCAGAAAAGTACTCTTAACATCCATTTGAAAGAGCTTAAAGTGATTAAAACAAGCAAAAGCACAAAGCATACGAATGGATTCAAGACGTGCAACCGGAGCATAGGTTTCGTCGTAGTCAATGCCTTCCTCTTGGTTATAGCCTTGAGCAACCAATCGGGCCTTGTTACGAGTCACCAACCCATCTTCATTAAGTTTGTTGCGAAACACCCATTTTGTTCTAATAATGGGATGATTGCTAGGTTTTGGGACAAGTTCCCAAACCTTGCTTCGCTCAAATTGATTTAGCTCCTCTTGCATAGCTATCATCCAAAATTCATCAGAAAAAGCATCATTAACATTTTTCGGCTCTATTTGAGAGATAAAAGCCACGTTTGCACAAAGATCACGAGTGGCGGATCTAGTGCTAACACTGGAGGAAGGATCCCCAATGATAAGCTCCTTAGGATGATTGGTGACAAATCTCCATTCTTTTGGGAGATCCTTTTGAGGAGGCTCGAGAGGAGGAGACTCTTTTGATGAAGTCACAGCTTCATTGTTAGATGAAGAAGGACGGTCTTCAATAGAGGAGTTCTCCAACCCAAACGAGATGTCATCAATATCCTCGGAAGAGGAGAATGTAGAAGAGTTGAGTTTATTAAAAGAGACATTGATTGACTCTTCGACAACAAGACTTTTTTTATTAAAATACGAAAACCTTTACTATGAGTAGAGTATCCAAGGAATATTCCTTCATAGGCTTTTTCTTCAAACTTGCCTAGGTTATCCTTGGTATTCAAAATAAAACAATTGCAACCAAAAACTTTAAAATATTCAATAGAGGGAATTTTGTCAAACCAAAGCTCATAAGGAGTCTTCTTAGAAATAGGTCTAATCAAGACCTTATTTATAACATGACATGTCGTATTAACGGCTTCCGCCCAAAAATATTGGGGGAGCTTATATTGGTTTAACATAACCCGGGCCATATCGCCAAGGGTTCTATTCTTTCTCTCTACAACACCATTTTGTTGAGGAGTTCGTGGACAAGCAAAATCATGTCCAAAACTATTCTTTTCACAAAATCTTTTGAAATCGGCATTATCAAATTCTCCTCCATGATCACTTCTAATTTTGTTAATAGAAAAACCTTTCTCATTTTGAACACGTTTACAAAAGCCAACAAATTCACGAAAAGTATCACTTTTGCAAGCAAGAAAAATAACCCAAGTGAATCTCGAAAAATCATCAACTAAAACAAAAGCATAAAGCTTGCCTCCAAGGCTAGCAACTCTACTAGGACCAAAAAGATCCATATGGATAAGTTGAAGAGGTCTAGAAGTACTCACAGAGTTGATTGATTTGACAGAAGACTTAGTTAACTTACTCTTCTCGTATTCTTCACACACCATATCTTTTTTGAACGGGATACTTGGGAGTCCTCTTACGAGCTTCTTTGTAGCAAGATGAGAGATGGTATCCATGTTGGCGTGTCCAAGCCTCATGTGCCAAAGCCAACTCTCATCGTTTTTAGCAACTAAGCACCAGTCATTGTTAGTGTCTTCAACAAGATATAAAACATAGATATTTTCTCTAATGCCTTCACAAAAAATAGATCCGTTGGAGTTATCGGTAATGAAGCATTTGAGCTTAACAAATTTGATATCATAACCATTATCGGTAAGATGACTAATACTAAGAAGATTGTGTTTAAGATTAGTAACAAGACACACATTCTTAATACAAGGATAAGGAGGGGAACCTATATTACCATTCTCTATAATGTGACCTTTAAGATTGTTACAAAAAGAGACGTGTCCTTCATTCTTCATCGATAGCGTTGTAAATAATGAAGCATCCCCGGTCATGTGCCGTGAACAACCGCTATCGAGAATCCACTTACTTCTAGCTTGAGAAGGACTCTTCACCTACAACATAAGTTGAAGATGAACATTTTGGTACCCATGATCTTATGGGTCCTTGAGTGTTAGTCTTAGGAACCCACATAAAAACTTTCTTGTCAACAAGTTTCCTTGTATGACAATAATTGGTCGTATGTCCATGCAAGCCACATTAATTGCAAATCATAGAGGATTTAGAAGAAAAAATGTGAGAATCATGCATATGTGAATCTCTAGTACGAGGAGCTCTAGTATTAGTATTATGATGATGATAATAAAAAGCATGATACGAAGTGTTTTTCTTAACAAAAGGTCCTTTCCTTGTGTTAGAGAAGGATTTGTGTGTAGTGTTCATGTAAGAAGTATGCCTAGTGTCACGACCCGCACCCTGATTAGGGGCACGAGAAGTGGTTACGTCCAGCCTACGCCGCAGCATCGGCGGTAGAACGCTGTCTAGGTTGTCTACAAAACTACACTAAACAGATAAAGGTACCTGTACAGTATATACACTCCGAATGGAGGTGACATAGCAATACTGTCTCAATCACATAAACTAACTAGGATAGATAGCACGAGAGAAAATATGATAGATGAAGCAGAAAATAAGTTCGAGATCCACACAAGTCCAAGACTAAACATAACATCACAGAATATAATATAATACTACAGTCTGAAAAGTACTAGCTGGCTCGCAGGCCAGGCAAACCTAACTAAACTATACTACTCAGGGTGAGCAAAGTCTAGTGGCTCTACTAACAAGCCACGGTCCAAGTCTACTCTATCTAACCCGACCCCATAGTAGGTCGGACAATCAGCCTCTGAATCATCTGTAATATATCATAACGGTATCCTGTCAGGAAAATGAGCAAGTACAAACACCAACAGCAGTTCCATGTGAATTGACAAAAGCTATAAGAGACAGCATAATGAAATACAAGACAAAATCAACTGGAAATACATATCATGATGAGAGTACTGAAAAGGACGATAAAACATAGATATAGGATGACTTGGGAACTATTCGGAAGCCGAGTTACAACCCTTAAACCAAACAAGGACCGGGGTTGTAACCCTTCTCCCGAACAGAACCTAGTCACCCAAGATAATAAATATAAAAAGGTGCCTTGAATTATTAGTACGTCATGTGATCGGCTTGGGAAAGGCTTTCCATCTGACCGACTAAGAACCATAAAATAGAAACGATAAGGCCGGTCACCATGGAAAGCCATAACCGTAGGGTGAGGCTTTACCCGTCGTGAGGTGAGGGTATAGCTATTAACCATGAGTACCATAGAACCATGTGGGAATTGATCACACAACCACTAATAACTCCCCCATCCCCGAATAGTACAATGGATCTGGACATGACACGTTATGACACGGGATTCCACAAGAGGGTAGCAAGTCCCCTTTGAAATCGGTGTCTATACCAATACACTGAAATAAGACGGAATATGTACCAATATACCATGTAACTCTAGGAATAACATCCCATGTCATGATCCAACATATACTAGTCCGTGAACTGTCGTGACTGGAAATCGAGTATAACACTACAACTGAATCAGATATAGCAGATATCAAGACAATGAAAACTATCAGTGAATGTACTCGCCTGTCGTCCTGAGCTGTATGGTATATCAATGCTCAGAGCGGTATCAGAAGACCTAAATATGAGATACTGTAAGTTAATTTAGGTTTAAACAAGTTTAGGAATGATTTACAATGAATGATATGCAATCTAGGTCAAACTAGGTCTCACTGAGTCACACTAAGTCCTGTCAAGTCAATCTAGGTCAAATCAAGTTATATCAAGTCAATCTAAGCCTAACCAAGTCAATCCTAGGTCATACCAGGCATCACGGGTCAAAACAAGTCAAAGAAAGTCAAACGGGATCAAGAGTTGGCCTACAGTTGACTTTTGGTCAACTGGTCAACCCTGGTCAACTCTAGGTCAACCCTAGGTCAAACTAGTCAAATGTTGACCAACAGTTGACTTTTGGTCAACTGGTCAACTCTAGTTTGGATAATTACAAGTTTGCCCTCCAAAGGTTTAAATAGCTAATAAATATGAAAGGGTCAAGCCGGGGGTAGTTTAGTCAAACCGAAACCACTAATCTATAACTAAATATTAACTAAAATAATAGTCTAGTCTCTAACCAAAATATCTAACATGTGGGCCATGGCTAACTAGTGTGTGGGCCCGCTAAGGTCAAAATACCCCGGGTCCCCGAAACAAGTCAAAACAAGTCGGAAAGAGTTGAAATTCGAACCTGATTCAAATAACCCCAAAATAATACAAATAATAATTAAAAAATTCCAAAATAATTTTTAAAGTAGAAAATTACAAAAATACCCCTGTTTCTGGAAACTGGGGGTGACAAATCTATCCACCTAAAAAAAATTTCGTCCTCGAAATTGAAGACCAAACAATAGTAAAATATCAAAATCAAAAGTCATGGCTTAAAATTTAAAATGATTAAAATCTCAAAAATCAAAGCATGAATTAAATGACTAAAATTATAAAATTTAAAATTACTCTCAAAAAGAAACTGGGTGCGATAAGTCTATCCACCTAAAAAGAATCCATCCTCCAAAAATTAAAACAAAGTAAACACAGAAAAATCATGCAGTTCGATAATCGTATGCGTCTGTCCAATCATCATGATACTCAGAATCTCCGTCATGCTAGTGAGCAAGGCTACGATAATCACAGAGTCCTCAACTACGGTACATACCTCTAGAATTATGGTATTTAAAATTTTCGCATTGCCGCTAGCTTGACAGCGAAAACCTTAAATTCCCACACCCTAGGAATACGTCCATAGTCCGACTATATTTCCTCACTCTGCCTTCTAGCATGACCCTAGAGGATTCTAAAATCTCATAATCGAGGCGACCTAGCCCATACGACTTATCTCAGAAGAAAATCACATCACAGAACAATTTTATCCAATCGATCATGAACAGATAGAATCGAATTTCAAACAGTTTATAATTAAGGAAGCAAATGCGAAAATGAGATCGAAAGATTGGAACCTGCACTCTGCTCTGCTACTGCCTGAGTGGGCTTAACTGTCATGGCGAAAGCTCGCCCCTGGTGGCCTCCTCTAGCCTGCCACACTCTGTCCCGGCCAGCCTGTCTGGCTGCACGGGCTGCACAGTTCTTCATCTGGTGGTCTGGAGCTCCACAAAATAAACAAACTCCCAGCTTCATCCTACAAACATCCCGGGTGTGCCCTATCTTCTTACAGAAAGCACACTGGACGACCTGTCTCTTGCCCTGACCCTGCTGTTGGTCGTCACGTGCTAGTACCTGACGTACTCTGTCCGCACGGGCTCCCTTCAGGTGCTGCTGAAAATACTGCTGCTGCGTCTGAAGTGGAGGAGCTCTCCGCTGAACTGCTGGTCCTCTGGCCGGCTGTGCTCTGTCCTGAACTCCTCGGGCTCCCCGGGAACGGCAGTCCTTCAGCTGGTGATCGGACGCCCCACAGTATAAACAGGCGCCCGATCTCTTCCTGCACACCTCTACAGTGTGCCCTGGCCTCCTACAAAAATGGCACTGTGCTGCTGGCCTCTGTCTCTGACACTGATACTGAACTGGGGTATCCTGAACTGTACCCGGTACAACCCTCTCCACTGCTGCCATGGCTAACTGGTGCGAGTTCTCCATGGTCTGCCTCAGCATCTCCATCTGTCGGTGTGACGCCTCCGACTGACGCTGCGACGCCTCTGCCTGGGAACTCTGTGTCTCCATCATCTGCTGAAGGAGAAGGAACAAGTGATGTGTATCCGTCGGTATCGGTGGTAGTGGCGGCAGTATCTCTGGAAGAACGGCCGTAACCCTCTGGGGTGGAGGTGGTAGACCTCCCTGCGCAACTGCCACTGCTACTCCTGCCTGAAGGGCAGGAACTGATGCCGCTGCACTCTCGACTGTCGGTCCCGTAGCCGGAGGTGGAAGACCTCCCTGATCTGACCTCTCTGGAACTGCGCTAGAATCCGCTGCTGGAGAACGAGTGATTGTCATCCTGAAGACGAATTGAACCCAAGAGATCAATATGGCACATGATAGGACATTATCAAAGGAGGACAATTGAATTCAAATACAAGAAGAGTTGTCATGGTAATCAAAAGATCAGAGTTTTTCCTAAAAATGTGATTGAGTAACTCCTATCATACCCTAGATCCTATGTCCTAATCGCAGGCTCGTAATTAGCACTTTAAGTCGAGCACCATTACGAGATCGCACTAATTGCGACATCGACCTTGCATGGGCCGCCACAAAAACGTGTCACGACCCGCACCCTGATTAGGGGCACGAGAAGTGGTTACGTCCAGCCTACGCCGCAGCATCGGCGGTAGAACGCTGTCTAGGTTGTCTACAAAACTACACTAAACAGATAAAGGTACCTGTACAGTATATACACTCCGAATGGAGGTGACATAGCAATACTGTCTCAATCACATAAACTAACTAGGATAGATAGCACGAGAGAAAATATGATAGATGAAGCAGAAAATAAGTTCGAGATCCACACAAGTCCAAGACTAAACATAACATCACAGAATATAATATAATACTACAGTCTGAAAAGTACTAGCTGGCTCGCAGGCCAGGCAAACCTAACTAAACTATACTACTCAGGGTGAGCAAAGTCTAGTGGCTCTACTAACAAGCCACGGTCCAAGTCTACTCTATCTAACCCGACCCCATAGTAGGTCGGACAATCAGCCTCTGAATCATCTGTAATATATCATAACGGTATCCTGTCAGGAAAATGAGCAAGTACAAACACCAACAGCAGTTCCATGTGAATTGACAAAAGCTATAAGAGACAGCATAATGAAATACAAGACAAAATCAACTGGAAATACATATCATGATGAGAGTACTGAAAAGGACGATAAAACATAGATATAGGATGACTTGGGAACTATTCGGAAGCCGAGTTACAACCCTTAAACCAAACAAGGACCGGGGTTGTAACCCTTCTCCCGAACAGAACCTAGTCACCCAAGATAATAAATATAAAAAGGTGCCTTGAATTATTAGTACGTCATGTGATCGGCTTGGGAAAGGCTTTCCATCTGACCGACTAAGAACCATAAAATAGAAACGATAAGGCCGGTCACCATGGAAAGCCATAACCGTAGGGTGAGGCTTTACCCGTCGTGAGGTGAGGGTATAGCTATTAACCATGAGTACCATAGAACCATGTGGGAATTGATCACACAACCACTAATAACTCCCCCATCCCCGAATAGTACAATGGATCTGGACATGACACGTTATGACACGGGATTCCACAAGAGGGTAGCAAGTCCCCTTTGAAATCGGTGTCTATACCAATACACTGAAATAAGACGGAATATGTACCAATATACCATGTAACTCTAGGAATAACATCCCATGTCATGATCCAACATATACTAGTCCGTGAACTGTCGTGACTGGAAATCGAGTATAACACTACAACTGAATCAGATATAGCAGATATCAAGACAATGAAAACTATCAGTGAATGTACTCGCCTGTCGTCCTGAGCTGTATGGTATATCAATGCTCAGAGCGGTATCAGAAGACCTAAATATGAGATACTGTAAGTTAATTTAGGTTTAAACAAGTTTAGGAATGATTTACAATGAATGATATGCAATCTAGGTCAAACTAGGTCTCACTGAGTCACACTAAGTCCTGTCAAGTCAATCTAGGTCAAATCAAGTTATATCAAGTCAATCTAAGCCTAACCAAGTCAATCCTAGGTCATACCAGGCATCACGGGTCAAAACAAGTCAAAGAAAGTCAAACGGGATCAAGAGTTGGCCTACAGTTGACTTTTGGTCAACTGGTCAACCCTGGTCAACTCTAGGTCAACCCTAGGTCAAACTAGTCAAATGTTGACCAACAGTTGACTTTTGGTCAACTGGTCAACTCTAGTTTGGATAATTACAAGTTTGCCCTCCAAAGGTTTAAATAGCTAATAAATATGAAAGGGTCAAGCCGGGGGTAGTTTAGTCAAACCGAAACCACTAATCTATAACTAAATATTAACTAAAATAATAGTCTAGTCTCTAACCAAAATATCTAACATGTGGGCCATGGCTAACTAGTGTGTGGGCCCGCTAAGGTCAAAATACCCCGGGTCCCCGAAACAAGTCAAAACAAGTCGGAAAGAGTTGAAATTCGAACCTGATTCAAATAACCCCAAAATAATACAAATAATAATTAAAAAATTCCAAAATAATTTTTAAAGTAGAAAATTACAAAAATACCCCTGTTTCTGGAAACTGGGGGTGACACCTAGCATTGTGATGAGTGTGGAGGTGTCTAGGAGCATGCATGTGAGTGGTGTTCTTATTACCTAATTTCTTACTCTGTAGAAGAAGATCATTATACTTAATAGAAGTGTCATATTCTCTTCTATTAGCATCTTGAACTTTGTGCATAGCAAATTAATAAGAGCTTCTCATAGATTGAATCTCATCATCTTTTTTCTTGATGGTGTCAAGAGATTCTTGAAACTTGAGTCACAAAGACTCTATTTCATCCGTGTCAGAAGCAGGGGATTTTCCCTTTACATCAATAATGATGCTTGAGAGTCTTTCTACTTCTAGTTGAAGAGCATTAATCTCTTTTAGAGATTTCTTATATTTATTCCAAACACCTTTGTGCTCTTCATGCAATTCAAGGATAGCTTTCTCCAAATCATCATAAGTAAGAGTATTTAGGGAGAGATCATCAAGTACCTCATCGGTTGCCATGAGATAAACGTTGGCATTGTGTTTGCACTCTTTGTCGTTGTCGGAGTCGTTTGCGTCACTCTCACACCAAATGCTTGTGTTGGCAAATTTTCTGGAGGACGGGCTTCCCTTGCTAGGCTTCTCGTACTTGCTTGAGTCTTTTCTTATCATCGGACAGTCCCTCTTGATGTGTCCGGGTCTTCTGTATTGATAGCACGCCGGATCTTTTTCATTGTCCCGTCTGAAGCGGTTGGCTTTGTTGAATTTAAGGAACTTCCGGAAGTGCTTAGCTGTGAGAGCTATTTCTTCATCGTCATCTGACTCATTGTCGTCGGAGCTATCCTTGGAGTAGGACTTTGTAGCTTTGAGAGCAAGAATTTCTCCTTCTCTTTGGTCTTCTCATTCTCCTTCACTTGTATGGAGGATTCCTCTTGGTCCTTCATATCGAGCTCGTGATTCATTACCCATGAGGGTCTCAAGGTTCATGACCGTCAGATCGTTCCCCTCAATGATTGCGGTAGCTTTAGGACTCCAAGCTTTCGTCAATCCTCTAAGAATTTTTCTGATCTTTTTATGAGCAGAATATTCCTTACCAAGAGAAGAGAGAGGATTAATAATATCACCAAAACGAGTAAACATGTAAGTAATAGATTCATCATGCTTCATTTTAAAGGACTCATATTCTTGTGTGAGTCTACTAATCTTGGATTCCTTCACTTGTGAAGTACCCTCGTGTGTGACTTCAAGTAACTTCCAAATCTCATTGGAAGTCTTACAAGTAGAGATTCGATTGAATTCACTACTGTCAAGAGCACAATAAAGAGCGTTCATTGCCTTGGCATCTCGACTCGCAAGCTTCTTGGTATTTTTAGTAAGTGTGTCCCGAAGGGTGTCAGAAGCAATATCCTCAATAACTTTGGAAGGAGTAGGAAGACCATTTATTACGCAATCCCATAAATCGAAATCTATGGACTTCAGATAAATGCTCATCCTAATCTTCCAGTAGTTATAGTTGGTTCCATCAAATAGGGGAGGCCTATTTGTGGAGTGTCCTTCATTGTGGAAGGTGTTGATACTAGGGTTAGAGGCCATGGATCACTCAAAGGGTGTAAATCCAAATCAAGAGAACAAAGCTCTGATACCAATTGTAGAACCCTAGAGGGGGGGTGAATAGGGAAATAAAATATAACTAGTGCAACAGAAGCAATATATGACAAATAAAAGTAAAGAGAAGGAAGATCAAACACAAGATGTATCCTGGTATCCTCGCTTGAGGCAATCCAGTCCCGGAACTCTCTCCGGCTTAAATCCACTATTATATCAAATAGTACACACGAGTTTGGATCCGAAGAACTCGTCAACTTCAACACGAGTTTGGATCCGAAGACTCGCCAACTTCAACACACGAGTTTTCTTATGAAGGCTCGCCAACTTCAAACAAATGAGAAGAGAAACTTGTTAATCTTCTAACACGTGAAGATCAAAATTTACAACTCTTAAATACTCTATCACTTTGGGAGAGGATGACAATTAAAAGCTTGGAAGAGTATTAATGGTGGAGCTCTTGGTTGTTGGAAAATTTATAGCAAGAGTTGGTTAAAGCCTCAAGAGAGAGAGAGAGAGAGCTTTCTTTTATAGAGAAACTAAGAGTGGGTGGCATTTAATGCTCTGGATACAGGCAGACCGGCATGTCGTCGGTATGCAGCGGCATACCGTCGGTATACCGGTCAAATAGTAACGGTCATATTAATGACCGTTTGAGAGCATTAAATGCGGCCATTAATGCTAGTCAGAGCAATTCAAAAACCAAATATTTGAAATTCGGTATACCGTCGGTATGCCGCGGCAAACCGTCGATATACCGACGTTTTGTCACAGCAAATTTTGGGTCGCTAAAAACGGTATACCGTCGGTATGCCGGAGGACTCTAAAAAGGGTATACCGCCGGTATGTCGAAGCATGCCGCCGGAATAGCGACAATTTGTCACAGTAACTTTCTGGACTCTAAAAACGGTATACCGCCGGTATGTCGAAGCATGCCGTCGGTATGCCGCTCTGTAGGTAATTGATTTTTGACTTGTTCTTTTACTTGTCATCCTTCCTTAGGTGTTTACAGATATACCTAGACTTTGTACAGACACGAAGACTCTAAGTAGGAGGACGCCGTCTTATGCAAGGAACGCCGGTAACTGCTTCAGTCTTCGATGTAAAAGATGGTTGCACTTGAACGGAAGGACTTTATGTAGTAGAGCTTCTGAGAATATTTGAATCTGAAGATACAGAAAACTAAACTACGAAGATGCTGTTAATAATCAAAATAAAATGTGCCAACACTTTCAACCTTAGTTTTTTCTCTCTCCCCCTCTCTTCACTTTTATGTGGGCTTAAGGACTTCTCTCTCCTCCCGTTCTTGCTTCTTCCTTCTTAAGTTTCCAGATTCCTATGAAAAGCAACAACATTCTATGTAAGACTTGTCTCTATATTGTTATTATTATTATTATTATTATTTTTAATTCTGTTCTTTTAATTGAGTTAAAGTGAACAGCACAAGCAACAAATGCTTTCATTGTTGTGTTGCTATTATTATTATTCAGAATATTCTATATACATGTAATAGTTAGGGTTATTATTAATATCATGAATATATGTACATATCTATACTAAGTATTACTATTATTATTATTATTATTATTATTATTATTATTATTATTATTATTATTATTATTAAAACTATTAGTATTATTTTATTTGTTTGCATTAATGTATATTTTCCCAGAAAATATTTTTGAAGCAAAAGTACAGTTTTGTGTTTAAATCTACATAGAATTTCAAATATAGCTTGACGTCAAAAGGGTATTTGGACAACTTCAATTTTATTCCTATACATGTTTTCCTAGATTTTTCATATATTCATCTAAAGTATTTTGGGCTAATATATATATATATATATTTGGGCTAATATTTTTTTTTCTAATATATATATATATATATATATATATATATATATATATATACATAGAATTTCAAAATAGTTATAAATATTTCTCATTTTCAAGTAGTAAATAAAAGCTTATCTTTTTACCAAAATTTTATTTTTACAAAATATGGGTTTTAGCCTTAATTTTATTATTTTGTTTCCTTGTAATATTTTTGAATTTTAGAGATATAGGTTTCAAACTAAAATACTAATTTGACAAAACTTAGAGTTCGCCCTAAATGACTTTCGATTTTTTGGGTATTTGTTTGAGAGCATATTTTGACTAATAATTTATATTTCAAATATTATAAAATATTTTCTAAAATTATATATATTATTTGACTTCTTTCAAATTTTTCTCCATCTCGTGATTTAGCCAATTATTCCTATTCCTGGCAAATACCATACCTCCCCTTATCGACCCTAGCTAACTTGATCATTCTGGACCCGATGGACCAGTCCGTGCCATCATCGGAAGCCCCCTTGCGTATTTGTAACACCAAAGTCAAACTTTGTGCCACATTGAATATCGCATTACACCAGACGACCCACCAGGCAAGTATACCTTGCTAATTTACTGTCTTATTATATTATTTTCTGCATTTATTTATTTGTTTCATATTTGTTAGTTTATATGTTATAATCTGTGCGTCCAAGCCACACTTGGGTGCAAACGACTTTATCAGTCATTTCTTTTACTTTATTTTTATGTTGTATGTTAACTTAGTTGTAATGGACCACCTTCCTATTATGGTATATTCTTATATCTCTATTGGCCTTGACACACACTACACGGTTTGAGACAGTTTGCTAGGGGCACGACTTATGGACTGGCCATCTCTATTGTCGTGTGACGGATAGATGATCGTAACTGCTATGACTTGGGTTTTAAAGACTCAAGCAGTTACAAAACTGGACGAGCCACGGACATGACTTGGACAGTAGGGAACATTGGGGGAGGATAGTCGCTAGTGCGTATAGAAATCCAAAAAGGTAAATCGCAGTCTCCGGATGGAACTGTGACAATTTATATTTGCAGATACCCTATGACGTTTTGGACGTTACGGACGGATACAGATGACTGGATGCCAGTTACGTACATGTAGCCTAAATCCTACCCATGCGCATGAAAGTTGACCTCCAAAATTGCACAATAGATGGTTAGCATTCCTTTTTGCATATTGGTGTCTAGGAGAGTTATGTATATTAGTTTATTATTCTGACAGTTCATATTAGCAAGTTCTTCCTGTATCTTGCTACGTTCCTCTGAGGACCTGGTTATTTTCAAGGTGTGTATTCATGTCTTCCACATGTATTTTAGCCGGGATCGTGGTCTTCTCCATTTATTCGAAGATGACGTGACTTGGTTCCTATTTGCTACTCCCACTTAGTCCGTTTATATATCATGTACTTCTTCTTTTTTATTTTGGTTGGTAGTGGACGTGTGTGCACCCAACATATTGTATAAGAATAATTCATTATATGATATCTTTTATTCTCTTTGTGGATGAGATTAGTTAGTTGTGATTTTCTCTATTTTATAGTTTATGTATACATACAAGGCCCCTATACTTCGTATAAATACAGCTGGCATGTCTACGTACTTAGTCCTATGTATTTTGGGACTAGGGTGCTACATGTTTTTGTGGTGGCCCATGCAGGTCAAGATAAATTGTTTGGTTACTTAACCGTACCAATCAAGCCTGCGTATAGGATTAGAGTCTAGGATCTCATCCACATACTTGACCTCTCTCTTCGATCCACCGCTTGATTTATCGATGGCATCTTGCTTGATTATTATCTTCCCTTCGTGCTTGCTAGAGGTTAGAAAGGTGACCCCTACTAGATAGACATGTTTTTTCGTTGCCCCCACACACCATTAGTTTAACCCTTATAAGTTGGGTAGAATGTCTCATGAGCTAGCATGGCCTTCATCCTTATGACTCATTATAGTAGCTACTAGGTGGATTACCTAGATTATAAATTCTTAAGGGCCATACCTTATCGGTCGACCAAAGCCTTAGACGAGGAGACAATAGGTTGAATGTATAGGAACCAAACAAGACTTTGATTCTTAAGGAGTTCAAACTAATTCTAGTCTCTTTCAATAATTTTCACTACCACATTTCTAGGTTGAGGGTAAATTTGTCATTTTTGGGGTAAATTAAAATTATTAGTATTAATTAGAATTTATGGGAATTTTTAGGAATTATTTTGGATTTATTTGGACTAGTTTAGTTTTTGACTAGTTTTGACTCATATAGACCAACCTAGGAACTAACCCTAGTTAGTTGGGCTTGGTTAGGTCAAGTGACTCTAGTCTAACCTAGTATGACCTAAGTTAGTAGTTATTGTTTCATTAGAAATTTAATTAGGAATGTAGAAATCAAGTTATTTGATAAATGGCTTGTGATTA
Organism: Iris pallida; assembly: GCA_029216955.1. Classification (NCBI taxonomy): domain Eukaryota; kingdom Viridiplantae; phylum Streptophyta; class Magnoliopsida; order Asparagales; family Iridaceae; genus Iris; species Iris pallida. Next base: position 6,940,126 of record JANAVB010006993.1, on the reverse strand, counting down.
CATAAGTCATTTTGTGACTAAACTTGATAGGACTAGCTAACCTAGCTCAAACCCCACCCAAACCCAACATGGCTGACCAGCTAGGTTTAACCTAGGGATTCCCCCCTATTTAATCTCTCCTAGTTTTTAGGGCTAGCCTCTTTTAAGGTTCTTTCAAAAGTTCTAAGGAAAGAGGTGAGTCCCATCTTCCAAAAATCCTTAAAAATCCATTTTAAATCCTTTTTCCTTCAAACCAATTTCTTTAGGACCTAAATTTCTTCCTCTTGCTGCTGGAAATAATTTGGTTGCAGGAAGAAACAATTTGTGAGACTTGGAGGCTTGAGGAGTTCATTGCATTTGGGGACTTTTCTACCCATTGTTCTTCAAGAGGTAACTTCTCCATTTCTCCATGGATTTCCATTTTGTCTTCACCAATAGGAAGCCCTAAGGGTCCCCCTAAGGTCTGTATAACTTTTGTGTCGAGTGTCATTGGATTCGTGTCCGTTCTGGACACGTATCAGTGACCATGCATTGTGTTCGACGAAATGCCTCAAAGGGCATTTCGATCGATTTATTTTATTATTTTTGAATAGGAATAATAGATCTGATGTTGTCTTTTGATCCTTGTGCTTACGCATTAGTGTTGTGTCGTTTTCGTGTCGTTTGATTGTGTGGACACGCGCGTGCACACGGCCGCACGCTGCTACAGGGATCCCCTGCCTATCGGGCCCTGTAGCGGACACGACACGTTTCGTATGGACACGAAACTCGACACGAGGCTAGGGGCATGGACTGACACGCGATGTGTCAAGTCTCACATGACCCCGAGTCGTGTCGAGAGAGTTATGAATCCCGCATGGGGATTTGCCTAGGCAGTGCACAGTGGATTTTCTCCACTGACATGGGTCTCGTGTCTGACCCTGACACATCGTGGACACTGGCCGATGGGCCCATGAGGTAGCCCTATAGGTGGGCTACCCATATGTGTCACCACGAGATTCATTCGTGTCCTGTGTCGTACACACGACACAAGTGCACGTGTGCACGAGACAGTGCACTGTCAGTGTACTGTATGTGTTTCTCTTTGTGTTTCTTGCTGTGGACACGCCGTGTCGGCCTATGGGTGACACGAAATGATGTGTAGGGTTGTGCACGAGGGGTGTTTACATTTTCAAGGCTTTGGATTCATGATTAATTGTTTTGCTATTTCTTTTTCCATTAAATCAATGTAATGTCTGATACTGTCAAACATTTCCTGTGCATTTCCAGTTTTTTTTCCAAGTTGGTATTGTTCATGATTAAATCCTAGTATTGATGTTTAATACTGAGCTTAAGTCCAAGTTAAGATAACCTGAGTTGAATCTCAGTCCAGTTGGGTGTGATTCCCTCCTGTCCTTCTTCTTAGTTAACTGAAAACTAAATTTCAAACTGATATATTTTCTAGTTCACTGTTAATAATTTTCATACTGATTAGGGTTCACATTGAAATGTTTTGAATGTCTTCATGGGACTAAGTATCTGAGATTGGTTACCTTCCTTTCTTCCCTTTCGAATTGAGTTTCCCAGTTAGTACAAAACCTGAGAAAATTTCCTAAGTATTTTCCTGCATCTTCATATGACACTCTTGTTCACTGTCAACATTAGATTCAATGTTCCTATATTAATTCTGGGATTATGTGGACTGTCAAGTATTTGTAAAACCTGAGATTGATTTTCCAGTTTTGGTGAAAACTGAGATTTAAAGTACATGAATTGTTTCCTTCCCTTTTCCTAACTGACTTATGTTTCCAGATTGGAACCTGAGAAGTTGGCCTTAATTTCCTGTATTTACAAGCATAACCAACACACACACTCTTTCACTGTTTGTGTAATTCCTGCTGTACACACCCTTGATTTTCTGTACACAGACACCACTGTACACTGCTCACTGTTGGAGTATTTCCTGCACACTAGTTAGCCTATAACACAACACACACTACTCTTTATTTACTGTCACATTTTCCTGCAACAGAGCACACACTCACAATGTCTCTCCTCATGACAGTTACATGTATACACATCACACTGCTCTCCCTATATGCCTATCTCATGTGCAGTCTATTATAGGACTATATATATTGTAATATAATGTATTATATATATATGTAAGTAATATATGCCTTGTGACATATATGCTCCTATATATATGAGTGTGGTTTTATATATAAATATATATATATTGTGTATAATTGGGGTGCCATGTGTTAGTACACACATGGGGGTATGGGTCATACTAGTATATGTTTATGCCATATAACTTGAGTATTTACTATATATAGGTTATGTGTGTACTTGTGTTAGAATAGGCCTAGGAAGTTTGGTGTAGCCTGGTGAGACTAGATAGGGCTTGTACTACAATATTAGTCTTGGTTGACCTAGTTGACTTCTAGGGTTGACCAAAGTTGACCAAGAGTTGACTTTGGCCTAGATTGACTTAGAATCATGTAGAATGCATAGTAGGATTCCATTTTGCTATTCTGGACTTGTTGTGACTTGTGCTGTTCTGATTAGGAGCCAGACACCACTCCTTGGACGGTACTTTTCATATTGGACACTCAGTTACAGGCGAGTACATTCTCTGATCATTTCATATCCTGCTTAGAATTATTACATGCAGTAGATTACTTTACTTGTACTGTCACGTTGGTCACACGGATTGGTACTATATGGATCTCTACATGCGATGTTATCCCCCTCGGGAGCATCGGGTACATTGTGCTTGTGCGTTTCACTTTTATCATGTACTCCTGTGCTTTCATTACATGTGCACTCCTGTGAATCTTGTACTCTCATGTTCACGGAGCCCCCATGTATACTATCACGTGCACCCTATATGGGCCCCCATGTGATATCTTGTACAATAACATAACCTGTATAGATCCTTGTGTATTGATTGGGGTACGGGGGAGTAGAATTGGGCATGTGAATAATACACCAGTAGTTTTTTATCAGAATCTCATCCTTAGTATCTTATCAGAATCTCCTATGCCATTTACATGTCCATATTGTACTCTGACTCACTAGTCACTGCTAGTTCTCTATGTATAGTAGATATTTACATTACAGTTCTCTTCCTGTTTACATACCGTATTTCTTCAGTACTCGTATCTTACTTTACTGCATGTTTTTACTTTCTAACCTGCTATGATCTGTTGAGATGTACTGTACTCGTTCCTGTCCTGACTGGACCTGTTGAAATATTACAGAGGACGAGGAGGAGGCCTGCCTGGACACCTACTACGGGGCAGCCCTAGATGACACCTGTGAGCTGGACCCTCAGGAGGATCCAACAGTAGCTGAGGACCTTCCCCCGACTGCCTAGACTAGATTAGCTAGCTTGTTTTTCATTTGTAGTCTTGAGACATGTTCTAGTTAGACTCTTATTTGGAGATCAGTTGTATATATTCTTTTATCTGAGACCTTGTACTGCTGGGATTATCTTAGACTACTGTTTTATCTATTTCATTTCCTTGAGTTCTATTCATATCGTGCTATATCTTCCTTAGTTGTGATTGAGTTTCTATTGCTATGTCACCCCCATTCGGGGAGTATAAACTGTTTAGATATTTACATTGCTAGATGTTGTGACCTAGGACAGCGTTCTACCGCCGACACTGCGACGTAGGCTGGACGTATTCGCGTCTCGTGCCCTTACTCTAGGGTACGGGTCGTGACAATAATAATCTCACCATCTCGACTAAATGTTGCTACTATAGCCTAGTTTTGCAAGTTTAACCGTTATCAAACTTGTTCAAGACACATGATATTGAGCGCGCGCTCAATAACATATTGTCTAATCAGAACCGGTGCATGATGGTCTGATCAACCTAGTGCACTTTGGTTCGTCTTTCATACGATTATTCTACGTGGTTGAGATATAGTTAAACTTGTCCCTTAGAATCTCATCCACTATTGCCTTGGGCCTTGGCAATTCTTTTTGAATTGTTCGGTCTCCTTTGAACCATGTATTCGTATTCAAATTCGATAATCTCTTCTTCGAACCCTTTGTTACTTTCGCCTTCATCTATTTTAGAAGGAAAAAAGCACTGTACTTGAATTTCCTTTAGCTGTCCTTTCACTTATGACCATTATCGTTCAATGTTACTATACCTTCGTCCTAAACTGCTTATTCTTTTCCTTGGCCCAATATTTACTATCACGACCACCTAATCACTTAAAATAGGAGTGAATCTAATCGTTCTCCTAATCGTGCCCTCAACCTACTCCTAAGAAACTATATCTTAAGTCTCTAAATTATTTATCTTGATCTACTTAAAACCCTTAATCTTTTCCATTTGCGTTTATTAGCCATGTCCATGATTTATTATCTAAATTACGATTTTCTAATGCTTGTTTATGTTGTTTCTTGCCTCGCCCAAGAACTCGTCGAATTGTCATTACCAATATACCCCTTGTGCCTTCTTACCCCCTACTTATTCTTAATTTCAAGGACAAAATTCTTGTAAGTTGGGTAGGATGTAAAACCCCTAAATTTTACCATAAATTTTTTTGGTATTAATTTGCTATTTTGGTATTTGTACGACGAGTACGAATACATGTACGAGAAGTATATTTCGTATACTAAAGTTTACATTTTATAGATTTTTTTATCTAGAAAATAAATAAATATATTTATTTGAAATTACCCTTGTCCAAATATAGAATATAGTAATACATATTTTGTCAAACTTTAATTATTTTTCTTATAATTTATTTTATTTATTTATGTAAGTATGAGTAATAATAATATTTTATTAAATACAAATTTATTGATGAATCTCATTTTCAAAATTTATTATGCTATTTAATTAAAAATGTAGTTTGAAACTATTTCCTATTAATACTTAAATATTTATGATGATTTTGGAAATTAATTAATTATTATTATAAAAAGATAATTTGAATTTAATTGTTATAATTTAAATGGTGATTTTATTTTATTTATTTATTTTAAATACTTTAATTTAAATGTGTAATTTATCTATATTTAAATTGGATTTAGATTTAGATATGAATGTATTGATTTAAATTTAATAGTAAAATTATCTATTTGGGTTTAAATAAATTATAGTCTTTATCCTAATGGGTTTCCACCTCCTATAAAAGGAGAGGTACTTGTCCTCTTTTTCCATGAACTCCACAACACCAAATTTCCATAACCAATGGTGCATCGTGTCCGTGTCCGTGCCTTCCCATCCACTATAATGTTCTAATACAATTACATTATCATATACGTGTGGGACAACCCCTGACACGAACCAAACATCGAAAACCTAAACCTAACCCGTTCCTCCTCCCTGACCGTCTTCCGACACCACCACAGACAACCGTTCCCGACCCACCTCCTCCGGTGCCATACCGCCAACGCTACCCGCTGTCGTCACCACAACTTCTTCTCCAACCCGGCCCACATCATCGCCAGTACTGCTCGCCTCCTCCTCTATCGATCAGATCCAAAACTAAACTGCCACCTCTTCCACCCCGACTACCACAGAGACCACCTGCTACCACCATCGCGTCTCACCTACTGCCGCACACCCCCGACAGCCACCACCATGTCAATACCACCCCCACCATTACCAAAATAAGTCGCAGCAACCTTGGCCAACCCAGGCCGACTGAGCACCCACGGCTTTCCCTCACATCAACCAACTGACCACCTTCTACAACACTCATCACCACCACCCTCAACAGAACCACAATAGCCCTTTCACTACCGTAGTCGACCACATTCCGGCCACAGCCCACAATCACGCCACCGTATGCGTCGACCACCCCCACGCAAAAAAAAGATAAAAAAGAAAAAAAGAAAAAAGAAAAAAAAGAAAGCTCGAAACCCTCACTCGTCCGGCGCCTCCGTCGCGCATGACCTCTCCGGTGGCCACCATGCCCTTGCAGCCCCTACCGCGCGTCCGTCCCTCCCGGCCGCACCGAAGCTTCCATCGTGAACAGCGCCGGAGTGGCCGACCGCTGCACCCTTCCTCGGCCTACTTCCACCGTGACCCGTCGTCGAACTTCGACGACAGATCTGGTAACGCCGCCTACAGGAGGATCTCCGTCGCCCGACTTGGCGTGCCTGCCACACGACCATGGAGGCCGCGCCTTTTCCGCCGCCTCCCACTGCGCGTGTCCGCCTCCCTCCGCCGGTGCCGCCCCTTACTGCCCTCACCTTCCTCTCTCATCTCGTCCTCCTCTTCACTCCCGATCTCCTTTCTTCCTCTCCTTTCAACCATAGTTTTCTCTTTCTCCCCCTCTTTTCACTTTTATGTGGGCTTATGGACTTCTCTCCCCTCCCTTTCTTGCTTATTCCTTCTTAAGTTTCTAGATTCCTATGAAAAGCAACAACACTCTGTGTAAGACTTGTCTCTATATTGTTATTATTATTAATTCTGTTCTTTTAATTGAGTTAAAGTGAACAGCACAAGCAACAAATGCTTTGATTGTTGTGTTGCTATTATTATTCAGAGTATTCTATATACATGTAATAGTTAGGGTTATTATTAATATCATGAATATATGTACATATCTATACCGAGTATTACTATTATCATTATTATTATTATTATTAAAACTATTAGTATTATTTAATTTGTTTTTATTAATGTATATTTTTCCAGAAAATGTTTTTCAAGCAAAAGTATAGTTTTGTGTTTAACTCTACATAGAATTTCAAATATAGCTTTCACCTCAAAAGGGTATTTGGACAACTTTAATTTTATTCCTAAAAATGTTTTCCTGGATTTTTTATATATTTATCTAAAGTATTTTGGGCTAAAATATTTATATATAAATAGTTTCTAATACTATAAGTACTTTTCCAAATAGTTATAAATATTTTTCGATTTTCAAGTAGTAAATAAAAGCTTATCTTTTTACCAAAATTTTATTTTTACAAAATATGGATTTTAGCCATAACTAATTTTATTATTTTGTTTCCTTATAATATTTTTGAATTATAGAGATATAGGTTTCAAACTAAAAAACTACTTTGACAAAACTTAGAGTTCGCCCTAAATGACTTTCGATTTTTTGGGTATTTGTTTGAGAGCATATTTTGACTAATAATTTATATTTCAAATATTATAAAATATTTTCTAAAATTATATATATTATTTGACTTTCTTCAATTTTTTCTCCATTTCATAATTTAGCCCATTATTCCTCTTCCTTGCCAATACCGTACCTCCCCTTATCGACCCTAGCTAACCTGATCATTCTGGATGGACCAATCTGTGCCATCATCAGAAGCCCCATTGTGTAGTTGTAACACCGAAGTCAAACTTTGTGCCACATTGATCATCGCAGTACACCAGGCGACCCACCAGGCAAGTATACCTTGCTAATTTACTGTCTTATTATATTATTTTCTGTATTTATTTATTTGTTTCATATTTGTTAGTTTATTTGTTATAATCTGCACATCCAAGCCACACTTGGGTGCAAGCGACTTTATCAATCCTTTCCTTTACTTTATTTTTATCTGTTGTATGTCGACTTAGTTGTAATGGACCACCCTCCTATTGTGGGATATTCTTATATCTCCGTTGGCCATGACATACACTACACGGTTTGAGACAGTTTGCAAGGGGTACAACTTATGGACTAGCCATCTCTATTGTCGTGTAACGGATAGATGATCGTAACTGCTATGACTAGGGTTTCAGAGACTCAAGCAGTTACAAAACTAGACGAGCCATGGACATGACTTGGACAGTGGGGAACATTGGGGGAGGACAGTCGCTAGTGCGTATGGGAATCCAAACAGGTAAACCACAATCTCCGGATGGAACGGTGGCGATCTGTATTTGCAGATGCCCTCTGACGTTTTGGACGTTACGGACGGATACAGATGACTAGATGCCAGTTACGTACATGTAGCCTAAATCCCACCCATGTGCATGAAAGTTGTCCTCTAAAATTGCACAATAGATGGTTAGCATTCCCTTTTGCATATTGGTGTCTAGGAGAGTTATGTATATTATTTATTATTCTAACAGTTCATATTAGCATGTTCTTCCTGTATCTTGCTACGTCCCTCTGAGGACCTGGTTATTTCCCAGGTGTGTGTTCATGTTTTCCACAGGTATTCTAGCCGGGATCGTGGTCTTCTCCATTTATTCGAAGATGACGTGACTTGGTTCCTCCTTGCAACTCCCACTTAGTCCTTTTATATATCATGTACTTCTTCCTTTTTTATTTTGGTTGGTAGTGGAAGTGTCTCCACCTAACATATTGTATAAGAACAATTCATTATATGATATCTTTTATTCCTTTATTTTGTGGATGAGATTAGTTAGTTGTGGTTTACTGTATTTTACAGCTTATGTATACATACAAGACCTCTGTACTTCGTACGAATACAGCTGGCATGTCTACGTACTTAGTCCTACATATTTTGGGACTGGGGCGTTACATTCCTCACAGCCGACGTCGGTGGCTGACTAGTCCCAGCTCCGTCCTTGGAAGCCCTCCAGCATCAGTCCCTCCCTCACTGATTCGACTTTACAAAGTCTCATACGTCTCCTATATTTATATAAGTAAATAGATTTAGAGATAATATTATGGTTTAAAGTATCGCCCGATAAAGATACTATGAACATTGGAATATGAATAGTCCAATACCTGTGTCGCCGATACCAATACTCATAGGAATAGTGTGATACCGATTTCGATACCGATACTGTGAACCTTGGTTAGTATTCATTTTTTAGTAACTATTAAGTATTGTTATGGTTAGGTTCTCATACGTCTCCTAAATTTTTATTTGATTTATAATGCTACTTAGGGTTACGATTTAGAGTTAATATTCATATTAGAGTTATACTAACTATTTAGTTAAAATAAATATACTTAGGTACGTAAAGACAAAGAAAAAAAAATGTAACTAGATATAAGATTCGAAAAACTTACATAGGCTTTGGTCGTCTGATCATCTACAAGCTTTCCATCCTTCTTTCGCTTATGGGTACGCTCGAAAACTTTGGGAAAGTCGATGACGTTCGGGTTTTCACCTGCCCTGGAGACCTCCTCGCACTGTAACAATTAAACATCAATTTATAACTAAACATTAAATTTAAATAATTGAAAAAATAACAAATAAGAATACTCACCAATAGCTAGTGCTCGAAGTCTTTTGTCAGTCAATTGTGTGCTAGGACGAAAAACCTAAAACATCACGTATCATAATGTCATTAGGACAAAGCTATTTCGTCGATCAACTGAATTTAGAATAGTTAAATGATTTTAATCCTTACATAGTTATGGAACCACAACAATTTTTTTTGTCAACCTCTCTAGCAAGATCATCATCATCAATGCTAGGTCTCTCCATTTTTATCGCAGCTCTAAAAATACCATGATAATAGCGAGAAAAGTTAGAGAACTTTTTACAAGTATATCGCAAAATTAGAGTATGTAGCAAAATTATATCCCTTACTTCTCCATATGTTTCATCTCCTCCATACCACCACTTAGGCAGATATACCGATAAGTGGCTTCAAACACATCGACCTCCAACCATCGTAACATAGAAGCACTTGTAGGCTTGCCACTAATATTGAAGATAATGCAGATTCCACGATTCGGTGCATCGACCTCACCTTCATCATTTCTTGGTGTTCTATTCCAATTTGTTCTAACATGAGTATCGAAGTAGATTGAGCAGAAGTTTGAGACCTCCTCAATAATGTATGCTTCGTATATCGAAGCTTCTACATGAGCCTTATTGCCCACCTTCTTCTTCAGGTGAAGTAGATATCTGTAAATAATATATTCAATATTAGAACTGTTTGAATAAAATAATTATTAGTACTAGATAATTAATTATTTTATATCTCTCAAACTGATACATCCATCGATAATGGACGGGAGCATCGATACGTATTTCGTATAACAGATGAATCGGCAAATATTCCAGACTATCAATAATGTCGGAGAGAAACACCTTTTCTAACTTACACAGTGTCAATACAATCTTCTCCTCAAGTTCAAACATATGTTGCACCATCAACTTAATTGAAACTAAATCTCTAAAGAATATAGATAACTCGGCCAGTGGACCCCATACTTGAGAAAGCAGCATCTTTCTCAGAACGATAAGAAGTAAATGCTCCATGAACATGTGGAAATCATGACTCTTCATCCCATCAGCTTGCGTTCGTTGAGATCGACACGTCTTGCCAGATTCGACATGTAACCGTCAGGGAATCTCAACTTTGTAATCCAATTGCATATTATCAATTTATCATCCCTACTTAGTGTAAATGGTGTTGAGGGCTTGACCTAGTTACCAATGAATCTTCGTGTTAGATGCAACTCTGGACGCCTGCAAATAATTTTCAAGTCCTTTCTTGCTTTGGGATTGTCTTTCGTTTTTCCTTGATATCATCATTGTATTAAAGATGTTGTCGAATACATTTTTTTCAATATGCATGACTTTAAGATTGTGTCTTATAAGATTGTCCTTCCAATAAGGTAAGTCCCAAAATATACTCCGCTTCGTCCAATTATGGCTATGTCCGAATCCTTCTAAGTGATGGCCTGATATTGGATCTTCCTTTACAGTCGATAAATCCTCTACCACTGCCCAAGTGATATCTCCAGTTAATCTCAACGAGGGAGGAGTTAGTTCTTGTTTATCAGCTCTAAAAGTGTCCTTGTTCCTTCTCCATGGATGCAACATAGAAAGGAACTGAGGATGGCAATAAAAAATAAGTTTTTTTCTCCATTTTGAAGGCAGAATGCCTTACTCTTTTTAATACACATCGGACAAGACATAATAGCATGAGTACTCCACCCAAATAATATTCTATATGCTAGAAAATTATTGATGGTCCATATCAATATCGCTCTTATCTGAAAGTTCTGCTCTATCGATATATCATACGTCTGAACGTCGAACTACAACAATTGTTTCAACTCGTGCACCAATCGCCGCATGTAGATATTGATATTCTTCTTTAGATTTTTTAGACCGGGTATGGTAAGTGTCAAGAACATATACGGAGTCTTCATGCACATCCACAGTAGTAGATTATAAGGGGTCAAAATCACCGACCAATAAGATTACCGAGCCTCCGACTGTCCGAAAGGAGTGAATCCATCATAACATAAAGCCAGGTGAACATTCCTAGGCAGTGCAACAAATCTAGGATGACATCAATAAAAATTCTTCCATACCTTTCCATCGGATGGATGAGATAATTCTCCTTCATCCATCTTTCGCTGTTTGCTATGTCATGTGTTTTACAGTATTCGAGGACATATACAGCCTCTGTAGCCTATTTGTGATCGACAAAAACTGCATGTATTTGTAGGGGCACAACCTTGCTTGAGTAATTGATTTTCCTTTGCCCCGAATAGGCTTGTACCGGTCCTCGTGACAGAAAATACATATATCTTTATCATTGTTCTCCTTTTAGTACAATATGCAGCCGTTTTAGCAACAATCTATCTTTTTGTAGCCTAATTCGAGTTTTTGTATCATCATCTTCGACTTGTAAAAGTTTTCTGGCAAGTCCTTCGCTCCTTTTCGCAGCAACTCTCTAATAAACTGAATTATCTGGTCGTAAGATTCCTGCTGTAAGTTAAAATCATACTTGAGGTTCAACAGCCGTATCACCACCGATAGGACAAAATAAGAATCACAACACGGATATAATGGAGTATCTGTATTATTGAACATATCATAGAACTCCATTGCAGCAGGATTCGTATCCTCTGGATCAAAACTTGGACCGGCAGAAGCCGCATCAAATACCAACTCACGTACCAAGTTTCGATGCTGATGTTGGAAGTGGTCTCCAAGAGTGGACTCTTCCACCTCCGTATTGAAGGAGGACTGATATTGCGGAACCAAAGGTTCTCCTTGAGCCGTCCACTCGTTGTAGTTCGATACGAAACCCTTCTTGTAGAGGTGCTTCTAGAAGCATGAAAATTTTAGCATCTCAAGTCAGGAAGTATCCATGCGCCCAAGTTAAGAAGCATCTATGCGCCCAAGCGAGGAATGAGCTATGCGCCCAAGTCGGAGATTGCTATGCGCCCAAGCTAGAGAGTGGTAGACACTCACAGAGCAAAGCCTACGCACCCATCCCTATGCTCCCATAGCAAAGCCTACGCGCCCACATAGCTCCTCTAGAGGGGGCACATAGCCCTATTCCAACCTATGCGCCTAAGTCAGGACAGCTCCATGACTCGGTCAACATTCACGATCAGTCATGTACCGAAGCATGCGGCCACATTAGTCTCCACGAGCAGTCGTGGACCGAAGCATACAGCCACGTTAACCCCACGATCAACCCACGATCATGCAGTCTTTATGCGCCCACGTAGACTATGTGCCCAAAGAAGGACTATGCGCCCACAGAAAAAATAGTATATTTTCCCTGTGTGCGCATAACTGTCGTTTTCAGTACAAAATGAATATAAATAGAGGTCTCATGCCTCTTCAAAAACACAGAACGAAGAGCATTTCAAGAGACAAACTGCTACCCTTCTTGCTAGTGAGCCGAGAGTTAGCAATTTTCTTAGGGTTTTTTTCCTATTTTGTAAATCAGAGTGTCAATGGAGTAAAGGAGCTACTGCAACTCGATCTCCATCGTTCTATTCCCCAGACTTCTTTTTGTACTTGGGGATCCTCAGTGCAGGATCTTTCAGGCATACTCGATTTGTGGTGCCTTATGCCAATAAGAAAAGACAACGCTTCTTTTTTTTGTGTCCACAAAAATGGCGACTCTGCTGGGGACTACATTTTCCTCTGACGAGAAGGTAGTGATGCAATCCGATACCGATAAAGTAGGGAGCACTCAGAAGATGTTGATCGCAAAGTTCAATCAGCAGACGTTCGAAGAGATGCTCTCGAGGGACGTCTCTACTCCCTCGAAATTAGTGAAGCAAAACAAGTCTTGCAAGACTTGGCTTCCGAAGGCTCGTACTGCATATCCTGCCAGCATAATAGAAGATATGCAACCGAAGGAAAAATCCGTCATGGGGGCACATAATTCTTCCATAGGGGCTCCCAACACGAAGAGGGCACATACCATTCTGGGCTCTACTAGCCCAGTAACTTTCCTCTTGTGCAATCAATAACAGAGTGTTCAACACTCGAGATTTGGCAAAAAAATACTACGATGCTAAGAATCGAAGTGTTCGACGCTCTGGACAAACTCAGCGAGGTTTGCAAACAATGAAGACAAAACTGGGAGAAAACAACACTGTTTTCCAAAGCATGCACCCAGAGCTATGTGCCCAAGGCAGTATATGGTTGCATAACTCCAACCAGAGGACTTCTGTCTTCGACAGATTATGCACCCAGGGACATACGCCTAGAGCTATGTGCCCAGGCTATGATGACCCGTTCTATGCGCCCACATCCAGAAAGGCCAGGCATGCTGCCAGGGCTTCAGAAAAGTATGCGCCCAAGGGCATGCTCCAGGGTCTATGCGCCCATAGCAAAAAGACAGGCCCCAACGCAATAGAACGGGGCCGTCTTCAAGGTCATCATGGAACATAGTTGTGGAGGTTGCCCCTACACATGAACTAAGTACAGATGTGCTAACTTCCCTTACAAACCCATATGCAAAGCTCGACGATGCATGTGACATGGGTTTTAAGACAAAACTCCCTTCCGCTGATTTACGCGACATGATAAATCATAAACATAAGAAAAGGGTGGATACTGCAATTCATGGTGTACATTCGTGCACCAATATTGTCATCAACTGTTGCTGCTCTAAAGCACCGAAGGTGTCTGCGAGGTATTCCGTGTTTCGACGACTACAACGCTCTGATGATGAAAAGCCGCTATGTGTTTCATCCAACATGGCTTCATGGAGTCCTCCTTACGGTGTCACGCCCCGCTTCCGTAGGAGCGATCATCCTCGCTAAGGCGTGATGCCGCACGAGCCTAGATTGCGCTCGTGCAAGGCGGGTTCCATAACGGCCGATTTTAGCGGCTGCGACGGGGTCGTCGCACAGAAGTCCCAAGCAGAGACATTGAATAATAGCAGCGGAATTTAGAACAAAACACAAGTCATTCAAAAAAGCTCTTTATTGATATTGAAACAACGGTTACATTTGGGGCGCTAGGCCAAGATTACAAGTCTCTCAAGCTCACACATCTCACATTACAAGTCACTCAGCTCTCTCTCATCTCTCAAATATAAGTGTTTGAACCAGCAGAAGCTTCGGAAGGCGATGTCCATACATTATGTCCCGTATAGTCTTTACTACATACGGCCGCGCACTTCGAATCGCCAAGGAACTCCGTGCCTCGATGCATCCAAGCGAGCTCCACGCCACGAGCTTCTACCTGTGCCTGTACATGTAAACTATGTGGGTGTCAATACTCAACTGTACTTGTGGAATGAACTCCTCTCCCACCCATACAAAACCAACACGTTTACTTTACTTTTGTGCAACATAGTCCCCTTTTGTATTGTCTTTCTACTCTTGCCTTAGGATCAGTTTTAGGACCGACGCCTTGCCTATTTGTGTCTTTAGACCATCCCGTGCTTGCACAACAATGTCGACTAAAACAACGTTAACCTATCAAGTCGTGCTTGCCTTTCGGCCAAAATCAGCGACGCAACTACGCGATGAGGCTCCATTCCCGTGTGACCGTGCATCGTAACTACGTGTGACTCAACCATATCGCCGCCTCGCGGCCCTTTGCTACCAAATCATCAACTGACCCAATCAAGACCTGTGGGTTAAGTGTCACTCGACCAACTTTGCCTTACGGCCTTTCCTGACTTAGATTCAGGACCACTCACATCCCAACTATGCAACTTATATGCTGACAACATTAGACTCGACGCCACATATCGTGCCGAAGTACGTCGCCTATGTTGATGCCACATCTTAGGACCAAATATTGTATTCCAACTTTACACACATTCAACAACTCAACTCAATCCAAAGGCACACATGCGGATTTGCCGCCATGCCGACTCATCTATATGATTTGGTCACTGACTCCCAGAGCCATCCTGGACACTTTTAGCTTGTTAGGCGGCCGCCCTTGCCAGGTGGTTAGCTAGTCCCGCTGGCAAGCCTCTGCGCTAACTTGTGCGGTCATCCAGCACGTGCTAATGATGCTTCTCAAGAACCGGTCCCCTTCCGTCGGGCTACCGTTCGAGGAAACTCTATCTTGTCGACAAGCTATCCATGACCATGCAAGACTCGACTCAACTGACGTCTCACACAGTCATTCCACCTCTAGTGTTATCATCTCTTTCAGGGCCTTGTTCAATACGTCTCACCTCTGAGATCTTGCCTCGACGACCCGTAGTCGCGAGCATTCTTCTTTCTTGCCCTATCATTTTCCTCAACTCAAGAACAAATATTCACAACACTTTCCAAACTCAATGAATCACCCGTGGCCCGTACCTTAAAACTCTAGGACCGTGCCATCGTGTCTCAAACCAACTTCCGATCTACGCGACGCTATCGCCCAAGTCATACTTCATATGACGGGCCTTGGGATCGTGGGACTATTTAACTGGACAACCGCAGAAAGAGCGGGACAGCACTAGAAATGACATAGGTCGATCGGCGTAACTTTGCCTAACTTAATCGAGCCTATAACTTGACTCAAGGGACGAGCAAAGGCTATGCCAAGCCTTGCATTATGGAAACGTGCATGCTTTGTCGAGCATTTACGCAGGCAACGCCTATGACTTAGGCCAACTCAAGTGTCGGGACAATTCGACGGGACCGTGCATGCTTTAACAAGCATTCACGCAGGCGACGCCTATAATTTAGGCTATTTCATAACTTTGTGTCGAAGGCCAACTTTCCTTCTCCCAAGACACGAGACGAAGGACCGAGTGTCATTTTCAAAGCACGCCGTGCACCAACTCTAAGCCGACCGTGGGACGTTTTTCCATGTTCTAACTCATTTGACCCATCGGGATTATTTCCTTAGCTATGTGGATTCATCTCTTTTATTATTAAGCCTACTTGTGCAAGTTGAAAACATGATTTATTATGTGATGGCAAATATGAGACAAGTTTACTGAAACTAACCCACCTGAGCGAGCGGTCGCCTCGACCGAGCAGTGTCTTCGAGTAGCCGTTGCATGGCTAAGTCTGAACGCCGTCGGCGTTTCGATTCCTCCGATTGACTGAGCGGGACGGGGCACTACATCATACACCACTCAAAAAAAGTTTCGTCCTCGAAACTAACTGAGTACTTACTTATTTACTTGTCTCTTTACCCGACATTCAAGAACTCTCGCACACACTATGCCTATGCGTTTTCTCAATCCGAGCCACGCTCGCACTATCCTCAATCCTTTCTTCAAAACTCACGATCTCAAACTCCTCGACACTTTCCCATTCCTCAAATCTCACTTGATTCAATGTATCACTTAGTATGGATCGTGCACATATCTTAGGTATCCCCAAAATATATACATTTCAACCAAGCCTCGTGATAGGGAATCCACCATCACCACTCGAGTCGGATCGTGCACATATTCGGGCGCCCATGATATACGTGCATGTCAACCGAGACTCGTGAGTGGTGCCTCCGTAACTCCTATCGCTTCACGCTCGGACGTCTGCCTAACCGCTAGGCTATGTCTTTTGGCTAAGGTTATTCGTCAGCATTGGAATCACAGTTCCCAAACAATAATATCAACACTGACCCCATCCTAAGGTCAAACCAAGTTGATAGTACGGGTTTTCTACCCAAGCTCGCATCACTCCGATTTCTAAACATCGAGCATCGATTCTCTACGCACATCCTAACATTCGTCGCACGGGGTCTGAGTCATTCAACAAAGCCATCCCACTTCAACTTACGTTCAACCAAATTTTACGACGTATCAATATCACTCGTTCAACAAACCATCTTGCATAGACTAGCTCTTCGAACACGTTCGACATAATCCGCCTATGAATCCTTCCAAGTTAAGCACGCTAAGACACGATTCATCTCTAAACCATAATTCACATTTTATATTTTCTAAGTCATTCATCCCAATTCACGTAATCGATCATGAGGTCATCTGACTTAACAATACGTTGCGCCCCGATCTCACACGAGTCAGATTATCCACGGTGGGCACGAATCACCATGCACGCTCCCGCGAGATAATCATTCTCATCGGGACGTAACTCTTGTTTTGTGTCTAGACTAATTCATTCTCGATGCGCGGATTGGACTTACTCCATCCTCAAGTTTATTCAATCATCAATCGTAAGTCCTACTAATCCTCGAATTCACCTTTGCGTCAAGCCAACAAGTCGAGACAATCAACGTTGCCGTGTCCTGATTTTTCGAGTTCGATCATTCCCGTGACATGAATCACCATGTCAGCGCTCACGCGAAACAATCGCCCCAAATCCGACGCAACGCATGTACGAGGCTGGAATTGCGCTCGCGCAAGACAAGATCATCGACGTTGTGGTTTTCTGCGTAACCATCAAGACACAATCATTTTCATCCAACATTCATCTCAGTCAAAATCTTAAGTATTGCATCCAACCGAACAATAACACTTGTACGATCGTCATTTGCCGAGTCAGAGTACTCCCGAGTTATTGCATATCATCTTTGATACGCCTCAATACCATCGACGATATACGTAACTTGACGATCTTCGTTTGCAACGAATTCTGAGTCGTGCGAATGATGCTATCGTCCGACTGGATAATCTCCTCGACATTCAATTCAAGTTCGATCATTATCCCTCGAATCATTCACAACATCAATTTGCTTAATCAATCGTTCGACATCCCTGAGGCTATCGCATACACCACTCAGGGATGAAGTCAGTCAACAAATCCTCAACTTACCATTCGAATCAAAATCCACTTCTTCAAATCCCGTTCGAACCATTCCTCGAATTCTAAGCACGTACATCTATATCGCATCGATGTTATCGTCGCTCGATAGTACCCCTATCGATAGTCATCTCACTTTTACTCAATCGAGTTCAACTCATTTTCGTCCGATATAATTTAATTCCCGCACTCGAGTTTTCTAAGATCGACACAACTTTGGTGTATATGCCCAGCCCGACTTAGCCAACCGTGCTTACGCAAACCATCTTTTTGTTTTGTTGTCAAAACTGTTCTCCTATATTTTGCAAAATAGTTAGACTTATTGTATGGACATCCCGTGGGATATTTGAGAGAGAGCGTACCAATGATAACAACTTGCGGAAGCAACGATTCAGAGTTTGCGGAAACAACGAGTTAAAGAATTCAATCGATAGTCCAAGGACGTAAAGCCGTGCTTTGATATCATTATGTCACGCCCCGCTCCCGTAGGAGCGATCGTCCTCGCTAAGGCGTGATGCCGCACGAGCCTAGATTGCGCTCGTGCAAGGCGGATTCCATAACGGCCGATTTCAGCGGCTGTGACGGGGTCGTCGTACAGAAGTCCCAAGCAGAGACATTGAATAACAGCAGCAGAATTTAGAACAAAATACAAGTCATTCAAAGAAGCTCTTTATTGATATTGAAACAACGGTTACATTTGGGGCGCAAGGCCAAGATTACAAGTCTTTCAAGCTCACTCATCTCACATTAAAAGTCACTCAGCTCTCTCTTATCTCTCAAATACAAGTGCTTGAACCAGCGGAAGCTTCGAAAGATGATGTCCATATATTATGTCCCGTATAGTCTTTACTCCATGCGGCCGTGCACTTCGAATCACCAAGGAACTCCGTGCCTCGATGCATCCAAGCGAGCTCCGTGCCACGAGCTTCTACCTGTGCCTGCACATGTAAACTATGTGGGTGTCAGTACTCAACTGTACTGGTGGAATGAGCTCCTCGTCCACCCATACAAAACCAACACGTTTACTTTACTTTTGTGCAACATAGTCCCCTTTTGTATTGTCTTTCTACTCTTGCCTTAGGATCAGTTTTAGGACCGACGCCTTGCCTATTTGTTTCTTTAGACCATCCCGTGCTTGCACAACAATGTCGACTCAAACAACGTTAACCTATCAAGTCGTGCTTGCCTTTCGGCCAAAATCAGAGATGCAACTATGCGATAAGGCTCCATTTTCGTGTGACCGTGCCTCGCAACTACGTATGACTCAACCATATCGCCGCCTCGCGGCCCTTTGCTACCAAATCATCAGCTGACCCAATCAAGACTTGTGGGTTAAGTGTCACTCGACCAACTTTGCCCTGCGGCCTTTCCTGACTTAGACTCAGGACCACTCACATCCCAACTATGCAACTTATATGCTGACAACATTAGACTCGACGCCACATTTCGTGCCAAAGCACGTCGCCTATGTTGATGCCACATCTTAGGACCAAACATTGTATTCCAACTATACACACATTCTACAACTCAACTCAATCAAAAGGCACACACGTGGATTTGCCGCCATGCCGACTCATCTATATGATTTGGTTACTGACTCCCAGAGCCATCCTGGACTCCTTTAGCTTGTTAGGCGGCCGCCCTTGCCAGGTGGGTAGCTAGCCCCGCTGGCAAGCCTCTGTGCTAACTTGTGCGGTCATCCAGCACGTGCTAATGATGCTTCTCAAGAACCGATCCCCTTCAGTCGGGCTACCGTTCTAGGAAACTCTACTTTGTCGATAAGTTGTCCATGACCATGCAAGACTCGACTCAACTGACGTCTCACACAGTCATTCTACCTCTTGTGTTATCATCTCGTTCAGGGCCTAATTCAATACGTCTCACCTCTGAGATCTTGCCTCGACGACCCGTAGTCGCGAGCATTCTTCTTTCTTGCCCTATTATTTTACTCAACTCAAGAACAACTATTCACAACACTTTCCAAACTCAATGAATCACCCGTGGCCCGTGCCTTAAAACTCTAGGACCGTGCCATCGTGTCTCAAACTGACTTTCGATCTACGCGACGCTATCGCCCAAGTCATACTTCATATGACAAGCCTTGGGATCGTGGGACTATTTAACTTGACAACCGCAGAAAGAGCGGGACAGCACTAGAAATGACTTAGGTCGATCGGCGTAACTTTGCCTAACTTAATCGAGCCTAGAACTTGACTCAAGGGACGAGCAAAGGCTATGCCAAGCCTTGCATTATGGAAACGTGCATGCTTTGTCGAGCATTTACGCGGACAAAGGCCAACTCATGTGTCGGAACAATTCGACGGGACCGTGCATGCTTTAACAAGCATTCACGCAGGCGACGCCTATGACTTAGGCTATTTCATAACTTTGTGTCGAAGGCCAACTTTCCTTCTCCCAAGCCACGGGACGAAGGATCGAGTGTCATTTTCAAAGCACGCTGTGCACCAACTCTAAGCCGACCGTGGGACGTTTTTTCATGTTCTAACTCATTTTGACCCGTCGGAATTATTCCCTTCGCTATGTGGATTCATCTCTTTTATTATTAAGCCTACTTGTGCAAGTTGAAAACACAATTTATTATGTGATGGCAAAGATGAGGCAAGTTCACCAAAACTATCCCACCTGAGCGAGCGGTCGCCTCGACCGAGCAATGTCTTCGAGTAGCCGTTGCAAGGCTAAGTCTGAACGCCGTCAGCATTTTGATTCCTCCGATTGACTGAGCGGGATGGGGCACTACATACGGGAGCCCCAATCAAAGAAGGTGGACCACTAACCCAAAATTTTCTCTCAGTTTCGCAAACAGAAGAAGAAGAAGTCTGCCAACAAACAGCTAGCGAACTGTTACATCTTAAGGAGTCTATATGGGTACTTAGTCAAGGACAATATTCCTTATAGATGAAAAGGACTCTCAAGTTGGGGGTAATTTTCCCTCAGCTGGGGGTAGTATTCCCTCAAAATCTGAAGCAGACGACCTTCATACCGGGGGTAGCCTTCCAGGTAATGATGATCTCTTTGAGTCTGATGGCGACTATCTACCTCCCCTGCATGAAGATGAAGGCCTTTTCAACTCAGAGACAGACAATATCAGCACCATTTGTACTATCTCCTCTCGTATGCTATCTGCGTACATGGCGGATGGAGAGAGACCTGAAGAAGCCAGTGATCAGACCAACAAGCGGCTAGAGAGTCTTGAAACGACATTTGCCAAGATCACTGTTATTCTTACTAGCATTATGGCGGTCCAAACTGCTGGGGCTGCTCCTCCAGCTCAACCGAACGTCTCAGCACATGTTAGTTCGGCTCACAGCAACAACCCTTTTTCACTTCAAAAGGAGTATCATTCTGTTGTGCCTCCTCCAAATCCCATAAATACTGGGGGTGGTCCTTCGCCAACGACGCTTGATAACCGTACAACAGCCGTTTCTCAACATCTGCTCAATCAGAAGGATGTAATTGATTCTCTTATTGCCCGTCTCGATACCATCTCACACAAAAATGAACTTCAGAAGATGGAAATATGTCAAAATTATCCTCCTGAATGGGAGAATGCTACTTGCCCTCCTAACTACAAGCCACTGACGCAAAATTCGTTTGACATGATAACTTCTCCTCGCCAACACATGATATACTTCAACACACAGACTCTGTACTTACAAAGGGACGATCCGTTCTTGTCAAAGCTATTTGTCAGCATCTTCTAGGGGGTAGCTTTTGAACGATTATGCAGTCTACCTGACAGTTGCATTAATTACTTTAAAGACTTGGAGAGGTTATTTTTCAACAGGTTTTATGAGAGTGGCATGCATGTTAGTATGTCCTCCCTCATCGAGACCAAACAAAGGAGGAGTGAGTCTGTTATTGCTTTCATCGAATGCTTAATGCGACTAACATTAAAGATGCCCTTCGGTATACCAGACTCAGAGCTTATGGATACTTATCGACATAACTTCCTTCCTACAAGAAAGTTCTGTCTGGGTATACATAAGTATGATATATGGCCCACTTTTATCGGGGTTGTTGATGCTGCTGAGAATGATGTCCCTAATTTGGAATTACTGGGGTTGAAGACACCCAAATATGACGAGAAAGCAAGCACCCCAAACTATTCCTATCCGTAGGGGTAAAGGAAAAAAAAGTCTTGAATGTCGACACTTCCAATGGAGCTTCCAATTCTCAGGGCGCTCCTAACAAACCCAAGGAGACTTTCTTCTTTGACGAAGATGATGTTATTACCATTTTTCACACATTGATGAAAGATAATAAACTGACATTGCCTCCACCACGGCGTCCTGCAAAGGCAAACCAACTCAACGATCCCAAGTACTGTCTTTATCATCTGTACGTGCACCATCCTACTAAGGATTGCATCATCCTGTAGAAGAAGATACAACAGCTTATCGACAGCCAAGTTATCAACCTCGAAGCTGAAGATAAGGTCATATCTTCTAACATAATCTCTCTTCAATTTGGTGACTTTTCTCCAACAGAAGTCCCAGATGACATAGTCCTCATCCCCAAGGCAGTAATGGAAGTCGTCAACCTGCCGCCAGCTCGCGACTCAACATCAACGTTGGTGCCACTCACGATAGAACATGGTGAGATAATGTGGGTCCATCCAGACCTTGTGCAAGAAATGACGCAGGGGGTGGTCTCTTCCAAAGCAAAGATGGGCAATAAATACAAATCATGCCATATGGTGTCTTCTCCCATTTACGAAGTTCTATATGGCGAGACGCGATCTGGGAAGACTTTCCTAAGGACTTATGATCCCGCACAAGAAGACGTAGTGCCTTCTCAAGCTCCTGCTGCCCACACAAGTTCAGAAGCTGGTCCATCTAAGTCCTCAACTATCGACAAAGCTAAAAAGAAGGAGACACGATTTGACAAGTCTCTAAAGGCACCAACTCCTGAAGGTATGGATTGGCCTTACAACTTTGACATACTGGCACAACTGGCTAATACACCTACCAGGTTGTCTTTGTTCGATCTACTACGACTCTCCAAAAAGACACGAAAAGCTTTAAGTGAGGCATTACTATATGCCGACTCTTATCTCGCTGAAGTCAAAGTCCACGCTGAAGATTCGTCTCCTGTCCTCACTGTCATAGCACTATGGAAGTGGTGCCCAACATTACCTTTTCACAAGAGGACATGCTACTAAAAAATAATCGTCATGATAGACCACTGTATTATGCAGGATATATCGAGGCGATTAAGGTGGATCGAATGCATATTGATCCATGTTCCTCCCTGAGCATCATCCCTAAAAATTTACTCCAAATTCTAGGGATCCCTCTGTATAAGTTGTCTGCAACCAATACAACTATCATGGCTTTTAATGCTGGAAAAATCATCCGCTGGGCAATATCCATCTCAAATGCCAGTTTGGTGACCTCCGAACAGAGGTTTCTTGCTATGTAATCGATGCCAATATGTCCTACGACGTCTTGTTGGGACGTCCGTGGATACCCGAGAACATGATCGTTTCTTCTACGCTACACCAGTATTTTAAGTACGTCAACGGTGATGGCATCGTGAAGACGGAGTTTGCCGATGTCAATCCTTTTTAGGGTATTGAAGCATACTATGGAGATTCGGTACTTTATCAATCTCAGCCTCCCAAGGATGATAGCAATGAAGCTGACGATGAAGCTGAAGTTAATTTGTCCGCCAGTGACGGTCCCCTGGTTATCCGCATGAAAGGACGTAATACTCCAAAAAGTACTTCAAAGACTCTCATAATCTGGGTCAAAAGGAAGAATCCTGATATTGTCAAACCATTGACCATCACTCTCAGCAAAACTACTCGGGCGGAACCCGCTGAAGTCCGTCTTCCCAATCCTGATGAGTTATCCTACGTGGTGAACTTAATCAAGTCTGTGACTCCTGTTCCAGACTTTGATCCCCTCAAATGAGTATATCAATACTCAAAATAATATACCTTCAGTGGATGATGTTATCCCTAAAGAAGAACTTGCATATTTTCTATGTAAAGATTTATCTATAAATTACTCTGATGTCTACCAATCTGTAAACCAGTACATAGATACGTTATAAACCCTAAAGCATGGCATATAACCACATCTCTACATGCCGGTCACGATGCCTCGTATACAAAAAAAAAGTCTGGCCAAAAGACATCCACTACTTCAACGTTCCAGCTAGAAAGAAGGGTGAAGAATTGATCATCTTCGGTCGAATAATTGGTGAAAGAAAGTTCATTCTGGACTTTACTCCTCCCAATCACAACACTGAAGCTGACTATGATTCTGGAAAAATGCAACTTTACTGATATAGTTGGCTGGCCAAGAATATCATGCAGAACATGGGATATGATATAAAAAGCGACCAGGGACTAAACTACGGTCAAGGGCAACGATTGCCAATACGTCACTTTGCTCCTTTAGGCAAACCCGAGAACTATTATCAACAAAATGGTGTTGGTTTAGGTCATGTTACTCCTCAACAACTCTTGAAGGATCAAACGTCAAAGTGGATCGTTGTTCTCATTTTTTTGATTCCTACCATTGGGATTCAAACTCCAGCATTGGAGACATGTTCAAAGCAACTTTGTCCGTCAATATGGTGTTAGTTGACCAAGTTACTTAAGATGTTCAATCAATCGTGCTTGAACAATGGGCTCAAAAGATGGAAACGAGGTGGGAGTTACGTTTCGAATAACGTGAACCACCTACTGAAGACGAAGTCGTCCAAGTTAATTTGGGAGATGAATCATCTCTTAAACCAATCTTTATCAACAAAAGTCTATCTAGTGAAGAACAAAAATCTCTTATACAGCTTATAAGAGAATATATTGACGTCTTTGCATGGAGCTATGAAGACATGCCAGGCTCAGACCCTAAAGTTGCTATGCACCGACTAAATATCTCGTCTAAAGCTAAGCCAGTGAAGCAGCAGCAACGACGGTTCTGACCAGATATCATGGAGGCCATTGAGAGTGAAGTCAAGAAGCTTATTTCAAGTGGGTTCATTCGCGAACAACAACTCCCTGACTGGGTCACTAATATTGTTTCAGTCATAAAAAAAGGTAAAGTTTGAGTCTGTATCGATTACTGTGATTTAAACTCTGGATGCCCAAAAGATGAGTTTTCTCTACCAATCACCAACGTAATGATCGATAATACTTGTAACTTTGAGCAAATGTCCTTCATGGATGGGTTCTCAGGCTACAACCAGATCAAGATGTTCCTCGATGATGAGAAGCTCACATCTTTCCAAACACCGTTGGGGGTATACTGCTATACGGTGATGCCCTTCAGATTAAAAAATATAGGGACGGCAAACCAACAAGCTATGAACATAATTTTTTGTGATCATTTGCAAAAAATAGTGGAATGCTACATAGATGATATCGTAGTTAAAAGTTGTCTCAAGTGGAACCACCTCTAAGATTTGATAACGATTTTTGAACTAATGCGTACACACCAACTCAAGATGAATCCTACCAAGTCTTTTGGGAGTCTCCAGTGGCAAGTTCTTTGGTTTTGTTATCACCTCAAAGGGTATACATCTTGACCAGAGAAAGTAAAAGCTATCCTCGATATGCGTCCTCCAAGAAATCTTAAAAAGCTACACGGACTTCAAGGAAGGCTAGCCTACAATAGAGGATTCATTTCAAATATTTCTGGAAGGTGTCAACCGTTTACTCAGCTCATGAAGAAGGGAGTATCTTTTATCTGGACTGAACAATGTCAATGCATATTTGACGACATTAAGAAGTATCTCACAAGCCCGCCAGTGTTGGTGGCTCCGATAATTGGAAAGCCTTTCTTGTTATATGTCCGCGCTATGGATCATTCCCTTGGTGCCCTATTAGCTCAGCAGAATGAAGGCGGCCATGAACATGCAATCTACTACCTCAGTCGCACGATGGTGGGTGCTGAGAACATATACACACCTGTGGAAAAGAAATGTCTCGTACTGGTATTTGCTATCCAGAAGACACGTCACTATGTGTCTGGGAAGACTATCCATATCATATCTAAAGTCAATCCTCTCAGAATACTCATGACTAAACCGGGTTCTCTTAATTTTCGTTTAGCTACATGGGCAATGCTGTTGACTCCATACGATATGCTGTTCGTACCTCAGAAGGCAGTAAAAGGCCAAACATTAGCTGATTTCTTAGCTGCTCATCCGGTGCCAGAATCTTCCAAACTCTACGATGAATCTCGGATAAAGTCATTGAGTCTAACACCGCAACTGAAAAAATCTCTATTTGGCGAATGTTCTTTGACGGTGCGTCAAGAACGGAACCTAAAGGAAATATCATGGCCGGAGTAGGCATCGTACTTGTGTCACCCGACCATATGGTTATACACCGTACGTATTCTCTCGTAGACCCTTGCACCAACAAGATGGCTGAATATAACGCCCTACTTATCGGCCTTCAATTGGCAAAACAACTGGAAGTTGACTATCTAGAAGCTTATGGCAATTCTAAGCTAATAGTTAGTCAGGTCCGAGGGGATTATGAAGTTCGTCACGAAGATCTCATTCCATATCACAAAGCGACGATCGAGTTGACTTATACCTTCGCTGGATTCTTCATTGAGCATGTTCCTGATTATAGAATATAGAAGCAGATGCTTTAGCTGGTCTGGCTGCTTCCTTGACCGTTCCTATCAACACTCAACATTTGATCACAGTGTTTGGTCGAAAGTTTTTCTGTACGAAAGATGCCTTGCATATTCATCACAATTACACAACACAAACGAATGTCAACGTCAAAGACTGGAGATTTCCTTTCATAGACTACGCCGTCTACGAAATCCTTCCTGAGGACTCAAAGGAAGTAGTGTCTATCCAATGGCGATCCCTCAGATTTTACTATTATACAGCTATAAAAATGCTGTATCGACGTTCTTATGACGGACTACTGTTATGATGCTTATCAGACACAAAAGCCAAACATGCACTATGTTAGGCTCACGTCAGAATTTGTGGTGCACACGAACCAGGCTCTAAATGACAAGATCACCTTCGATGAATGGGTTATTATTGGCCTACGATGATAGCAGATGCTATTGAATATGCAAAGAAGTGTAGGGCTTGTCTACGCCGATTTCATCCATCAAATTTTTAAGTTTTTACACCCGACGACGGTATCTTGGCCTTTTGAAGCATGAGGTATGGACGTCATCGGCCCAATCAGCCCGTCATCCTCCAGAGGACATCAGCTCATCCTAGCTATAATCGATTACTTCTCCAAATGGGCGAAGGCTATACCGCTCATCGAAGTAAAGACGTCGAATGTGATCAGTTTGTCAAACATCATATCATCTACCGCTTTGGCCTACCTCGCAGGATCATCCATGATAATGGTCCATAATTTGCGAGCCATGCATTTTATCGGTTCTGTGATAAGAATCAAATTCAGAATGTAGCCTCTACTGCCTACAATCCAGCAGCTAATAGATTAGCAGAAGCCTTCAATAAGACTATCATCAAACTTCTCAAGAAGTTCGTGCCTTCAAACAAGTGAAATTGGAATAAAAATATCGACGAATGTCTCTGGGCCTATCGTACAATAGTCCGGACTCCAACAGGCAGTATACCCTTTTCTCTAGTTTATAGGAGTGAAGCAGTTCTTTTCCGAGAAATCTAGATTTTCTCTCTTCGAGTAGCCTTAGCTGAAGAACAGTTTGGCAACTCTAGAGGGGGGTGAATAGAGTTTATATAGAAAAATAGCCAATTAAAAATAACTCTTTCACCAACAATAAAAAAATCAGAGTAAAGTGCGGAAAAATAAATGAAGAGCAGAAGAGCATACGCAAACACAATGATTTTAACCTGGTTTCCCTCGTGGAGGACTAGTCCAGGCCTGAGAACTCTAGCTCAGGATTAAATCCACTATTTGTGAAATAGTAGCTTACAACCCGTGCCTTTTCTTCAGAAGAGCACGTCAACTTCTAACAGAGGATCGCAGTGGCGATTTGCTTGGAATTGTCCAAGCGACTTCTTCACTCTTGCACAAGAATCCTAACTGAGAGATGCTGAGCACTCGAGACTTAGGAGGCTTGTGGCTAGTAGATAGGAAGGGTATGGCTTATTGAGCTTGTAGGAGAGAAGAGAAGAGAAGATTGAGTGAATTGAAATGAGAGAATTCATGCCCTATTTATAGTGTTTTTAGAGGCAGAATTCGGCCAGAATTCGGGTAGGAAAATTCAAAAATTTGGCCGTTGGACAGCTAGCAACCAGCTAACCCTAAAATTAGGGTTCCTGATTTCTAGGGGACAGAGTTCGGCCCGAACTCTGTGTGGAGGCAGAGTTCGGCCCGAACTCTGTCTCCAGAGCACAGAGTGGTTCTAAGTGGGACTTGTGGGCATTTTTTTGTTTTGGTGGAGCTTGGGATTTTGGGTAGGCATATAGACTAAGTTCCAAGAGCTCAGCATAACTCAGAGTACATACTTCTAGACTCAATAAAATGTAAAAGTACAGACTCGAAAATACACTGAGAGTCGGAAACTGAGCTGTTGTCTGTCCTGAACTGAATGCAGACGTCGTGTGTCGTATTGAATTTATACAGATATTATTTAGTCAATGTAGTCAATATTTGGTTGACTGTGACTTTGTGTCAACATTAGCCAGTGAGTTGACTGCCGAAGAAAGTTACCGTCTGCGATTACAAGAACTGGAAGCGCTAGACGAAAAACACTTATTAGCTTAACAGCGTATTGAGCTATACCAAGCACGCATTTTCCAAAGCCTTTAATAAGAAGGTGAAGGAAAGAATCTTTCAAGTTGGTGATATAGTCTTAGCAGTGAGAAGAACAATGGTCATAACGCACAAGACAAAAGAAAAAATTCCAGCCAAGATGGGAATGTCCTTTTGTTATAGAATCAGTGTATTCTAATGGTGCGTATCGACTAACCAAGCCTGATGGTGACTTGCTCATGATGTCGATCAACGGCAAGTTCCTAAAGAAGTATTATGTGTAACCTTCATGTACAGCGTTCACATATACCATGTTTTAATCATGTAAACGTACAGTGCAATATTTATGTGATTCGATAAATTATCTAACTATTATCCGTAA
Organism: Iris pallida; assembly: GCA_029216955.1. Taxonomy (NCBI): domain Eukaryota; kingdom Viridiplantae; phylum Streptophyta; class Magnoliopsida; order Asparagales; family Iridaceae; genus Iris; species Iris pallida. The sequence goes on along the minus strand of JANAVB010006993.1, from coordinate 6,911,237 downwards.
TTCAAGAGTCTTAGATACGCCATGGATAGTAGGTCCTCTGTAAAAGATGCTCCAGTAGAATTATCTTTGTTTTGGGCTCTGCCCAAACTCAGTCTTATGAAAACAGTCACATCTATATTATCTCAGAGCTATTTTTTGATAATTATTTCCCCAGCAGAATAATTAAGAAATGTTTTGCCACGTCCATATAACCTATGAGCAAAATATTCGTCAAAGATAATCACGTCCATATTACCTCTGAATTATCCACTCCTACCTAATATTATATATCCACCCACATCCATATTACCTCTGGTCAGATATAGAACACCCTATGTTATAATGTCCATATTACCTCTATTAGCAGCTTCTTTCAACTTATTATCTGTAGTCAAGAACCTTGAATATAAAACGGGTAATGAATCTACATCCAATTCCCAGTAGAATACCTACCAAAAATATCTCTACTACGTCCATGTTACCTATAGTTCTGATATTTCACAAACTTTATTCATAAATTTTGAAAGACAAAAGATTCTTTATTAAAAATGTCTATCAAAAGACAGAGAAAAGAAAAGGATACATGAGTATTGACGACTAATTGAGCCTATTACAAAAGAAGCTCTAAGGGATACACAACCGATTGATGCTATCCCTTAGAGCCGTAATCTCGGTCTCGGACTTGGCAGTAGCACGACGACGCACTTCTTCTTGTCGGGCAGCTTCATCCTGGAAGGGGATCAGTTTTGCGTGCTCTCCCTCCAACTTCACCAGCTATTCCTTTAGTTAGTCTGAAGTTGTTACAGTCACGGCAGCCTGAACCGAATAATCCTCTTATTCAGAAACAGATGTCCTCAAGCTAGCCTCCAGTTGGGCAATCTCATTTTGGATCTGCGCGATGTGATTACAGTTTTCAATGATTTGGGCAACCAGCTTCTTCTACGAAGCAATACGAGCCTCATTCATGGCGTTGAACTGCTCATACTGATCAGCCAATTCGCTGATCTCTTGAGCAAGGGCATCCTTCCTAGCCTAGAAAATAGCCTCCTCCTTCGCGAGAGCCACGACTGAAGCCTCATCCTCTTTACGAAACAGCGACGTCAGGCTTCATTGTTTGGCTTCCCTAAGTTGGGCCACACGGTCCTCCAAGTCATTCAGAACTTTTCTTAGAGCATTAGCCCGCTCCTCATAGCCGGTAATGCTCTCAAGGACCACCACGTGACATTCAATAATGTCCTTCAAAGGGCCAAAAGCGGCGTTCTAGTTCAGAACTCTAGGAAGCTTTACTTTCAGGATAGAATAGAAAGCTTTGTCGACTTCCTGGGCCATCTTGTCATCTTTGGAGGAGGACGTCGGGGAGAAAGCTTGATGAGGATCTTCCTCTCCAGGAAGAGATGCTTGACAAGAAGTCGAACTTGACAAGAAAATAATATATATATCAGCAACAGAAAGAAGAACCTGAAAGAGTGCAAAAGAGTTATAATTTTGTACCTTCCGCATGCTCAGCGCCAACTTGGACTAGGTCATCAGTCTTGGTTACCAGGGAGCCATGGGTAGGCCCAGGTTGTTCAAGGAGAACAATATTAAGACCCCGAGCAGCATCAGGCTGTAAATCTTCTACGGCCCCAGATGGACCGAGAGTAGATTCAGCAACGACCACCTCAGGAGGCTGTTCAACCTCTCCTTCTACGACTGATGTCGGCTTACTGACAAAGTCCTCTGCACCAGCAGCCCCAGAGGAGCCAGGGACAACCTTTTTTTCTTCTCCAACGTCTTGGGCTATCTCTATGCATAGTTTCTTCTCCTTGTCTATAAGGGAATACACAATGACAGTCAGCCTCATGAAGAGCACACAAAATCGGAGTCAAAAAATCTCATCCGAAGAGAGGTGCAAAGATAACATACCCGCGGGAGGGTGAGCCAATTGGACTTGATTCTCATCCAACTCTTTCATTATAGCCCCGATTTCAGACATAGCACCCAAAGAGATGTCGTAGGAGGGACTGGCTTTCTGGTCGCTACCACAATGCTGGCATTCGCCTTGATCATCCTTTGATTCAGCCTCCTTGACTGGGGAAGGTTGAACGTCGTCTGTCGATCGAGGACGAGAAGGGGACACTATTGTCAGGTCCACTTCCTCAGACGAGAAGGCACCTGCCTCAATCGTAACTTTGGGGTCATGTGCAAAGGACAAACGTAGTGGTGAGAAAGCTTCTAACGGTTTGACCAAAACTGCTATGGAGTCTAGGAAGGGATCTACATCCCAAATGGTAACAGCCCGCGACGCCGTTCTACCTCTCCCGGTCTGTCGGGCAAATCTTTTTAAAGGAGGCGACGGTCTTCTTCTTCCTTTTAAAAGTTGGCTCCCGGGCCGATTTTGTTGAAGATTTCCTCTTCTGAGGAGGATCGGGGAGAGCAGAATCATCTTCGGTACTCTCCCTTGGAGGCACTGTCGGCTCCCTAAGAGCAGCTCCCTGTCGTGGCATTACGATCGACATAACGGCTGGAGTGACACTCTCCTTTTCGCTGCCCTTTGGCGTCTTTCGAGTTTGCCTCACAGGATTTAGGCCAAACCTGGTCCCCAATATCAAACTTTGCTCACTTCATATCGGGGATGAAAGGTATTGATCAGAGGCGAAAATTTGGCAACAACATAAAGCAGGTGGGTATCGGGCTTATCTTCGGGCAGGATAAAAATTGCTCCCGTGCATCTGTCATTATAATAAACCCATGCACGTGCCCCGTCAATTAAGCTCCCTATCGACTCCAGATGCGGGCTGGAATTGCCCAAATGAAGCTGGCTATACACAAATTGCTGTGTGAAATGGCTTGGTAAATAAGGCTCCAGATAGGTGTGATTCCTATTCCTGAGAACTAGAAGTGAATGCCTAATAGACTAAAGCCAATAGAATGCCCCAGCAGTCAGGCTAGTCATATAGGCTCCTTCGTCCACTGAAGTATACCCTGCATTGCCATTGTCGGACGGAGGAGATATCCTGAAGAACTCATAATTCTGAAGAAAGCCTACAGCTCTTCTGTAAGCGGGTACACCAGTGATGGCCCAGTCTGCGTCACCAAACCTGCGAAGAAAGGCGTCTTCCGCCAAAGAGTCAGCTATCGGCCCAACATTCATCAATTTAGGATAGTGCAGCAACACCCATCCCATTAAAAAATGATAGGGGAGTTCTGTCTAGGCAAAGTCCGCTCAACCGTTAGGGGTCACCGCGTTCCCAATAAAATCCCGTAGGCACCGTTGAATGGCGCAGACCATTACAGTTAGCAGGACGAGCCGGTATCCAAAAGCCAGCTTTTCAGTCGAAAGTATCATTGCTCCGGATCATCTTTTTAATAGACCCTGAACCACCAGGGACTACACAATCGTGGATCCAGATCATCAGAAAAGCCGCCAGCATGGCTTTCTCCGACAGCTTAAACTCAGCTTGCCGGAAGTAGTGGCCGATCGGGAACTTTTCCTCAGGATCATTACTATACTCAACATTCGCTGTGTTATAATCCGTCATCAAGTCCTCTATCTCAGACTTTGTCAGGGCTTACAAATTGTAAAGGAGGCCGAATCCTCTCATTCTCCTTGAACGAAGATATAGCTCATCCAGGCTCTCGTATGAGGACTGGCCCCCTCAGTCCTTACTTTCTTATTGATCCTGTGACAGATGAGGAAGTGGCAAAATAACTCCTTGTATACGTCCATCATCTCAAAGTTTTCCTTCTCCAGGTATCGGAGTTCCTTGTCACAAGGCACATATTCTTCATACGGCTCTGTACCCCAAGGAAGCTTCGATACTTCCTGCATCTCATGGAGAGCCAGGTCCATCTCCCCGCCTGGAGTGAAGAAAGTATGGTGTGATGGTTGTAAAACTCTGCCAGAGAAACAAACATGGGCCAATTCGTCTTTAGGCCTTATTGAGTGGTACTAACGGCATAAAAAAGGCCGTCAGCGTTTAGGGTGGCTTCATAAGTTTAAAGCAACCATTCAGTAAGGTTACCACAAAATGAAATATGGTACCTCCAGTCATCCATCTGCATATTCCCTGTGGGATATGAAATACTCTTTGACATCATCAGATTACAAAGTGTATCGGCAACATAAGGATGAAGGTCAGTCGGGATATCATTTATTATGGCCTCGGGCTGCAGCCTCCTCGTGGAGTAGGACGCAGAGCCCTTGACACACTTAAAAGTGTTCCTCTTCCTTTCACCAGAGCTGAACTGTATCTTTTCGGAGATAACCCCAGGATGTTCAGGGGTTTGGCCCCATCTTATCTATTACCGCACGGCTAGATCAGTGAAGGCTGACAGAGGATACTGGCGATCCATCTACGGCAACCATATCCCTTGATTGTTTAGCCAGACCACCAGAAGGTTTTTCAGGCGTATCGTCTCGCCGTCTTCAAACCCCAAGCTGTTACCAAACAAAAAGTACGGCTTCTTAAAACTTTGTGCACCTCCAAGCAAGTGCTTCTCATCGTTTATCATATTCTTTAGGAAAGTTTTATCCTATTCGACTATAGCGATTATTCATACCGAAGGCTGGTTACGGCTGATCTTGGCCAGAACATTTATGATCTTGTTAGTTATTGTAATGCCCCGCTCCGCACAAGGAATTTGGTTGGCTTGCTGGATGGGATCAGAATGTTAGACCGTGACTTGGGTTAGAAATCAAGAGAGTTGAGAGAGATGTAGTCTCTCTGAGCTGGATAGACAGAATGGGTTTTGGAACGTGGCTCGCTGGTGGAGCTACGCCTAGTAGAAATGTGTGTAATCGGAGCAGGAAGACCGTTATGCAAGGCAAGTGAAACTGTCCTCCTTCCTTCTTATTCATGTATACTTAATAAATGGAATAACGTGATGCTATAAATTGTCCCTAAATGTCCTATGTTTTAATTGCTGAATAATAGAGATGCTTATGCTGAGAATTATTCAAATGAATAAGACATGAATATTAAACTGTTGAATGAATCACACTTTGAGCTGCTAATGTGACTTGATGCCTAAGAATGAATTGATAACAATGTCCCTTATGTTTAAGGCTGCTGAAATAAATGAGTTAATCACTTGAATAATGAGATGCTGCGTGAACGATACATGAAAAATAAATTAAATATGCTATTGTTCCTATGAAATGAATGAAATGCTACAGGTCCCTTTGAAATGAATGAATGTTGGTTATTCCTTCTTGAAAGGAATATTATGAGAACTTTTGCAAAGAATCAATGAATAAGGAATGATGAGACTTCGGATCATGGAGATCACCAAGTAGAATGATGGTAATGATTATTCATTGTACACAGCTTGAAATTGAGATGATATCGAACGGTTGGCTTTGCTTACTTTCAATTGTTTTACCATGCACTTGTGTTTATCGAATCGACATGCATTCGTATGGTCATGGACGTACTTGTACAAGTTTAAGTAAGTTTTCTCGAACGGTACCTAGGGCGCTGGAACCGATTCGACCCGGAAGGAAACATTAGTCGTGCTATGGTGGCACGAGGTATTACGGGACATTCGGCTAGGCTTGCAACCTACCCTGGAATGGTGCATCGTTATACCCGTTGGAAAGTCCTTTATGGTATAGTTTCACCAACGACCATGTAGTCAGGATGCACGCTAACGAATGTTTTGTGCAGATAGAGTAAGTATATCATATTATCCGGTATTTTTATGCAGGTATAAGGGTGTTGGTTGTCGGTAAGAAATCACTTAAATGTGATATACTCAATATATGTATTGGTTTAACATGTGTGCTTAACGTGCCAAGTAATTGATGCTATGTGTAGTCTTTCAATATGAGAACCTGCTTAACATGTTAAATTCAGTATGCTAGAAAGATGCCTTGCTATAGACATTTGCTCATACTTAACATACATGCTACGAGATGCTTGAAGTTAGAATTGTCATAACATATTTAAGATGTTAATGTTAACGATGCATCAACGATGTCTTTGCTTGATAACACCCAGAATGCTATAATGATACGTCCACATGAATATTTCTGAGGATATGTTTACATGCTTCGCTATAATTATTGCCCATGAACTGTAAACTGATGCTAGGTCCCAAATAGGAAGATCATTCTAATAAAATGCTTGCTTAAATGGTTACTTAAATGCTGGTTTAGGCGATTGGGTTGGATTCTGTTTTCTAGTACATAGATGATGTGCTGACCCACGTTTTGTGGGCAGGTGCTCGTGCTTTGGATATTCTACACACGAAGATTAGCTTGATTGGTCCAGCGATATCAAAGATTTGTTGGGCATACAGAAGCTCTCCATGTACAAGATGATGTCTTCTGTTTATAAAAGGCATAATGTATGGAACATTGTAATCAGTGATACCAGTGAGTTGTATGCCAAGTCGGTACATTGAGTTGTAATCCAATGTATCCAAGTATCAAATGTAAGCTGTATAGCATTGTTCAGTTGGCTTCCAATATAAAGTGAGATGTGTTGTAAGCATTATACTTCAATACAACTATTGTACTCTTCTTCAATTTTCAATAAAGAGAATAACGTTCTATGTATCTCAGTGTGACTTCAAGTATCCTTTTTATCTCTGCTGCTATAAAGAAGTGATGTATTTCTATTCAATGAGAAAGATTGTCCTCATTAACTTCAATTTATCTGCTTCTGCCGCTATGATATGTTCCTATTTGAACATAATCAATTATGTACCCTCTTTGCCTTATACAAGTGCAATACCAGACTTGTACGACATAACACCCAAGCGACGACAATCGGTTCCAAGAGATAAAATATATGAATAAATGAATCTACGAATCGGGGCATGACAAATTGGTATCAATGCACGGATTTACGTCTTTGGTCTCTTCTTTGATTCATTTCAAATAAAAGTTGCATCGACGATTAACCAAAGTTGCTTCCGTGATCACTCAACATTGCTTCCGTGTTTAAATCAAAGATTGCTTCCGCGATTATATTGTTGTTATTTTGTAATCATTCTTATGTTGTTCGGTCTAAAAGTTTATTGACCCTCTTGGCTGCTCATTGGATGTTCTATACAATAAGTCTATATACATTATGATGCCCCTGAATAAATGATTATTGTTGGTTTGGACACAAATAACTCAACAATGACTCGATGCCATAGTATGCTATATTGTGAATACTGTTTGGAATTGTGGGAATAATAAAAAGTGGCTACGTATGCTGTAACAAGGTAAGAATTGCATGTGATGGTGGGAAAGAATTGTGAATGGGGTTAATTGATGGATGAGTTCAACGGAACTGGTGAATTGACTTATATGTGCTGGCTTGTGATATTGAGACCCCGAGATATTGGCTAAGTGTTGTGATCATTATAGATCACGAATGTCTGGAATAGATTTGAGTTGGTACTGTTTGGGGAATGGCTTCATTTCTGAGTGGTATATTGTCTCTACCACCTTAGAACTAGATGTATGTTGACCTTTTCCATAGGATAGCAATGAGACTATCTGTGGGTACTGGGTAGTGCCAAGACTTAGCAAGGAATCATGTATTGTTACTTGATGACTCGAGTGTCCCTTGACGGTAATGTTATGCTGGGTAGCAAGATTTTTAGAAATTGAAACGGGTGGCTTGGTTAGAAATTGTTTAGTCGAGTGATAACTCAGACTAGTAAGACAGTTAGTATGTTATGGGTAAATAGATTTGGCTAGAGAATATTGTGGCTTAGAACATCTGAATGTTGATTTTGATTGGTTGGATGCAAATCATATGTGGCTAATACAAAATTGGTTGCTAAGCTAGAAGTTTTGGAAATATTGTCGGTGAACTAAAGGAATATTAGAAATCTGTTCCTTGACCCTAAGGTGTAATAGATGTTAATCCATCTTGATCACCAAAGGATAGTCGTTGCATATGTGAATGTTGCTGAGGAGTTGAATTGTACTAGAAAAGTAACAAATAGCAACCCTGAATATTTGTGTTGCATAGAGGATGGTAAATTGATACATAAATTGTTGGAATGAAAGGAATGAACTACTCGACCCTTGCGGTATGAGATTTTATGAATGCCCGTACGATAGTTTGATGAAGGAGACGCGAATGGGATTAAGAAATTACAAATGTGTTAGATAATGTTGGTATATGTGACTGTTGGTTGGGGGTATAGTTTGTTGCCTTATGACTTAGTGGTGTGACTCTGTCATACTGACTGAATAGTATGATTCCATAGTTATGTTAAGACTATCGGAATCGATGACTCTTGAATAGTTAGCCTTGGCTTATGGGTTCGTATGAGTACAAAGGATTTGAAATAGAAATTAAATCAGTAGGAATTTACTTGATGGATTATTTGAACGATGAGAATCATATGTCGGGTTGGGATTGACCGTAATGTTGATAGATCGATCCTAGTCGATCGTTGGATAAGTCTAGAATGAGCCTCTGTGGGAATTATTTCCTTGAGGAAGACACTGGATAGATAGACTTGACCCTAGCGACCGTGGGCTATATGACCAATTGTTGGCATAGCCGACAATGGCGATTAGTTATTCAGACTAAGTTGATACCCATAGGTTTGGGTAGAGTTCCTTAGAACTGTCGGTTGCTTGTCGGACCTAAGAATAAGGAACTAGTATAACCCTAATAGCCGTTCATTCTAGGGGAGTCACCTGAATGATTAGGTTTAGCTGTCGGTATAGCTAACCATAGAGACTTGACCGAAAATAGGGTGACCATTGGCGATCGTAAGATAACCTTTGGTATTGAACGAGTGATGGTGATGAGTATGACCTAAGAATGATATGTTGTATGTATATGCTTCCAAATGAACCTTAGAGATGTTTGACCCTTGAGGATTATGTGTTGGCCTATGGCTGGAACTAGAATCGTGGGATGAGACTTCAGTTGTATGTATCAAGTAGTGAATTATTCTGTACGATGGAATTGACTGTACTGCTCATAACCAGAATGTTGGATCGATATCTATAGTCGGATAGCTGGGTTAACCTTGACTGTTTCGTAGAATTGTACCCTGACTCGGGTAATCGATAGCGAGTGACGTCAGATTGTATCTTTTAGAAAAGATGAATTGCCTCGATGAGAAATATTGTTGGATTTGGGAAGGATTATGAATACATGTTGTGAACTCTCAATATGATTGGCTCTAAGTTAGACCCTTGACCGAATATTAGAAATATTATGCTTGGATGGAGAGCTTGCGTGAGTTGTCCCTGATATTAAGTGTTGTGGCTTGGAAGTTAATGATTGTAGCAAAGTGAATGAAGTAATAAGTCAATTGAAACGATGCTAAGTCGGATTTAGAAAAGAGAGTAATATTGTGGCTTATTGAATCGTACTAACATGGAAGTTGGCTGAAGTACATATGTTTTGGGGACACCTAAAATATGTGTCTGGATCCAAACAAAGTTATATGTTGCGACCAAGATTGAAATGCAAGAAAAATGTTGGTGAATCAACGAGAAGTTGCAAGTATTTGGAAAAGAGAAAGATGGATTGAATCATTGATGGGTTAAATGGTACAGTTTGATAGCTATTTTGAGATGACCAAGTGGGATAAAATGAATATCAAATTGAAGCTGAATGAGTAACTTGATGTGACTAAGTGAATCTAGTAGATGAGTTGTTCTCTTAAGTTTCGAGGACGAAACATTTTCTGAGAGGTATATTATGTAATGCTCCGCTCCGCGCGAGGCATTTGGTTGGCTTGTTGGATGGGATCAGAATGTTAGACCGTGACTTGGATTTGAAATCAAGAGAGTTGAGACGGATGTAGTCTCTCTGAGCCGGATAAACAAAATAGGTTTTAGAATATGGCTCGCTGGTGGAGCTACACCTAGTGGGAATGTGTGTAATCGGAGCAGGAAGACCGTTATGCAAGGCAACTGGAACTGTCCTCATTCATTCTTATTCCTGCATGCTTAATAAATGGAATAACGTAATGCTATAAATTGTCCCTAAATGTCCCATGTTTTAATTACTGAATAATAGAGATGCTTATGCTGAGAATTATTAAAATAAATAAGATATGAATATTAAACTGCTGAATGAATCACATTTTGAGCTGCTAATGTGACTTAATCCCTGAGAATGAATTGATAATAATGTCCCTTATATTTAAGGCTGCTGAAACAAATGAGTTAATCACTTGAATAATGAGATGCTGCGTGAATGATACATGAGAAATGAATTGAATATGCTATTGTTCCTATAAAATGAATAAAATACTACAGGTCCCTTTGAAATGAATGAATGTTGGTTATTCCTCCTTGAAAGGAATATTATTTAAACTGTTGCAAAGAATCAATGAATAAGGAATGATGAGACTTGTGATCATGGAGATCACCAAGTAGAATGATGGTAATGATTAGTCGTTGCACACGGCTCGAAATTGAGATGAGATGTTGAACTGTTGGCTTTGCATACTTTCAGTTGTTTTACCATGCACTTGTGTTTATCGAGTCGACACGCATACGCATGGTCATGGACGTACTTGTACAAGTCTGAGTAAGTTTCCTCGAACGGTACCTGGGGTACTGGGACCGATTCGACCCGGGATGAAACATTAGTCGTGCTATGGTGGCACGAGGTATTACGGGACATTCGGCTAGGCTTGCAACCTACCCTGGAATGGTGCGTCGTAATACCCGTTGGCAAGTCCTTTATGGTACAGTTTCACCAACGACCATGTAGTCAGGATGCACACTAACGAATGTTTTGTGCAAACAGAGTAAGTATATCATATTATCATATATTTTTATGCATGTACGAGGGAGTTGGCTGTCGGAAAGAAATCACTTAAATGTTATATACTCAATATATGTGTTAGTTTAACTTGTGTGGTTAACGTGCCAAGTAATTGATGCTATATGTAGTCTTTCAATATGAGAACCTGTTTAACATGTTAAATTTAGTATGCTAGAAAGATGCCTTGCTATAAACATTTGCTCACGCATAACATACATGCTAAGATATGCTTGAAGTGACAATTGTCATAACATGTTTAAGATGTTAATGTTAATGATGCCTCAATATTGTCCTTGCATGATAACACCCAGAATGCTATAATAATACATCCACATGAATATTTCTAAGGATATGTTTGCATGCTTCACTATGATTATTGTCCATGAACTGTAAATTGATGCTAGGTCCCATATAGGAATATCATTCTAATAAAATGCTTCCTTAAATGGTTACTTAAATGTTGGTTTAGGCGAATGGGTTGGATTCTGCTCGATAGTACATAGATGATGTGCTGACCCACGTTTTATGGGCAGGTGCTCGTGCTTGGGATGTTTTACACACGAAGATTAGCTTGATTGGTCCCACGGCATCGAAGATTTGTTGGGCATACAGAAGCTCTCCTTATACAAGATGATGTCCTCTGTTTATAAAATGTATAATGTATGGAACATTGTAATCAGTGATACCAGTGAGTTATAAGCCAAATCGGTACATCGAGTTGTAATCCAATGTATCCAAGTATCAAATGTAAGCTGTGTAGCATTGTTCAGTTGGCTTCCAATGTAAAGTGAGATGTGTTGTAAGCATTGTACTTCAATACAAGTCTTGTACTCTTCTTCAATTTTCAATAAAGAGAATAAAGTTCTGTATATCTCTGTGTGACTTCAAGTATCCTTTTTATCTCCACTGCTATAAAGAAGTGATGTATTTCTATTCAATGAGAATGATTGTCCTCATTAACTTCAATTTATCTACTTATGCCGCTGCGATATGTTTCTATTTGAAGATAATCAATTATGTACCATCTTTGTCTTGTACAAGTATAATACCAGACTTGTACGACATCACGCCCAAGCGAGGACGATCGGTTCCAAGAGATAAAATATATAAATAAATGACTCTACGAATCGTGGCACGACAGTTATGAGGCTTGTGTCGAAAACTTGGCGAGCGGAGCCGAAAGGAATTCCACCACGCTCCGGGACGACCATGTCAACTGTAAAGACATAAGAAGAAAATCAGACTTAGAATCTGTAGAGAAAGAAACTAAGTGCGGGAGAAATCTTTTGCGTCCAAAGGGTTATGCGCCCAAACTCTCTATGGACGCATAAATTCCTCAAACACATGTGCTATAAGTGGGCGCATGACATACAACAAGCATATAGGCGCATAACAGCGCTCAGGCATAGAAGCATTCTGCGTAGGCGCATAACACACAACATCGTCTGGGCGCATAACACATGACAGTGTGTGGGCGCGTGCTTCTGTGGGTACATAAGAATGCTCACAGAAGCTTGTTGCTTTGGAAGCATATCAATGGTTATGTGCACAAGTAGAGAAGAGTCTGAGCATCGCAAATTAATGCTCGAGACTTTATTTTTGAAGCATAGCCTCACCCAGAATCGGGTCTTGGACTAGCAGGGACGCTGACGAAGGAGGAGACCCGCTCAGTTTAGCCTCCTTCCCCTTCATAGATCTCTTGGCAGCCTTGGAAGACATGATTCGTGTAGAGAAGAGATGAATGGCTTTTTGAAAGTTTTTAAAGAAAAGAGAAGAATGAATTTTCTCTCTCCTCAAGGCCTATTTATAGGCAAGGAGGCAAGGCTATGCGCCAATATAGACTATGCGTCCACATAGACTATGCGACCAATATAGCCTATGCACCCACACGGAGACTTGTTCTTTTGCACATTATGCGGCTACTACTTGCTGATGTGGACAACGCACGAAGGATAGACATCTTCAAAATCCGATCCGATGAATCTGTCAGTTCAGATTTTCGAAGAAGATCTCAATAGCGACCATTTTGACAGCCTAGCAAAATTCTAAGCGCCCAAAGATGGAGTTTGCTATGCGCCCACACAGTCTCCCATGCTTTTTTTAAAGTATTTCGAACTCATTCGAGTATTAAAAACTTTGAAATGGGTCTTGTAGAAGCATAAAAATTTTAGCATCTCAAGTCAGGAAGTATCCATGCGCCCAAGTCAAGAAGCATCTATGCGCCCAAGCCAGGAATGAGCTATGCGCCCAAGTCGGATATTGCTATGCGCCCAAGCTAGAGAGTTGCAGACAGTCACAGAGCAAAGCCTATGCGCCCATCCCTATGCATCCACAGCAAAGCATATGCGCCCGCATGGCTCCTCCAGAGGGGACGCGTAGCCCTATTACAACCTATGCGCCCAAGTCAGGATAGCTCTATGATTCGGTCAATATCTACGATCAGTCGTGTACCGAAGCATACAGCCACGTCAGTCTCCACGAGCAGTCATACACCGAGGAATACGGCCTGGTCAACCCCATGATCAACCCACGATCATGCAGTCTTTATGCGCCCACGTAGACTATGCGCCCAAAGAAGGACTATGCACCCACAGAAAAAATAGAGTATTTTTCCTGTGTGCACATAACAGCCGTTTTCAGTACAAAATGACTATAAATAGAGGTCTCATGCCTCTTCAAAAGCACAAAACGGATAGCATTTCAAGAGCCAAATTGCTTTCCTTCTTGCCAGTGAGCCGAGAGTTAGCAATTTTCTTAGGTTTTCTCCCGCTTTTGTAAATTGGAGTGTCAACGAAGTAAAGGAGCAACTGCCGCTCGATCTCTGTAACTCCTCTTCTTGGAAATTTTTGAAATATTTTTATTATTTATTTGATTTAAATGGTGATTTTTAGAATTGTATAAATAATTATTTAGTTAATTATTATGGTAGATGACTTTAGTCATGGTTAGGAATTGGTGTACAAGGTGACTAGAAATCATGGCACAGATAGTGCAGTGGTGTACCTTAACTAGTGTTTTAGCCATGGTAGGGAAGACCCAGCCATAAGTGTGTCATAACTAGGTAAACTAGGCATGTTGCGACTTAACCCCTAAAGATGATTTAATTAGTTATTTATTAATATTATGACTTTTAGGAAACTCGATTGTGCTAAACTAGTCAAACGTGACCCGAATCAAGCCATATCTCGTGTAGTCTTATGGTGAGTCCAAAGCCGTCCATGTAGATATATATTTTCATATATTTCATAATAAATTTTAATTGTCCAAATAAGTATTCTTTTTTTTCATAAAGGATTATTATAAATAATATATACTATTTGCTATTAAAATTTATAATGATAACTATTTTTCTTAAAATATATTTTCAAGATTGTTGGGCTTCTAGACTATATATATACTTGAGAGTAAATAAGAGTATACATAATATGTGAATACATGAATAAGTATAATATTGTTTAGGAAGTTGAATAAATATATTGGTATTTTTATATATAATATATTGAGTAATTTATATAATTGAATGTAAAATATAATAAATAAACTAGATTGCTAATATAAGTGATAATTGTTGGATCCAAGCCAGCTCAACTCCGTAATTATTTCTCTTCCCTTTTTCCTTTCCTATAAAACAAGCAACCCTATTCATGGGCTTAACTCCTTCCACTTGTGTATTCCTATTATGCTTTCAACCAATTCTTAAACCCAGCCCAAGAACACTATTTAGAAACTGGACTTGATACTATTTAGAACCTGGACCCACCACCAACCTTTTCTTATAAATAAGTTGCTGCAGCATCAATGGAAGGGAAAACCCTAGTCGTAAGTGTCCTCCTCCTATTTCATATTTATCTATCAAAATATTGTCGAACACTGTTGCTTTCGATCGACTCCTACCACTGCATTGTCACCATTTTCGCCTAGAGCAGACTCTTCTGGCCAACGTAGACTGCTGCACGGCATTGACACAAATACTAGGCCGGACCCGGCCGACCATGTCGAGACTGGCCGTTGTCGTACACTCTTGTCGATCAGAGAGTCCTCCTTCACCTTGATCTTCCTTCCCGCTCCTCCCCTAGTGTCACGCCCCAGAACCAGAAGACTGGAGAGCGGGGGCGGACATAGCTAGCTACGTATAATAAAATAGAATCCATCTCCCCATACAGTCACGGATGTCTAGATATATGAGGGTTTAACTACAAGCCAACAGTCTCTTATGGTTATGAACAAGCCTAGTGTCTCAATCCCAAGCAAGCAAGTAAAGTTATAAGATGTAAGATCACCAAATATACAATAGTAAGGCATCCCAAACATTACATATTCAGCTGATCATGAAGCTAGTCATACAAAATGTCAAGACTAGCAAGAGTTTCAGTCATACATGATCAACCCTAGGATTTGTTAATCATGATACAGCCCATAGGCAAATAGTAAGTAAAAATATACACGAGCTAACACTTGTTCGGTGGTTAAACGCCTCAAAAGAATAATTTTACAATAGAGTGGGAGAGCCAAAATAAACCCACTCGTTGCCAGGGTTACGCCTGGTGGTCACCATCTTGCTGGAAAGTCGGTAGATCCTTGGGAGCTGCTCCAAAATCTGGCCATACAAAACCCAGTTGGGTCAGACCCCAGAAAGAGAAAGTGCCACAAAGGAGGCTTCACTTAGGAACTAAAACCAGCAATTAGCACAAGAATATAATTACATAATAAAAGATAGTAATTAAAGAAAAGTATGACAGGTGATATACGATGAGATAACCATGGGACTATTCAGATAACCAGGTTACAACCCGTAAACCAAACAAGGACCGGAGTTGTAACCCTTCGTCTGAACAGAACTTGGCTTCTCCTACAATTTATCGACAAGATAAATATAAGAAATCAGGTCAAGTAACAATCTTGTACAGGATCAAGACAAGGCTAGACTGATTGAACTCCATCCAATATTTTACGGCCAAGCAATAAGTACGGCTTGATACTTTAACTAACTAGGGTTATCACAGGCTTAGTTACTAGAAAGATGCAGTGAGATTCTTCCACAGCCACAAGCCCTACAGACCATCCAGGCTATCCGGACGCAATTAGAGGTTGAATTCAAGTAGGTACATCGTCCAGGAAATGCATGTACCCTTAGGTGACTTAGAGGGTGCAACACATGACAGTGTGCTGGAAATGTGCCCTACTCGACGACAGGCTACAGATCCCAAGTGGGACGCCCAGATAACGGGATTACCTGTAGCTGGAAAAATCTCTTCATGACTACTGGATTATTCTAGTGGTTAGCCTTAGTTGATTTCAGTGGGTACCCTCGACCGTGGTACTCAGGGGTCCTCGTCCTAGACATGATGCAAGACAAGACGGGTTCATTTGTACAAGCACAATCGTCCACGGTGTCCAAGTTATTCAATCTTATCATGTCAAGCTAGTCGTCGCAACAGCCTTCGGGATATATATATCATGTCAGGTTCACTTTCAAGAGTGCGCCACGTCGGGCCACTATCATGTCAAATTATCATGTCAAGTCTACTTGTCAGGTGTGTGCCACGTCGGGCCACTATCATGTCATGTCATTATCAAAAGTGCACCACAACGGATCAGCATCTTGTCAGGGAACATATTAAATCAATGGCACAAGCATACAAGTGGTAATTAAATATTAGCAGGTACAAGGGCCATGGGGGACTCATGCGGCTCAGGCAAAATTGCCGTATGAAATTGCCATACAACAGTGCATATGCGGCCAAGCAATCACTACTAAAATCTGCTCAATTGGCGACGTATATTTAGCGACGTTAGATTAACGTCGCTAAATTGTGTACATTAGCGACATTTTATATAAACGTCACTCATAGTCGCAACTAGCGATGACATAAGCGACGTAATAATGACGTACATTAAGCATATGACCCAATCGTCGCGAAACGCCGCTGGACGTCGCTAGTAGCGACGCATTTAGCAACGGTAGTTTAAGCGTCGCTAAATTCTAATTATATCCCCGCCCTAACGTTTTATTTTTTTCTCTATTTTCCTCTCTCACTCTCTCTCCTCCCCGGCGCTCTCACTCTCTCCTGCGACGACTCTCCTCCCTCTCTGGTACCTGACTCTCCACCTCCCTCTCTCTCTCTCTCTCTCTCTCTCTCTCTCCGGCTGTTTTGGTTGTTGGTGGTTTGGGGGGTACGGGTGGCTCGGAGGGAGATGCAGGGGGATGCGGGTGGTTGGGGGTGAGTGGGGGTGGTTGGGTGGGTGGGGCAGGGGGGACAAGGGCGGCTGTGGGAGGGGAGCTAGGGTTAGGGTTCGGGGTAGGGTTTATTTTCCATTCGACGCTCTCACTCTCTCCGGCGCTGTCACTCTCTCCGACGACTCTCCTCCCCCCCTTCAGTGCTCTCACTCTCTCCGGCACTGTCACTCTCTCCGACGACTCTTCTCCCTCTAGGGTACGTGGTACTCTTCTCCTTCCTCTCTCTCACTCTCTCCGGCGCTCTCACTCTCTACGATGCAGGGAAGACGAGGGCGGCTGGGGGAGGGGAGCTAGGAGTAGGGTTCGGGTTAGGGCTAAGGATGGTGTAGGGGGGTGGCTTGGTCAGGGGCACAGATAGTGCCAAAAAATCTGATAATTTAGTAATAATTATTTGTTTTCCGACACCGAAAAATGTGATACTTCGATTCGAACGCACCGATTGTGCCAATATTTGTAAAAAGTAGTTTTTTTGGTTAATTGGTAACATGGTGATCGAGAAATATAGTCCCTGTAGCCATTCGACTGGCGAGGCAAAAACTATGGTACGACATGGTGATCAGGATATAGTCCCTGCAGCCATTCGACTGGCGAGGCAGAAACTATGTAGCTGTAGATAAAGTTGACTGTCCTGCGACCCTCATCCCTCGGTAATGATGATACGACAACCTATCACTATATCTTATATAGTAGTAGATGACGTTTTAGTATTACATTATATGAGTTCATCTTGATTCTGTTACATTCTTCAGATAGTAGATACTAGATTCGATAAGAACGTATACTACACCATATGTACAAAACATAGATGATTCACACCAATGTATGCTAGAATGAATTTTGGGTTGCGTTCTGAGTCATCCGTTCTCACACTTAAAATACATGAATTAGGACAACCAACCGAAGAGGATACTCTGAGTGATCTATCTGAGTAGGACGTATACTCTGAGAGATCACCTTTACCAGAATGATATCAGTAGTGGGATTGAGTGTTGGAGGAGATATTATCAGAATGTACGTCCTACTCAGATGGGTCTCTCACCGTTACTATTTTTTCTGACATCATGGTAGATGTGCTCCGTCAACAGATTCTTGCTCTGAGCCAAAACTTTGCCCCAGAGCTCAATTGAACATCCTTCGTATAGAGCTCAAGCGAGAGGTTCTTAACAGCATGGTGGTCTCCTTTGTCAAAGGATTCTTGCTCGTCCCATAACCTTTGTGGTTTAAGCATAAATCCTTTGACAAAGGAGACCACCATGCTGTCAGGATCCTTTCACTCGAGCTCTACACAAAGGATGTCCAATTGAGCTCCGGGACAAAGTTTTCGCTCAGAGCAAGAATCTGTTGACGGTGCACATCTACCATGCTGTCAGAAAAAAATAGTAACGGTGAGAGAACCATCTGAGTAGGACGTATACTCTGATAATATCTCCTCCAACACTCAATCTCACTACTGATATCATTCTTGTAAAGGTGATCTCTCAGAGTATACATCCTACTCAAGGATGTCCACTCGAGCTCTGGGGCAAAGGATTGACTCAGAGCGGATTTTTGGACAGAGATGACAAAGAAGATGGCTGCCAAAGCTTATGTAAGTTTTCTAATTCTTTATATATATTATATTTTTGACATTTTGTATTATTGATACTTTGAGTAATACGGAATGGTCCGATATCGATACTCTGAGTATCAGACCATTCCTATGTGTATCGGTATCGCAATCACAATACCGATACTCCAGTATCGCATTGATACTTAAGTATCACATCTGATAGTTCTCTTATTTATTTGTCAATTACTGTATTTCAGTTCTAGTTAGTTTTATGTGATTCTCTTATAGTTCTCTCATTCATTTTCAACCGCTCTCCCCTGTAAATATTGATTTTATCAGATGGCACCTATGACCCGAGGAGCGGCACGTCGTTTGAGGGAAACAGTAAATACTGAGGTGGATCCTCCTACTGTTAAGGAGGAAGTGGCACCCGTAGCTAGTGAGACTGGGAGTTCTATTCATCCTGCACCGGTAGCTAGTGAGACTGGAAGTTCTATTGATGCAGCACTTGCAAGGGACTACATCTCTCCAAATACCGTCGATCCCACTTTTTTGAGGTGGTTGCGTGATGGTATCACTGAGCATTTGCATGAGCTGCGTGGTTCTCATTAGCTATTAGTACTTATTTGTATTGGACTATTTGTATTGTGGGTTATTTCTGTATTAGACTATTTGTATTGGACTACATATATGAATTAGTATTGTGTCAATCTCTGGATTGTATTGGACTACGACATGGTGATTATGACATAGTCCCTGCAGCCATTCGACGGGCGAAGTAGAAACTTTGTAGCCGTAGATAAAGTTGACTGTCCTTCGACCCTCATCCCTCGGCAATAATGAAATGACAACCTATCACTATATCTTATATAGTAGTAGATGACGTTTTAGTATTACATTATGTGAGTTCATTCTTGATTCTGTTACATTCTTCAGATGCTACATACTAGATTCGATAAGAACGTATACTACACCATATGTAAAGAACATAGATGATTCACACTAATGTATGCTATAATGAATTTTGGATTGTGTTCTGAGCCATCCGTTCTCACACTTAAAATACATGAATTAGAACTGTGTGTCAATCTTTGTTTTTGTATTTTTGGCGAAGCCAGGGATTAGATTCTGTATTTTGTATTATGGATTCTGTATTTTGGCTCCAGCTCCAGCTCCATTTGCATAAATCTACGGTATGACATGGTGATCAGGACATAGTCCCTGCAGCCATTCGACTGGCGGGGCAGAAACTATGTAGCCGTGGATAAAGTTGACTGTCCTGGGACCCTCATCCTTCGACAATGATGATACGACAACCGATCACTATCTCTTATATAGTAGTAGATGACGTTTTAGTATTACATTATGTGAGTTCATTCTTGATTCTGTTACATTCTTCAGATACTACATACTAGATTCGATAAGAACGTATACTACACCATATGTACAGAACATAGATGATTCACACTAATGTATGCTATAATGAATTTTGGGTTGTGTTCTGAGCCATCCATTCTCATACTTAAAACACATATGAATTAGAACTGTGTGTCAATCTTTGTTTTTGTATTTTCGGCGAAGCCAGGGATTAGATTCTGTATTTTGTATTTTAGATTCTGTATTTTAGCTCCAGCTCCAGTTCTATTTGCATAAATCTACGGTACGACATGGTGATCAGGACATAGTCCCTGCAGCCATTCGACTGGCGAGGCAGAAACTATGTAGCCGTAGATAAAGTTGACTGTCCTGTGACCCTCATCCCTCGACAATGATGATATGACAAGCTATCACTATATCTTATATAGTAGTAGATGACGTTTTAGTATTACATTATGTGAGTTCATCTTGATTCTGTTACATTCTTCAGATACTACATACTAGATTCGATAAGAACGTATACTACACCATATGTACAGAACATAGATGATTCATACTAATGTATGCTAGAATGAATTTTGGATTGTGTTCTGAGCCATACGTTCTCACAACAGGAAGGACCAGTGCTTTTTAGTTCTCTTCCATCCATCCATTCCTCCGTTCTGATCAAGCCTCTTCCTTCTCCTCTAATCTACCATGGCTCTGGACCAATCTGCTCCTCCCTACTTCCCTTCTTTTTATTTGACTCTCTCAGCCACATATGATATCCAGCTCAAGTATAGAGACAGAAGAGAAGAAGTGGGCAGGATTAGGAGGCCGGGGAAGCAGCACAGCCGGTGGCATGACCTGGAGAAAGTACATAGGTTTTCTTCAACATCCGTAGGTGAACTATAAAGATATATCTTTTCACATGTCACCTTGTCAAAGACCATTAATGTGAATATCACGTTACCGCGGTGTCGGAAGACTAGCATTACATAATTTTCTAAGCCGTGTGCTTTGACATAATCCTCCCAACTCTTTCCTCCTATGTAGTAATAGGTTTTCTTCAACATCCGTAGGAGAACTATAAGGATATATCTTTTTACAACATGTCACCTTGTCAAAGACCCTTAATGTGAATATCACGTTACCGCGGTGTCGGAAGACCAACATGTTATAATTTTCTAAGCCGTGTACTTTGACATAATCTTTCCAACTCTTTCCTCCTATATAAAGATATATCCTTATAGTTCTCCTACGGATGTTGAAGAAAACCTATGTACTTCCTCCAGGTTATGCCGCCGGCTGTGCTGCTTCCCCGGCCTTCTATTCCTGTCCACTTTTTCTCCTCCACCTTTACACTTGAGCTGGATATCATATGTGGCTGAGAGAGTCAAATAAGAAGAAGGGAAGTAGGGAGGAGCAGATGGGTCCAGAGCCATGGTGGATTAGAGAAAAAAAGAAGAGGCTTGATCAGAACGGAGGAATGGATGGATGGAAGAGAACTAGAAAGCACTGATCGTTCCTTCAGTTTTTTCGTTGAGGATACTGAGTTTGTACGTATTTGAGGATATTGATTTGGTTTGTTGAGGATATTATATATTGACATTGTTCGTTGCGGATAGAATTTTTCTCTATATTTTTTGTATATTCTGGAATGTATTGTGCGTGCTGGTGTTGAGTGTTCCACTGAGGGGGTCGGCAAAACCAGGGATTGGATTTTGTATTTTGTATTCTGTATTTTGGCTTAGGCTCCAGCTCTATTTGTATTAATCTACGGTACGACATGGTGATCAGGACATAGTCCCTGCAGCAATTCGACTGGCGAGGCAGAAACTATGTAGCCGTAGATATATCAAGTTGACTGTCTTTCAACCCTCATCCCTCGGCAATGATGATACGACAACCTATCACTATATCTTATATTATAGTAGATGATGTCTTAGTATTATATTATGTGACTTCATCTTGATTCTGTTACATTCTTCAGATACTAGGTACGATAAGAACATATACTACACCATATTTACAGAATATAATGATCCACACTAATGTATGCTAGAATGAATTTTGGGTTGTATTCTGAACCATCCATTCTCACACTTAAATAGATATGAATTAGTACTGTGAGAGCGCTGGAGAGAGTGAGAGCGCCGGAGGGGGGGAGGAGAGAGAGTGAGAGAGTAAAATGGGAGGAAATGAATTGGTAGGGGAACCCCGGGATTAGATTATATATTTTGTATTTTGGATTCTATATTTTGGCTCCAGCTCTAGGACATAGTCCCTGTAGCCATTCGAATGGCGAGACAGAAACTATGGTACGACATGGTGATCAGGACATAGTTCCTGCAGCCATTCGACTGGCGAGTCAGAAACTATGTAGCCGTAGATATATAAAGTTAACTGTCCTCCGAATCCCATCCCTTGGCAATGATGATACGACAACCTATCACTATATCTTATATAGTAGTAGATGATGTCTTAGTATTACATTATGTGAGTTCATCTTGATTATGTTACATTCTTCAGATACTAGATACGATAAGAACATATACTACACCATATGTACAAAACATAATGGTCCACACTAATGTATGCTAGAATGAATTTTGGGTTGTATTCTGAGCCATCCGTTCTCACACTTAAATATATATGAATTACTACTGTGAGAGCGCCAGAGTGATTGAGAGTGCCGGAGGGGGGAAGAAGAGAGAGTGAGAGAGTAAAATGGGGGAAATAAATTGGTGGGGGAACCCCGGGATTAGATTATGTATTTTGTATTTTAGATTCTCTATTTTGGCTCCAGCTCCAGGACATAGTCCCTGCAGCCATTCGACTGGCGAGGCAGAAACTATGGTACAACATGGTGATCAGGACATAGTCTCTGCAGCCATTCGACTGGCGAGACAGAAACTATGTAGCCGTAGATATATAAAGTTAACTATCCTCCGACCCCCATCCCTTGGCAATGATGATGCGACAACCTATCACTATATCTTATATAGTAGTAGATGATGTCTTAGTATTACATTATGTGAGTTCATCTTGATTCTGTTACATTCTTCAGATACTAGATACGATAAGAACATATACTACACCATATGTATAAAACATAATGATCCACATTAATGTATGCTAGAATGAATTTTGGTTTGTGTTCTGAGCCATCCGTTCTCACACTTAAATAGATATGAATTAGTACTGTGAGAGCGCCGGAGAGTGTGAGAGCGCCGGAGGGGGGGAGGAGAGAGAGTGAGAGAGTAAAATGAAGGAAAATGAATTGGTTGTGGAACCCCGGGATTAGATTCTTTATTTTGTATTTTGTATTCTGTATTTTGGCTCCAGCTCCAGGACATAGTCCCTACAGCCATTCGACCGGCGAGGCAGAAACTATGGTACGACATGGTGATCAGGACATAGTCCCTGCATCCATTCGACTGGCGAGGCCAAAACTATGTAGCCATAGATAAAGTTGACTATCCTGCGACCCTCATCCCTCGGCAATGATGATACGACAACCTATCACTATATCTTATATAGTAGTAGATGATGTCTTAGTATTACATTATGTGAGTTCATCTTGATTCTGTTACATTCTTCAGATACTAGATACTATATTCGATAAGAACGTATATTACACCATATGTACAGAACATAGATGATTCACACTAATATATGTCAGAATAAATTTTGGGATGTGTTCTGAGCCATCCGTTCTCATACTTAAAACACATTTGAATTAGAACTGTGTGTCAATCTTTGTTTTTGTATTTTCGGCGAACCCAAGGATTAGATTCTGTATTTTGTATTTTGACTTTGTACGTATTTGGGGATATTCAGTTTTTTCGTTGAGGTTACTGAGTTTGTAAGTATTTGCGGATATTGATTTGGTTGTGTTGAGGATATTATATATTGACATTGTTCTTTGCGGATAGTATTTTTTCTTTATATTTTTTATATATTCTGGAATGTATTATGCGTGCCGGTATTGAGTGTTCCACCGAGGGGGTCGGCGAACCCAGGGATTGGATTCTGTATTCTGTATTTTGTATTCTGTATTTTGGCTCAGGCTCCAACTCCAGCTCCAGCATCATTTGCTTTCTGGAAACTATTTTTTTATATTTTTTTAATTTAGCGATGTTTTTAGCGACGTTAGTATTCGTCGCTACATATTAGCAACGTCAGTAAATGTCGTTAAAAGCGTCGCTAAATTCTGATGTGGCAACACGTGGCACCAAATCTGATGTCAGCTCGTCGTCGCCAAAATATCGTAAAACTTTCGCTAAACGGCGACCACGCTATAACGTCGCCTTTTACGTCGCTGATTAGTGTCAAATAACAAACATTGCAAATAATGCCGCTATTTAGCGACGTCATTGACGTTGTGAAATAGCATCGTCCTAGCGACATTTTGCGAAGTTTTTTCGTTTACCGACACATTTTTTTCGTCGTTCCTGAAACGTCGTCCTAAACGTCGCTAAATTGATTTAGCGATGTTTTCGCTGAGATTAGCGACGTATTTAGACGTCGCTAATATGACAAATTTTTGTAGTGAATGGTGCATATGCAGCCAAAATATTTTCTTATGCGGCCAGCAAATATTTAAGACCATATGCGGCTAAAGGATGTTCCATGGGGCCAACTATTTAATACATACGGCTCATATATAAGCATGCAAGCTGATGCTTGCATGCATACAATTTAGATATGACATGGCATTTAACCATGCTTACAAATTAAATCCATGACATTATATCATATGCGGCTCACAAGCTAATTATTTAATGCATGCAAGCATTCGAAGCAAAATTGCATGCTAATGTAATTAGCATTCCAAATTCATGCGGCCAAAAATATAACCCATGCGGCCAGCTTGCAAGCTTTTACATGCAAGCTTAAATAATGCATGCACCATAATTATAAACCCATGCGGCCAGCTACTGGTTTCCTGGCAAAATGTTAATGCATTCCCATTAAGAACTCTAATGCATTTGCTAATCCCATGCATTAATTCCCATGCATTAAGAATTCTAATGCATTTGCTAATCCCATGCATTAATTCCCATGCATTAAGAATTCTAATGTATTTGCTAATCCCATGCATTAATTTCCTTGTATTAAGAATTCTAATGCATTTGCTAATCCCATGCATTAATTTCCATGCATTAAGAATTCTAATGCATTTGCTACTGCATGCTGATGCACTAATGGCCTAATGCATAATTGGACATGCATTAAATGTATGCAAACGTAAGCAAGTGCAATGCATGCAAGTGTATTTAAACCATGCTAGCTAAATGGCCACGCAATTATTTCTTTACATACGGCCAGCAATGATTGTAAAGGGGGGCATATGCGGCTGCCACTAATGCATGCGGCCACAATTTATTTAGTGGCCATGTGGCTGAGCTATTTCTAATGCCATATGCGGCTCACTTATTTATTACCCATGCGGCTACTGCTTGCATAAGCATGCAAGCTACTGCTTGCTTAAAGTATGCAAAAAGCAATTAATGCTAAGGCCAAGTAATTATTTAATGCTAATGGCAATTATTTAATGCAAGCAAATATTTAATACATGCATGCAATTAATGCTTGCAAGGCCATGCGGCCAAGAATGGCTAAGGCCATATGCGGCTCAGCACTATTTGCTAGTGCATGCCAATGCCAAGCCTATATGCGGCTGACCACTGTAATGGGGGGGAGCATATGCGGCTCAGATAATTAACTAGTGGCCCATGCAAATAAACACTTGCACGTGGCCACCTAATACATACAATTAAATATTTAATTAAATGGCCAGGCGGCTGGGAAAAACACTTGTCGTATGAAATATTCATGCGGTCAAGTACTGTTCTTCTCCTCCAATTTTCGAGAAGAAAAACACCATGAAGCCATGCTTCCAAGCTCCATAATTTCATCATCCAGAGTCCAAATCCGAACTTCCATAGGTCAAAATGGGGCAGAATAAAATTCTCTACAACATTGATCCATCAGAACTTGTTAATAACCAAATTAAATAGATCAAAATCCAAGAAATCCAAAAACACCACAAAACTAGATCTATAAGAAATTAACCATGAAAATGAAAAATGCTAAGTACTAAAGTGGGTTAGAAACACGTGGGGAAGACAATAGAACAATAAAAAATTGGACTTCCTCCATGAAGCAAGGTGCACTTGCCTAAGTTCTCCACTCTCTCAGGTTGGTAGAGAAGTAATGGTGGGAAAGAAGAAAGTTAATGTGGAGAGAGAAATGTTTGGTGGGATATTTAATGAAGAGGGTGGTGGTAGGTAGGTGGGTTGGTTCTCCAACAAAATCGGTACCAAGCCAACAAGCCAAACCGAACCAAGATGAACCAAGCAAAGAAATGCCCAATAAATCAAGCAGGGAAACATGCAAATATGAGTCTAAATACGTACACGTATACCGAGATACGTAATACGAACAATAGGTATTACACCTAGAGGTGTTGTGGTCGTGCCATCAGAGTGCATCTGGTTACGTCTTCTCGACCATGCAGTAGTTCCAGCTGTACCATAAGACAACGATACACGCATAGGCTATCAGCCTTGCCTTTGTTCATTAGCCACGGGTGGCTGCAGTGGTTGCAGCAGGCGCTGCACATAGAGATGTCGTGGATCCACGCATTCGCACATCTTGCCAACCGTTCATGCTGAGCTGATATTATGGGCACGGTACACTGTGATGCCTCTGCTGCCTCGATACTTTGCCTGCTAGCCATATCCAGTTGTCGACTGAACTCGCAAGCACCACCACCCTCGTCTTCGTGCTTAAGTCTACCACACTTTCGCAGCCAAATTCCAACTGATCGAGCATACCCCGATGAAGTCATCGCGTGTGTGCGCTAGCATGGCTGTCCCGAACCCACCATCTGGCTAAGCCTCGAGTTTGAGCTCACCCCGAGCGGAGAACCTCATTGTCGAACCACAAACCGTCAGAATCCGTAGGTAATAATCTAGTCTCCTTGCTAGTCATTGAGTCTTTGTATAATTTAAGAGGAGAATTTAGAAGTTATAGAACTAGAATAATAATGAAAGCATAGGTTACTGTTCTTGTAGAATTTTATTTGTATAGAGGAAACATAGTAGAAGTCGAGAAAGCTAGCCTTACTTCTTTTTCTGTCTATTTTAGGAAGGGAATTGTTTCTTTTCATTAGACCTCTAATCTTCAGATATTTAAAAATAACCCCATGCCTCTTCTCTTAAATTCAATTTAAGCATACTCTAACAGTATTAATAATATGGAGTAGTATAATATATAAATGTAACCTAATTTTGGAACTATATAACCTTCTTCTTAATATATAGGATAGTAAATAAATCAAATAACTATAATGGCAATATCACCTTATATTGATATATTAGACTTTGATTTATATTAGGGTTGAGACCAGATCGTGGCATCGACAAACTCAGTACAGTACTGGAGGAACACCAGGCAAGTATACCTGCCGAACATATGCTGTATTTACATTATTTTCTTTCTATTGTGCTTCTTGCATATGGTTACATGTTTCTCATATTTTGATTGGTTTGTCATCGACTGTTTTACTTGTATCTAGATTTACGTGCACATATAGGATATTCGATATAGCTTATCTATTGGTCTTCTTCGTGTTACCTTGTCTCGTGATTGAGTTGTCAGTTTCTATATCTGGTTCTTGACTTGACCATTTTTGACTGGAAGTATCTTGCATTGTACTACAGTTGAGATATACTATATATTGGGAGTATCTTGCATTGTAGTACGACCTATAGCATATATTGATTGATTGGTTGACTTGATTTGCAACACTATAAATTAGGAGTATCTTGTATTGTACTATGATTTATAGGAGTCTACTTGACCTTGTATCCTTTAGGAGAGGAGATCGATACTAGAATTGGCTAATCTTGACTGAGAGTATCCTGCTTTGTACGTCAATTGAAACACTATAGATTGGGAGTATCTTGTATTGTAATACAAGCTATAGGAGTTCTGATTGATAGTTACTCAAGTCAAGTATTACATTTCCACATGACTCGTCGTCCTTAGATGTTCTTCTTGCAGTGTCCTTATCCTCCATACATGTTATTTAATGTTATATTATTAGGCATGTTTTATGTATCTTGCTAGTCCTCTGAGTACCTGATGATCTCTTCAGGTTGCACGGAGTTAGTTAGCTGAGCATGTGGTAGTTAACTTTATCTGCATGATTCAGGTATTTTGTTAGTGTTATTGATTTACTATCTTTCTTGTACATTTATGATATATCCTGCTTATCAGCTAAACTTTATAGACTCATGTTATTCTTGGAGTCTAATCGAACAATATCTGCAGATCACGACCCATACTTGTTCATTCTTGTTTTATATAATCCTATGGATTGAGATATAGTTTAGATTACCATATTAGACATGAGACCATGCTCTTCACAGCTTATACGTATTCGGGTTGGGCTAGAGTCTGCTCGATACATAGCTGGCTTGCTCACGTACTTGCATCCCGAAAAGCGGGTGCGGGTCGTGACAATCTCAATCGTCCCATTCTCCAGAATTTTTTTGTACTCGGGAATCCTTAGTATAGGATCTCTCAGGCGTACTTGATTTGTGGTGCCTTGTGCCAATAAGAAAAGACAGCGCTTCTTCTTCTTTTTTGTGTGTGTCTATAGTAATTGTCACCCTCACTTTTCCAAGTTAGGGATAAAATGGTAATTTTCCATTTTATAATATTTTTAGGAATTTTATTTCATGAATATTATTATTTAATTATTTTAGGAGTCGGGTTCGAATTTCATCGCATTCCGAGTTAATTCGGGACCCCGGTGAATTTCGACTTGAGTCGTAATTAGCATGTTATTTAACCATGGCCCACCACACTAAACTTTTAGGTTTAGGAGTTTGGACTAGTCCCCCATGAGTAATTAAGTTTAATTATGATTTTTATTTAATTTTAGCAACTTTCGAAACCAATTTTGGGTCTTAACTTAGCCTAGAAGCTAGGGAGGGGCAAACTTATAATTACAAGTGCCCCTACCTTTGACCACCATAGCTGGTTATATGGTCCACCCCCTCCACCTCTCCTTTCTTCTTCACTAAGTCTTCTTCTTCTATCTTCATTTATTTCTTCCAACTCCTTCTTCTTCTTCATCCAAATCTTCATTTAGGTAATCCTTTAACTCTCATTTAATTCATCTTTTTGCATTTATTCCTTCACATAAATAGGAGAGGGGATCATTCTCTACAAGTTGACCCTAGCCTTGTTAGGTTTTCTTAAAATCTAGTTTAGGAATTGTTTATGGATTTATCCTTTTGAGTGGTATATATATATATATATATATATATATATATATATATATATATATATATATATATATATATTTACATATAAGTGTGTGTGTGTCTATATATATATATATACATTTATATATATCTATATATAGATATGTATAGATGTATATATATGTGTGTGTGGTCATGTGTATATATGTGTGTGTATTGGTCTGTGTAGAGAGGGAAGGGAATAAGGATATGTATGTGAGTATGTATTTATATATGTGAGAAAGATTAGAGAGGGATTAGAAGAGATTAGAGAGGTTTTTAGAGTGATTTAGAGAGGGAAATAGAGGGGGAATGATGGAGGATTTGTGGAGGGGAAAGGGGGAGCACCCACAGCAGCTAGGGGGCTGTTTCCCCCCCCTAAGCAGCCCCCTAACAGCAGCAATTTCAGCAGCAGTAACAGCCACAGTAGCAGCAGCTTAGGCATTAAACCCCCCTTTTAACCCCCTATTCAACCCCGTATATACCCCACTATATCCCTATATATATACATATATATACCCTATTATTAGCTCTATATAACCCTAATAAACCTACTAGAATAACTCCCAAAACTTGTTCCAAGAGAGGGTGAAAAGTATAGGTTGAAGACAGTTTGAGTGAGTGAGTTTAAGGGTTGAGTTAGATTTGGTGATAAGGGAAAATTGAGTTCCGTGATTCGAAACGCGTCGAAACTTGGAGGAAACCTAGATAATGTGATTTAGATTTTGTGGGTAGGCTTCAGAGTCGGAATCGGGGTTGCGTGTGGGCTCAGGGAGACGGTATCGCACCGCACCATCCCGTATCTTAAAATATTAAAGATAACGGGTAAACGGGCGATACGGGCCGTAAGATGGACTGGATGTCCACTTACCCTAGAAAACTTTGTAGGTAATGGTTGTATAGGTTAGTACCCTACTACCCTAGGAAGCACGGAGTGGAATTCCCAAGGGAAGGCCACTTGGCGTCAAGTTAGAACGGTTTAAGGGTAAATGTTAAGGGGTAATCGGGTAATTTCGAGATACGGAGTTCGGGTAGTCGGATTGAATTGAAACTTGGGTGGCATGTTGGGTACACCCTACAAATGTCATATTTGAGCCAATTTTGTCTTAGTTGACCCAGAGTTGACTTTTCACCCAAAAGTCAACCGTGAGTCAACACTTTGTCTAGAATTGACCAAATCTAAACTAGAGTTGACCAGTTGACCAAAAGTCAACTATTGGTCAAAATTTGACTATTTTGACCTAGGGTTGACCTAGAGTTGACCAGAGTTGACCAGGGTTGACCAGTTGACCAAAAGTCAACTGTAGGCTAACTCTTGACCCCGTTTGACTTTCTTCGACTTGTTTTGACCTGTGATGACTGGTATGACCTAGGGTTGACTTGGTCTGGCTTAGATTGACTTGATATAACTTGATTTGACCTAGATTGACTTGACAGGACTTAATGTGACTCAGTGAGACCTAGTTTGACCTAGATTGTATATCATTCATTGTGAATCATTCTTAAACTTGTTTAAACCTAAATTAACATACAGTATCTCATCTTTAGGTCTCTGATTACTGCTCTGAGCATTGATATACCCTATATCTCAGGACAACAGGCGAGTACATTCACTGATAGTTTTTATTGTCTTGATATTTGTTATATCCGATTCAGTCGTAGTGTCTTACTCGATTCTCAGACACGATAGTTCACGGACTAGTATTATCGGATTCCTGTCATGAGATGTCATTCCTAGATTTCTTGGGATACTTGTACTTGCTTGGTCTTGATTCTTGTACTTGTATTGATGCCGATTCCTGAAGAGGACTTGCTCCCCTCTTAGGAAATCCCGCGTCATGACGTGCTATGTCCGGATCCGTATACTATTCAGGGAAATGGGGAATATTATAGATAGTGTGATCAATGCCCACCTTGAGTTACTACTTGTATCATAGCTATACCCTCACCTCATGATTGGTATAGCCTGACCTGTGCTACTACTTGCTCTATAGCTTACCTTCCCGGCCGGACCAAGTCCATGCACTTGTAGCCGGTCGGCTGGAAGCCTGATTCTTGATCCATACCGAACACATTAGGCTATAATGTTCGAGGCATATTTTATATTTACTTTTCTTATCATATATCATGTTCTGTTCTACATTCAGTACTTTTTCACCATGCATGATATACAGTTACTCACATGCTCTACATGCCTTTACATTGTATCTTAATTGGAGACTAAGTTCTGCTCGGGAGAAGAGTTACAACCCCAGTCCTTGTTTGGTTTAAGGATTGTAACTCGGCTTCCGAACGGTTCCCAAGTCTTCATATATCTTTGTCTTGTAGTTCATTATACTGTCTCTTATAGAACTTGTCAATTCACATGGAACTGCTGTTAGTGTTTGTACTTGCTCATTTTCCTGGCAGGATACCGTTATGATATATTACAAATGACTCTGAGGCAGACTGCTCGACCTATTATGGGCTCGAGTTAGATGGAGTAGCCTTGGATCATGGCCTTATAGTAGAGCCACTAGATTTTGTACTTCCAGAGTAGTGTAGGTTAGCTAGGTTTGACTGGACTGCGATCCAGCTAGCTTTATTAGACTGTAGTTTCTATATTATATTTTTATACCCTGTGATGTTGTATATATCTGGGCTTGTATTGGACTCTGGACTTATTTACTCTTTCATCTGTCATATGTCTTTCCTTCTGAGCTATCTACCTTAGTTTTATTCTGTGATTGAGACTGTATTGTTATGGCACCTCTATTCGGAGAGTATATACTGTACAGGTACATTTATACTGTTAGTCGTAGTATTTACAGACGTTATATACAGCGTTCTACCGTCGACACTGCGGCGTAGGCTGGACGTACCTACGTGCTCGTGCCCCTCATAAGGGTGCGGGTCGTGATACGTTTTTGTGGTGGCCCATGCAGGTCTGTGTCACAATTAGTGCGATCTCGTAATGGTGCTCGACTTAGAGTACTAATTATGAGCCTGCAATTAGGACGTAGGACCTAGGACATGATAGGAGTTTCTCAATCACACCTAGAAAATTTCCGATCTTTTGATTATCATGATTATTCACCTTGTATTAAATTAACTGTCCTTCTTTGATAATATCTACTCATGTGCCATATTGATCTCCTTGTTTCAATTCGTCTCCAGGATGACGAAGACGCATCCGCACGCCTCTGGATCGAGTAGCTTGCCCGAGAGATCTGACCCGGTCGAGGAGGAGGTTCATGAGACTGCCCCCAGTGATTCCACTATTCCGGAGACCCCGGCAGTTGCACAGGGAGGTCTACCACCTCCACCCCAGAAGGTTACGGCCATTGTTCCAGAGATATTGTCGCCACCACCACCGATACCGACGGATACACATCATATGTTCCTTCTCCTTCAGCAGATGATGGAGACACAGTGGGCCCAGGCAGAGGCATCGCAACGCCAGTCTGAGGCATCACACCGTCAGATCGAGATGCTGAGGCAGAGTATGGAGAACTCGCATCAGCTTGCACAGGCAGTAGTAGAGAGAGTGGCACCGGGTACGGTACAGGGTCCTACTGGCCAGCAGCCGTATCAGCAGCAGTCCAGGCCGGGGACAGTATTAGACTTTAGGAAGATGACCTCCAGGGACTTCACAGGCACAGAGGGCTTCCTTTATGCAGACGACTGGCTAGAGGATGTACAGCGGAGCATGGAGCTGGCAGAGCTTCCTAGAGCACTTTGGGTTTCGGCCGCAGCCAGCCGATTCTTCGACATTGCGCTGATATGGTACCGCACGGATCCTCGTACGTCGGTGAGAGGGCTGACTTGGGAGAACCTCTGGAGGCTCTTCAAGGAGAAGTTCTTCCCGGACGTGGCTCTTACAGCATTGGAGGGCTAGTTCGTGGGTCTAGTGCAGGGGAACTCGTCGGTGGACGAGTATGCAGCTGAGTTCTTCTGCCTTAGCAGGTTCGCTCCCGATATGATCCAGGATGAGGGGCAGAAGGCTCGTAAGTTCCGCACGAAACATATTCATGCAGTGCGTACCCGCTCTTCGGGTCGCCGTGACACGACGTTCGATCAGATATTGATGGACGTACAAATTGCAGATGAGGACTTCGGCCTCAAGCCAAAGAGGAGCGAAGATACTATGGGGGTGAGTTCCAGTGCAGGACCGGCCAAGCTTCCCTATATTCAGCAGCATCAGCAGCCTCTGTTACAGAGTCAGCAGGCACCGGCGCGTGCCAGCAGCATCAGGGTCAGGGCCAGAGGCAGACCCAGCAGTGTGCTTTCTGTGGAAAGACGGGGCACAGCAGAGACGTATGTCGGAGGAGGTTAGGCGCTTGTCTATTCTGCGGAGGGACCGACCACCAGCTGAAGGGCTGCCCTGCTCGGGCAGCCAAGGGAGGCCAGGACAGGGTTCAGCCGGCTAGAGGACCAGCGGTTCAGCAGAGGGGTCCTCCACTTCAGACCTAGCAGCAGCATTTTGTCCAGCACCAGAGGGGAGCACCCGCGGGCAGGGTATTTGCTTTGGCAGCAGAGGAGGAGGCAGAGCCCATAGGAGATGTTGTAGCAGGTCATGTTCTACCAGATTCTTTCTCTGCTTTCGCCTTATTTGATTCTGGGGCAACCCATAGTTTTGTGCATGTTTCTTTTGCTCTGAGACACAATATTATTACTGAATATATGGGTAGGACTTGCAAGATTATGACCGGGGGAGGTATTATCCTGGTTAATAATATTTGCAAGGGGCGGAGAGTCACTCTGAGAGGCCGGGACTTGAGTGCATGTATGCTCATAATGCCCCCACTGAGGTACGATATGGTACTCGGTATGGATTGATTGAGCATGCACCATGCTAGCATTGATTGCAGAGGAGGCAAAGTTCTTTTTAAGACGCCAAGAGAGCCAGAGATCGAGTTTGCTCGAGGAGCAGCGGAGCCGGAGGCTGGATTCTGTGGAGCTTTGTTGGCGGGGCAGGATTTGCCACATCCGTTGATTGCTGAGTTCTCGGATGTCTTTCTCGAGGAGTTGTCGGGGATGCCGCCAGACAGGGACATTGAGTTCACTATAGACTTGGTGCCGGGCGCCGAGCCTATTTCACAGCATGTCTATAGGATGAACAACAGCGAGTTGATAGAGCTGAAGAAGCAAGTCGACGAGCTGCAGGACAAGGGGTTCATCAGATCCAGTTCTTCGTCCTGGGGAGCGCCAGTCCTTTTTGTGCCAAAAAAAGACGGTACGTCCCGCATGTGCGTTGATTATCGGGCGCTCAACAACCTCACTATCAAGAATAGGTACCCTTCGCCGAGGATCGACGACTTGTTCGATCAGGTGAGTGGGGCAAAGGTCTTTTCGAAGATAGATTTGAGGTCCGGGTATCACCAGCTGAAGGTGAGGCGGGATGACATTCCCAAGACGGCATTTCAGACTCGGTACGACCAGTACGAGTTTACAGTGATGCCATTTGGGTTGACCAATGCTTCCGCGGTGTTCATGAACTTGATGAACAAGGTATTCCATCAGTACCTTGACAAGTTCGTGGTGGTCTTCATAGACAATATCTTGATCTATTCGAAGACGCATGAGGAGCATGAGGAGCACTTGAGAGTTGTATTAGAGACTCTGAGGAGGGAGCAAATCTACGGGAAGCTTTCGAAGTGTGAGTTCTTCTTAGACCAGGTGGAGTTCCTAGGTCATGTTGTGACCGAGCACGGGATTTCAGTAGACCAGAGGAAGATTTCGGCAGTGGATTCTTGGTCTACGCCCAGTTAAGTTGCCGAGATTCGGAGCTTTCTGGGTTTGGCTGGCTATTACCGGAAGTTCGTCCAGGACTTCTCGCGGATTGCAGAGCCGATGACTAGACTCACCAGGAAGGACGTGGAGTTCGTCTGGACTATTGAGTGTCAGGCTGCATTCGATGAGCTGAAGAGGAGGTTGACTTCAGCTCCGATCCTGACTTTGCCATCTGGGTCAGGAGGGTTCTCGATCTTCAGCGATGCTTCCGGGAAGGGTTTAGGGTGTGTTCTTCAGCAGCACGGGAAGGTAATTTCCTATACATCCAGGCAGTTGTGTCCTCATGAGAAGAACTATCCTACTCATGATCTGGAGTTGGCTGCGGTTATATTTGCTTTGAAGTTATGGAAGTATTACCTGTACGGAGAGCGAGTTAAGATCTTCACAGATCACAAGAGCTTGAAGTACGTGTTCACTCAGAAGGAGTTGAACATGCGGCAGAGGCGGTGGTTAGAGCTGATGAAGGACTTCGATATATCCTTGCAGTACCATCCGGGAAAGGCCAATGTAGTTGCAGATGCCTTGAGTAGGTATCCAGTTGCTATGTTCTTGACGACATATCGTCATTTATTGGCCGACCTGGATAGTTTGGGTATCGAGGTCATCATTCTGGGCATGGAGATCCAGATGTGGAGTTTGCAGATTTAGTCTGAGCTGATGGATAGAGTCACGTCAGCGCAGTATGATGATGTTGCCCTGAGGAGCATCAGGGAGCAGGTGAGGACGGGCTTGCTTGACGATTTCTCTGTAGCCGAATATGGGTCGTTGCAGCACGGTACTAGGCTGTGCATTTCATGTGGAGAGCTTCGGGAGGAGGTTCTTCAGAAGGCACATCGCTCTCAGTATTCTATGCATCCTGGAGCCAACATGATGTATAGGGACCTGAGAGAGCACGTATGGTGGTATGGCATGAAGTGCGAGGTAGCTCAGTTTGTATCTCGTTGCCTTGTGTGTCAGCAGATGAAGGCCGAGAGGCAGAGACCAGGTGGATTGCTACAGCCGCTACCCATTCCCGAATAGAAGTGGAAGCACATCACCATGGACTTTGTATCTGGACTTCCACGGTCGCCAGGAGGGAAGGACGCGGTTTGGGTCATAGTTGATAGATTGACCAAATCGGCCCACTTTTTGCCTTTCAAAGTGGATTTGTCTACGGAGAGGCTGGCTGAGCTGTATGTTCATCAGATCGTGAGATTGCACGGAGTTCCGGTGAGCATAGTTTCAGATCGGGATAGCCGATTCACTTCCCACTTCTGGAGGAGTTTACAGGCTAGCTTGGGCACCTCGCTCAAGTTTAGTACTGCTTATCATCCTCAGACAGACGGGCAGTCGGAGAGGACCATCCAGACTTTAGAGGATATGCTTCACACATGTGTGCTAGATCTCGGGGGTTCTTGGGAGGACCATCTTCACCTGGTAGAGTTTGCTTACAACAACAGCTACCAGGCCAGTATAGAGATGTCACCATTTGAGGCTCTATATGGACGGAGATATCGTACTCCTTTGTCTTGGGACGATGTCGGCGAGCGGGCGCTTCTTGGGCCGGAGATGGTTGTGGATGCGGCCGAGAAGGTCAGGATGATTAGAGACAGACTTCGGGTGGCTCAGGATAGGCAGCGGCATTGGGCCGATAGTCACCGGAGACCGTTAGAGTTCGAGGTTAGTTTTAGTTCTTGTCGTGTTTGTTGTGATTGTTTGTTAGTTGTGTGTTGAGTTTTTGTCTTGTGTCTAGGTTGGTGACATGGTATTTCTGAGGATATCCCCGACACGTGGCACTATTCACTTTGGCGGTGGTGGGAAGCTCAGTCCGCGCTACATCGGACCTTTCACCATCTTAGAGAGGATCCGTGCAGTAGCCTACCGACTGGACTTGCCTACCAGGCTCGAGGGAGTGCACAACATGCTTCATGTATTACAGCGGAGGCGGTACGTGGCAGATCCTAGCCATGTATTGGACCATTCAGCAATACAGGTGGGACCTACTCTCAGCTATCCAGAACAGCCGGTGGAGATTCTGGATTGCAGGAAGAAGGTGCTTCGGAACCGGGTCATACCCTTTGTTCGGGTTGCGTGGAGACATCACTCTCCAGGTGAGTCTACCTGGGAGAGGGAGGATGACATGTGGAAGCGTTTCCCTTACCTTTTCGCGCCCTGAGGTATAAATCTATTTCTTTTGTCTTTCTGTTTGTGATTTCCTGTGCTTGTGTCTTCAATTTCGAGGACGAAATTTTTTTTAAGGTGGATAGACTTGTCACCCTCACTTTTCCAAGTTAGGGATAAAATGGTAATTTTCCATTTTATAATATTTTTGGGAATTTTATTTCATGAATATTATTATTTAATTATTATGTGAGTGTATTTATGTGTGTGTATTTGTGTGTTTGTAGGGGAGAGTGATAGTTGTGTCTTGAGAGTGTGTCCATGTGAGAGAGTGTGTCCATGTGTGTGTGTGAGTGTCTATATATATATAGATACATATAAGTGTGTGTGTGTCTATATATATATATATACATTTATATATATATATATATATATATATATATATATATATATATATATATATATATATATATGTATAGATGTGTATATATGTGTGTGTGGTCATGTGTATATATGTGTGTGTATTGGTATGTGTAGAGAGGGAAGGGAATAAGGATATGTATGTGAGTATGTATTTATATATGTGAGAAAGATTAGAGAGGGATTAGAAGAGATTAGAGAGGTTTTTAGAGTGATTTAGAGAGGGAAATAGAGGGGGAATGATGGAGGATTTGTGGAGGGGAAAGGGGGAGCACCCACAGCAGCTAGGGGGGCTGTTCCCCCCCCCCTAAACATCCCCCTAACTGCAGCAATTTCAGCAGCAGTAACAGCCACAGTAGCAGCAGCTTAGGCATTAAACCCCCCCTTTAACCCCCTATTCAACCCCGTATGTACTCCACTATATACCTATATACCCTATTATTAGCTCTATATAACCCTAATAAACCTACAATAACCCCCAAAACTTGTTCCAGGAGAGGGTGAAAAGTATAGGTTGAAGAGAGTTTGAGTGAGTGAGTTTAAGGGTTGAGTTAGATTTGGTGATAAGGGGAAATTGAGTTCCGAGATTCGGAACGCGTCGAAACTTAGAGGGAACCTAGATAATGTGATTTAGATTTTGTGGGTAGGCTTCGGAGTCAGAATCGGGGTTGTGTGTGGGCTCGGGGAGACGGTATCGCACCGCACCATCCCGTATCTTGAAATATTCAAGATAACGGGTAAACGGGCGATACGGGCCGTAAGATGGACTGGATGTCCACTTACCCTAGAAAATTTGGTAGGTAATGGTTGTATAGGTTAGTACCCTACTATCCTAGGAAGCACGGAGTGGAATTCCCAAGGGAAGGCCACTTGGCGTCAAGTTAGAACGGTTTAAGGGTAAATGTTAAGGGGTAATCGGATAATTTCGAGATACGGAGTTCGGGTAGTCGGATTGAATTGAAACTTGGGTGGCATGTTGGGTACACCCTACAAATATCATATTTGAGCCAATTTTGGCTCGGTTGACCCAGAGTTGACTTTTTACCCAAAAGTCAACCGTGAGTCAACACTTTGTCTAGAATTGACCAAATCCAAACTAGAGTTGACCAGTTGACCAAAAGTCAACTATTGGTCAACATTTGACCATTTTGACCTAGGGTTGACCTAGAGTTGACCAGGGTTGACCAGTTGACCAAAAGTCAACTGTAGGCCAACTCTTGACCCCGTTTGACTTTCTTCGACTTGTTTTGACCTGTGATGACTGGTATGACCTAGGGTTGACTTGGTCTGGCTTAGATTGACTTGATATAACATGATTTGACCTAGATTGACTTGACAGGACTTAATGTGACTCAGTGAGACCTAGTTTGACCTAGATTGCGTATCATTCATTGTGAATCATTCTTAAACTTGTTTAAACCTAAATTAACATACAGTATCTCATCTTTAGGTCTCTGATTACCGCTCTGAGCATTGATATACCCTACAGCTCAGGACGGCAGGCGAGTACATTCACTGATAGTTTTCATTGTCGTGATATTTGCTATATCCGATTCAGTCGTAGTGTCTTACTCGATTCTCAGACACGATAGTTCACGGACTAGTATTGTCGGATTCTTGTCATGAGATGTCATTTCTGAATTTCTTGGGATACTTGTACTTGCTTGGTCTTGATTCTTGTACTTGTATTGACGCCGATTCCTGAAGAGGACTTGCTTCCCTCTTAGGGAATCCCGCGTCATGACGTGCTATGTCCGGATCCGTATACTATTAGGAGAAATGGGGAATATTATAGATAGTGTGATTAATGCCCACCTTGAGTTACTACTTGTATCATAGCTATACCCTCACCTCACGATGGGTATAGTCTGACCTGTGCTACTACTTGCTCCATAGCTTACCATCCCGGCCGGACCGAGTCCACGCACTTGTAGCAAGTCGGCTGGAAGCCTGATTCTTGACCCATATCGATCACATTAGGCTATAATGTTCGAGGCACATTTTATATTTACTTTTCTTGTCATATATCATGTTCTGTTCTACATTCAGTACTTTCTCACCATGCATGATATACAGTTACTCACATGCTCTACATGCCTTTACATTGTATCTTGATTGGAGACTAAGTTCTGCTCGGGAGAAGAGTTACAACCCCGGTCCTTGTTTGGTTTAAGGGTTGTAACTCGGCTTCCGAACGGTTCCCAAGTCTTCATATATCTTTGTCTTGTAGTTCATTATACTGTCTCTTATAGAACTTGTCAATTCACATGAAACTGTTGTTAGTATTTGTACTTGCTCATTTTCCTGACAGGATACCGTTATGATATATTACAGATGACTCTGAGGCGGACTGCTCGACCTATTATGGGCTCGAGTTAGATAGAGTAGCCTTGGATCGTGGCCTTATAGTAGAGCCACTAGATTTTGTACTTCCAGAGTAGTGTAGGTTAGCTATGTTTGACTGGACTGCGATCCAGCTAGCTTTATCAGACTGTAATTTCTATATTATATTTTGATATCCTGTGATGTTGTATATATCTGGGCTTGTATTGGACTCTGGACTTATTTACTCTTTCATCTGTCATATGTCTTTACTTCTGAGCTATCTACCTTAGTTTTATTCTGTGATTGATACTGTATTGTTATGTCACCTCCATTCGGAGAGTATATACTGTACAGGTATATTTATACTGTTAGTCGTAGTATTTACAGACGTTATATACAGCGTTCTACCGCCGATACTGCGGCGTTGGCTGGACGTACCCACGTGCTTGTTCCCCTCATAAGGTTGCGGGTCGTGATAGTACCTTCTCACGAGATCTATCTCGTTGAATGGTATATTACGAAAATTGACACAAGGGCACTTTTTGACACTACCAAAATAACCAACTTTAGCGACGGCCACATCCGTCGCGAATCCGTCGGTAACATAAATTACCGACGGCATAGCGACGGATATTTGATGAAAATGGCCGTCGGGAAATACGTCGTCGCTAAAATTTGTCCGTCGCTAAGCCGTCGGACAAATGGTTAACCGACGGACTAGCGACTGATTACCGACGGTTGCCTTTCAACGGATTAGCGACGGATTAGCGACTTGTTCCCGTCGGTTTACATGCCATATAATATTAAAATATCCGTCGCTAAGCCGTCGTAAATAGGTCGGTAAAAGCGTATCAGAGAGGTTCCTGATACGCAAAATCAGTCGCTATTCCGTCGTTAACCTCGACGTTATAGCGACAGATTAGCGACGGGTAGGGCATCGGCCTGGTTCTGGAAAGCTTCCATAATTCCAGAACCATGTCGACGGATAATGGGTCGCTAAGCCGTCGCTAGTCCGTCGTCATCCTCGACAGATTAGCGACGGATTAGCGACCCATTATCCGTCGCTAAGTCTCTGGAAACCTACCATATTTCCAGAACCATGTCGACGGATGTGCCGTCGCTAGGTAGTCGATATTCCGTCGCTAATATTAATTGTACCCAGTTAGCGACGGAAGTTCCGTCGCTAGTTGGTCACTAGATCGTCGCTACCTGCAAATTTATTTCAACCAGTTAGCGACGGATTGTCCGTCGCTCGTCCGTCGGTAACTGCAAATATTTATATAACCCAGTTAGCGACGGATTTTCCGTCGCTAGTTAGTCGCTCATCGGTCGCTAAAAAGATATATCCGTCGCTAATTAGTCGCTAGTCCGTCGCTAAATGCAACATTAATTAAAAAAAATTACAGAAACATTCTATTTTCTTTTCGTAAATATTACACATATTCATAATATCCAATATCCAAACATCCATGTACGATCAACAAATATCCAAATATCCAAATATCCAAATTCATAATATCCAATATCAAACAGAAATATCCAAACATCTATGTACAAATATCCAAACACAAATTCATAATATCCAAACATTCATGTACGCTTCCAAAATATCCAGAATTCAAAATCCAAAAACAGTACAAATATCCAAAAACAGTACAAATATCATTGAGATGGATCGTGTCGTCGTTCGGCTCTGCGGATGTACTCTTCCACCATGTACGCCGGCACCTGGGACAACACATGCTCTGGAAGCGTACGGAGCTGCTCTGGCGACATCAAGTCCATGAGCCCAATGAGCGCAGTATCCGGTACCAGGCGGACCTCGGCAGAACGGTCAAATGAATAACGTCCAGGGTCGGAAGGACCGGCAACCGCACTAGACGGACCGGGAGCAGACGGATCTGGACCGGAAGCAGAAGAAGGACGCGGAAGCGCTCCAGCACATCCGACATTAGACTCCGCATTTCCGACATATCGGAGGTGAGAGTCGCAAGCTGCGTCCTCATATCGTCCGACGGGGGCGCGGGAGGAGGCGGGGGCGGTGGATATCTCGGAGTCGCGCCCTGCAACGACGCCGCCAGGGAACCTATGCCGTAGACGCGCCCTTTATTAAAGCCGCCGACAGACTCTACGAACACGTCGTCGTAGCGAGCGGCCATAGAAGAGGGCGTCTGGGTGGGCGTCGTTTCGCCGACAACCTCGGCAGGGGGCTCAATCTGACTAAGGGCCTCACGATATGCAGCCTATCCAATGAATGTGTTTATACTATAAGTTTTCTTAAGTTATAATCTAAATCCTATGTTTCCCTAAGTTATAATTTGAATCCTACGTTCACCTAATTAAGTTAACAATAATTATATTTCTAATATAAATCTCATAAACGCAATTACTTACATCAGTCGCCTGGGCCCTCGCGTCGACGAAGCTCTCGTCTGCCCGCCTCTTGTGTGTATGCAGGAATACATCGTAGGCGGTGACCGACTCCGGCTCTCTCCCCTCCTTTACCGCCCGTTGTGCTTGCATACGAAATATACGTCGAATTTAATTAACTACGTATATTAATAGTACCGAATTTAATAGTGAAATGAATTTGCGGTATCTCACCAAATCTGCACGCGTCGCTGCGTGGGGCCTTGAACCTCCCGTATGCAGACCAGCGGCTTGTCTGCATGCCTTCGCTTTCTCTGATTTCTCCCTGTACTGAGCAGTATTCATCTTATCCAACATCTGCTCGTAGTACTCCTCCCGGAGCCACTTCTTCCTCGAATGCGTCGTACGAACGTCGTACACCGCATCCCGTATCTTCTTCCCGGCGGCGGC
Organism: Iris pallida; assembly: GCA_029216955.1. Lineage (NCBI taxonomy): Eukaryota > Viridiplantae > Streptophyta > Magnoliopsida > Asparagales > Iridaceae > Iris > Iris pallida. The sequence goes on along the minus strand of JANAVB010006993.1, from coordinate 6,868,622 downwards.
TTTGTAGGCCTTGCGAATCAACTCCTCGCGATGGGGGGGCCACCAGAACGTCGTCTGACATACAAATTAAATTATCACGTAATTAAAAAATTAGTGGATTAAAGAATAATTAATAATTAACCAAAAGATATATATATATACCTTCATCTCCTCGAGCCAGACGTACTACATGTTCTGAGGCACCTCAGAAAAATTGAGGTAGGGGCCATGGTAGTTTTCCCGGATAATTTGCCCGAGTATCCGGGCAGCATCATACGGGAAAAACTTACAAAGAAGCAAAGACTGGATTATTAACTTGAATAAATGAAACAAATTTAATAAATTAACTTAAATTTACTTACGTATCACCCGCGGGCCATAGCTCTCGTCGGTTCTCGCCTATCGGCCTCTCTGGAGGCGTCGGAGGATCCGCGGGTCCGCGGATGTACTCACCGGTAGCAGGATGAAGCTGAATCCGGGGGTAATCCGGAGCCCACCCTGCAGTAACTGATGGTGTACCCGCTGGTGCATCCGGGGGCGGAACGGATCCGCTAGCGGATGGAGTCTCAGGCCTCGATGAAGATGAAGGTAGCGCAGAGATAGATCGACGGCGGGAAGAGTCTGTGGCCGGGCTCTCCAGGTCGGGATCGGAGGACTCTATATCCGGGGAATGTGGAAGGCGACCACGACCGCTACCACCACGACCGCTACCATCACGTCCACGGCCAGTGCCGCTACCACCACGACCGCTACCATCACGTCCACGGCCAGTGCCGCTACCACCACGCCCACCATGGCCAGTACCGCCACCACCAGCACCACTACCATCACGTCCACGGCCACTGCCAGCAGCACGAGTGGTAGTGACCATGACCTGTAAATAGAACACATAAATATAATTAACAATATAGAAGTATAAATGAATATAAAACTGAACTAAAATATATATACCAGCAGCAGGGCGGCGAGTGCCGTCAAGACAATGAGAACTAAGAGTGCCATCTGTAAAAAGAAAATCATACAATAAGTAGATAATCGAACGACAAAAACATAAACTGAAATAAGAATGTGTCCGTCTAAACTGAATTCACTAAGTTAGTTGTAAGTGCTTCTAATATATACCGATATTTAATCTAATCATCGTTATCGTCCTCGTCCTCATCGTCATCGTCATCGTTCTCATCCTCATTCTCATCGTCGACTTCATCTATATCATCATCCTCATCATCGACTTCATCTGTATCATCATCCTCATCCTCATCCTCATCCTCATCCTCTTCTTCTTCTTCTTCTTCTTCTTCTTCTTCTTCTTCTTCTTCTTCTTCTTCTTCTTCTTCAGGCTCAATACTTGGGACAAGACGCCTCTTTCTCCCCTGGTTGACAGCTAAGTCTTGTATATCAACCTCTTCCTCCCCTCTATTTTCCTCAGCATGAGGTATATCGACATCTTCCACGTCCATGGTATCCGACTGTTGTCCCATGTATTGGGGCTTCTCGATCTGGTCCTCTTGGTATGCTGGGTCTCCAACGTTGAATGTATTTCTAGATTTAATCTTGCATACTGCCCACCAGTCAAATCGATCTCTACAACGCCTTGGGTAGCTTGTATAGTAGACTTGAACAGCCTGACTTGCTATCGCAAACGTGTCGGACCCTCTATACCTCCTGCGATGATTTATATCGACGAATCCAAATTGTTTATCGATTCTCCAACCGATATTTGGTCTCGTATCGAACCACTCACATTTGAACATCACAATATGCATATCATATGGGGCACTATATTGTAAATCTACAATCTCCCGAAGCACTCCATAATAGTCAAAGTCCGGCTCGTCGTCATAGATGGTGCCTCTTATGCAAACACCAGAATTCTTGGTATCGAAGCCGTCATTGAGAAATTCGGCATTTATAGCATGCTGAGTTGACTTAAACTTGAAGCCATTAACGACATAGCCTGACAAAGTCTTTGCATGCTTCTTCGGTCCCAATGCCAAATAACGAATGCTCTCATTTATGAGTGTTGTTTCAGGCAATAAAACCTGTAAACATGTATTGATAATTTAAATATTTTAGCTGCATATATTTTAATGGTAGCCGCATAACATATTATCTCAGTTACTTACGTATTTACGAAACCAGGACGGAAAGGTACAATCAACCTCTCTTTGAAGTCCCTCATCTGTAATATATGGTGTCCTCATTTTGACTTCACCTCTAAATACACTGTTAGAGAGTATAAAAATAAGTGTAGTCACTTAATTCACCAAATTAGAGATTATAACAAGGCGTAGTCACTTACTTCTCCAAATCTCTCACTTCTTGTATGTCACAATTTAACAAGACATATCGGTGAGCGGTATCATACTCATCGTCGGTCAACCACCGTTTCTTACTAGCCCCAATAGGCTTGCCCCTTAAATTGAATATACCTCCATCCTCAACGTCTTCTTCATTCCTTTGAGGTCTATTTCGATTTGTCTCGACATGAGTATCGAAATAAATGGAGCAGAAATTTGACACCTCCTCGATAAGATATGATTCGCATATCGAAGCCTCTATATGAGCCTTGTTGCCAACTTTCTTCTTTAGATGGTGTAGGTACCTAAAGAGACAAATTATCTTGAGAATTAACAATGAATTATAAAATCCACTTAAATTTCACTTAAATTATATCGATTTTTATTTACCTTTCAAAGGGGTACATCCATCGATAATGAACAGATGCACCGACACGGGCTTCGTATGCTAGATGAATCGGTAGATGCTCCATGCTGTCGAAAAAGCCCGGTGGAAATATTTTCTCTAACTTGCAGATTGTTAAGACAATCTTCTCCTCAAGTTGTACCATATGTTGCACCGTCAGCTTAGTTGAACAGATATCCCTGAAGAATGTAGACAGCTCGGCCAACGGAACCCATACAGCAGAAGGCAACAACTCTCTCAAAGCAATGGGCAGTAATCTTTCCATAAACACGTGGCAGTCATGACTCTTCATTCCCGTTAGCTTGCGTTCATTGAGATCAACGCATCTAGACAAATTCGAAACATAGCCGTCGGGAAATCTTAAATTAGATATCCACTTGCAGATTATTAATCTATCTTCCTTGCTCAATGTGTATGGCGCTATAGGCTTACTTAATTGTCCACCAGCACCCCTTTGTATCAAGTTCAGATGAGGACGCTTGCATATCTCGGCTATGTCTTGTCTTGCTTTTGGATTGTCCTTCGTCTTTCCTTTAATATCCATGACGGTATTGAAGACATTATCGAACACGTTCTTTTCGATATGCATGACATCAAGATTATGTCTTATAAGATTATCTTTCCAATAAGGCAAGTCCCAGAAGATACTCCGTTTGGTCCAGTTATGGCTTTGTCCGAACCCCTCGACACGATGGTTCGATGGATCTTCCATTGCGGTGGGCAATTCCTTTACAGCTTCCCAAATATCGTATCCCGAAAATCTGGCAGGAGGTTGAGAAAATTCTTGTTTTCCATATCTGAACGCGTCCTTATTCTTTCTCCAAGGATGGGTCGCGGGCAGAAATTGACGGTGACAGTCAAAGAAAGAAGTTTTTTCTCCATGCCTAAGGCGGAACGCCTTACTATTTTCCATGCATATCGGACAAGACATGTTGCCGTGCGTACTCCATCCCGACAGCATACCATATGCTGGAAAATCATTGATTGTCCACATGAGTGAAGCTCTCATCTGAAAGTTTTATTTCCTGGAAATATCATAGGTCGTGACGCCGATCTCCCACAGTTGTTTCAGCTCATCCACCAACGGCTGTAAATATATATCGATGTTCTTCGTCAGATTTTTAGGACCGGGTATGATAGCTGTCAGAAACATATAAGGAGTCTTCATACACATCCATGGTGGCAGATTGTTAGGGGTAAGAATGACCGGCCAGCATGAGTACTGAGATCCCGACTGTCCGAAAGGGGCGAAGCCATCAGCACATAGCGCCAGGCGTACATTTCTAGGCTCTGCAGCAAAATCTGGATGACACAAATCAAAATGTTTCCACGCCACTCCATCCGAAGGATGTGACAATTCTCCTTCGTCCTTTATGCGTTCTTTGCTGTGCCACGTCATATGTTCTGCTGTATTTAGAGACATATACATCCTCTGCAAGCGCTTCGTGATCGACAAGTAATGCATATACTTGTAAGGACGTCGTTTTCTAGTAGACTTTCCTTTTCCCTGTACTGGCTTGTAACGATCCGCATTACAGAAGCTGCAACTTTCTGATACGCAATTCTCTTTGTAGTACAACATGCATCCGTTGTGACAACAATCTATCTTCTCGTACCCCAGTCCCAGTTGTCGGACCATCATCTTTGACTTGTAGAAGTTTTTTGGTAGCTCTTTTGATTCCTTCGGTAACACCTCCTTGATTACTTCTGTGATCCGATTATAGCAAGCTTGTGGCAAGTTAAAATCAGACTTTATGTTCAACAACCGCATCGTCACTGACAGTGCAGAATGAGTCTCACAACCAGGATATAGAGAAGTATCTGCGTCCTGAAACATGTCATAGAACTCCTTCGCCTCGGGATTAGGATCCTCCGGATCAAAATTAGGCCCTGCCGCATCATACACCATATCTCGTGCATGGTTCTGCAGATCTCCATAATCAACAGAGCATCCGTGGTCTTCGATGACATCCGTTGCAGCATTATCATCAAAAGCATAAGTAGCAGCTTCCGCAGCCTGTCTTTCCGAATATAGTTCACCTTGCGATGACCACAGGCCGTAATTACGTACGAAACCCTTACGGGTCAAATGATCTCTCACAGCCACCACTTCTTCGTAACGTCTATTGTGACATTTAACACATGGATACTTAATTTTGTTACCGTCCATGTACTGAGCTTTGCTCATTGCATAATTAAGAAATACTTCCACGCCTGCCTGAAAATCGTCACTCACACCAATTCTACTCTCATGTTGCCGTTTGTACATCCATGTACGATCAACAAAATAACGACTCATCCTCAATTTGGATGTGAAAATCTGTATCGTAAGACAAACTAAACATAAGAATAGCCCGATACCGATACTCATAAATTCGGATTAGGGTTAGGATGTTAGATATAAGTGAACTAGGTGATGTAGAGTACAATATAGGGAACTGTGAATGGACTGAAAGTTGCACATGAGAAGGTTCAATGAAGGGCCCATAAATGGGTTCACATGATAAGTTAGTAAGAATCCACATCACTATACATACTCCCCCGTCTCAGGAGTGTGTCTGGCTCCTATTTAGAACAGCACAGGTCACAACATGTCCAGAATAGCAAAACAGAGCTCTACAATGTATATCGGTATCGGACTATTCCTACGAGTATTGGTATCGGCGATATCAATACTCGTGTGAATAGGAGATTGCAATATAAGTCTAAGCTATCTAGCTAACATGTATACTTGCATTTACATTGTATCATAACTTGTATCTAGTTACCTTGCTAATCATGTATATACTCTTAACATATATGTGAAGACACTATACTAACATGTATTTAAATCAAGGTTCAAAGTATCGGTATCGGAATCGGTATCGGACTATATATTCCTACGAGTATCGGCATCGGCGATATCAATACTCGTGTGAATAGGAGATTGCAATATAAGTCTAAGCTATCTAGCTAACATGTATACTTGCATTTACATTGTATCATAACTTGTATCTAGTTACCTTGCTAATCATGTATATACTCTTAACATATATGTGAAGATACTATACTAACATGTATTTAAATCAAGGTTCAAAGTATCGGTATCGGAATCGGTATCGGACTATATATTCCTACGAGTATTGGCATCGGCGATATCAATACTCGTGTGAATAGGAGATTGCAATATAAGTCTAAGCTATCTAGCTAACATGTATACTTGCATTTACATTGTATCATAACTTGTATCTAGTTACCTTGCAATATAAGTCTAAGCAATCTAGTATTGGTATCGGCGATATCGGTAGTATCGGCGGTATCGGATCGAAGTATCGGATTTTTTTGGTATTGGAAAACAAATAATTATTAATAAATTATTTACATTTAAAAACATATAATTTATACATTTAGGCATAATTTTAAGTGTTTTAAGTATTATTTCTTAGTAGTTTTGAAATTAAATGAAATTAAATTAAATGAAATAGTATTATTTCTTAGGATCGGGACATGCCAAACCGTATCCGTATCGGGGAATGCAACCCATTCCCCACCCCCCCCGACCCCCTGCCCCCATTCAACACCCCCCCCGACCCCCCTGCCCTCTCCATTACCCACCCCCCCCGACCCCCCTGCCCCCATTCCCCACCGCCCCGACCCCCCTGCCCTCTCCACCCCCCACCCCCCCGCCCCCCGACCCCCCTGCCCCCGTTCCCGACCCCCCCCCGACCCCCCTGCCCCCATTCAACACCCCCCCCGACCCCCCTGCCCTCTCCACCCCCCACCCCCCGACCCCCCTGCCCCCATTCCCCACCCCTCCGACCCCCCGACCCTCATTCCCCACCCCCCCCACCCCCTGCCCCCATTCCCCACACCCCCCGACCCCCTGACCCCATTCACCACCCCCCCTCCGCCCTCTCCACCCCCCGCGAAGCCGACCCCCCCCCCCCCACTCCCCCCCCGGCCCCAAAACCCAAAATTAGAGAAAGAGAGAGAGAGAGAGAGAGAGATACCTGGTAGAGAGAGAGAGAGAGCCGCGAGAGAGAGAGAGAGAGAGAGCCGCGCGCGAGAGAGAGAGAGCCGCGAGAGAGAGAGTTTTGGGGGGAATGAAAAATTCCCCCCCGTCGGTTCAATTTAAGTTAGGGCACAGAATCTAGCGACGGAATAGCGACGGAATAAATTAGTCGCTACACCGTCGCCAATTAAAAGGTATTTTCCGACGGATATATCCGTCGCCAGTTAGTCGCTAAAGTTCCCGCCAATGTTTTAAAGATTTTGCCGCCAACATTTGCGACGAATAAGCGACGAAAAAGAATCCGTCGCTAACGTTCGTCGACTTAGCGACGGAAACCCGACATATTTTAACATTTAAAATTGGAAAAAATTATGTTATGTTGTCTGTCGCTAATCCGTCGCTAAGATGTCGAAAACTGGTCGCTATTAGCGACGGAATCCGTCCGTCGCTAAACTTCCGTCGGTAAAGTGGGGTATTTTAGTAGTGTGAGCCTTCCGTCCATGAAATAAGGTTGGCTACTGGCGTATCTCAGAAATTCTTTGATGCCCGCCTTAAAATCCATCAAACTAATCTTGCTCTCATGTCGTCGATTGTACATCCACAAACGGTCAACTAAGTATCGACTCATTGTTCAAACCAATTCTGCACCAAGTACCATATATGTTGTAAATACAAGTAAAAATTACTTTAGTACCACCAATCAAAAACTTTTTACTTCTGATGTTTTGAATATAAAGCTCTGCTTCATGTTTGGTTCTATATTTTGCTCTGGTAGAGGAATCCATGAGATTCTGAGAATAAAGAAAGAAGATGTTTTGAATACGAAGCTCTGCTTTTCGTTTTGTTCTTATTAGTATTGGCCTTATTGAATTGGTATCGTTATATCTGATAGGTATCGACCGTATAGGATTGGTATTGGCCTTATTGAATCGGTATCGGCCATATCTGATAGGTAACGACCGTATCGAATTAGTATTGGCCGTATCGAATTAGTATCGACCTATCAGTTTGGTATCAGCCGTATCGAATTGGTATTGGCCTTATCGAATGGGTATCGGCCTATCCGATAAGTATCGGCCATATCAGATCAGGATTATTATTGGCCTTATTGAATTAGTATCGGCCTATCTGAATTGGTATCGGCCTATCTGATATGTATAGGCCGTATCGGATTGGTATCGGCCTATCCGAATTGGTATCGGCCTTATCGAATTAGTATCGGCCTATCCGAATTGATATCGGCCTATCCGATATGTATAGGCCGTATCGGATTGGTATCGGCTTATCCGAATTGGTATCGGCCCTATCCGAATTGGTATCGGCCTATCCAATAGGTATAGGCCGTATCGGATTGGTATCGGCCTATCCGATAGGTATAGGCCGTAACGGATTGGTATCGGCCTATCCGAATTGGTATCAGTCCTATCCAAATTGGTATCGGCCTATCCAATAGCTACTCCATTATGTCTGTGTCCAAAATCCTAGCTAATGTTTTACACAATTAAATTATAATATCGTAATTTTAAAAAATATAAAAAAATGTGTCCGAAAAGCATATCGTGTCTGTGTCAATAAAAAATAATAGAGGAGAAAAATTAGGTCAACACCAAATATGAATTGGGGGAGGATTAGGGGTTGCCCTGTAACCGCTCATCAGGGTGGAGGGAGCTGGATAGTTTTGAGAGGGGGTCGAGGAGGGTGGAGGAGGGAGGGGGCAGAGAGGGGGTCAAAACGGCGGCAGAGAGGAGGGGAGCGGAGAGGGAGGGGGCGGAGAGGGGGTCGAGGAGGCAGACAGAGTGGGGGGCAGAGGGGGGCCGGAGAGGGGGTCTAGGAGGGAGGCGGAGACAGGGGGTGACGGGGGGGGGCGACGGAGAGGGGGGTCGGAGAGGGGTCGGCGCCGGATAGGGGTCGCCCGATAGGGGGGCGGGGGGTCAGAGAGGGGTCGCCGGAGAGGAGCCGAGGGAGTTGAGTGAGCGGGAGTAGGAAAGTTTGGGAGGAAATTGAAATTTGGATAATTTTTTGAGAATGAGTAATAAAGGGTTACTGCTCCACATTTACAGCACGTCAGCGACGAAAAATTTCATCGCTGAGTCGTCGGTAGTGATGTAGCGACAGACTAGCGATGTTTTCAGAGTTGTTCAACTTTTCGTCGCACGTCAGTCGCCAGTATGTCGCTAATTAGCAACTGATTTCTGTCCGTCGCAGAATTCTGTCGGTAATTAACAGTATTTTGTAGTGATCGTGCACGTGTGGCTAAGCCTGACCCTAACTATTATGCTGTTGTGCTTACCAGCTGATCACATATAGGATATTATTCAAATCATTATTTCATTGATTACTTGTTCATATTTCAGTTATTGTACTATTCTTTTAGTTGCAGGTTAGTCCATATCATTATTATTGCATTTCAGTTTTATTCAATATTACTTTTCATAGGATTATACTTTGCTCCTTTCATGATTGGATCGTTGCAGGTGAGTTGGATGAGATGCTATTCTCTAGTGACTATGGACCTTTTGAGGACGTAGTAAATAAGGGATGACCTAGTCCAGGGCCCGGAGCCAGTAACTGTTGGTGATACTGACACGTAGGAGATGATATTGTAAGGATTTGTACAGTTTCCTTTTCATGATGATGTTGTATCGTTTGATGTCGTGTCGTGTAGTTTGATGATTGTGTACCCATAACTACTTAGGAGTAGCCTTACACTTTCATCGGATTTGTCTCCGGAAATACATTGTAAAGATGTAATCCAAAGCATATGTGTTTGTTGTGGATGTGTTCTGATTGACGATCTAGAGCTGTGATGAGAGATTGATCGATGTACTCTTGGCGACACTAAATACAGCTTACTACCGTTGTTAACAACAGCGTAGGCTGAATGTATCCGACTCGTATCTAGTTATCTGGAAGTGAGACGTGACAATTATTCAACATAATAGAAAAATTAAGAAAGATCTAAATTCCCCAAATACATTTTTTAACGGATCTATATACTCTCATATCTAAAACTAAAGCATAAACTATCGCAAGATGCCAAAAAATTGAAAGAAAACATGAGAAAAATGACAATTTCTTGACAAATTTCTATGAATAATATGGCAAAAAGGTTAAAAAAAAAGAGTTGACTTCTATTGCCGAATTACGGAAGCAAGCCCAGAGGAAAGACAAGATCCATAGAAAAATTCCATATGCAAGAGCGTTCAAGCAATAAACAACAAATCTTTCTCATCAATTCCTCCCCTTTGTGATGCAACAAAATATTGGGTTGGGGTATGCTATTATCCCAATTTTTTTGTTTGCAACCATGTTGTCTCACACAAGTAGAGGTGGACCCCATAGGAAATATGAATTCTGTTTGTCAGAAGTTAAAACTCACGAGCGGAACTTCCTATGTTCAAGCTGGACCGACTTGACAACCGAACTGAGTTGAGCCAAGGTGAACTTCTATCGACCCGTCGTCGAGTCGAGTAGAGTCAAGCTGGATCCAGTCCAGTCGGGTGCAAACTTCAAAGTTGTTTTGTTCATTTGCAGCTCTACATTATTGCATCACATCATCGTGAATGAAGAATTGTAAGCAAGGATCACGAGGTAGTTCTTTATTCATCAAGTGCAAGGTGCCTCAGGTGTTCATAAAAATCATCTATATATTGGGAGTCGGAGACCATCTCCAACTCGCACCGAGAACAACTACTACTTCAGCTATGAAAAGGAGGCCGATCACGAAAGCTGCTGGAAGCACCACCGAAGAGTTGGGGAGCGACTCAGCTTCGATCACGAAAGTTCTCATCGAGGACTGCGGTGATCAGTTCGTAGGGGTGAAGACACTGGTGGAGGTGGCGGGCGGGACGGGGACCATGGCGCTGGCAATAGCCGACGCATTTTCGGACGTGAAGTGCGCTGGTTTCGATCTCCCGCATATGATCGAAGCTCTCCAGAAGAGCGATAAGGTGGCGTATGTTGGGGGAAACATGTTCGAGCTCATCCCTCCCGCGGATTTACACAAAATCAAGGTAGATTGCTATAAGGATACAACGATACTATATATAGGTTGGGCACTCTTCATCTTATTAATATTTTCCATTTTGGACACACATTGGATACCGACATTTTCGGATACTTTCCAATACACTTTGGACACGTATCACACACTCATTTATATGTAACCTCGTGTACACACACAAAAGTACGCATCTAAAATTATACGGTTCATAGTTTTAGAGTGTCTTCATGTTTCCTAGTTCCTGATTGATACAAACAAAGAAATTATATATAAAGAACTACCATTATCAATATGCAAGACATAATAGATAATAGAAAGAAAAAAAAAATAAACCCATGCAAAAGTTGATGCAGCAACCATTAACATATGCAAGTCTTAGTCCATCTGAACCGAGTTTGATAAGTAGCTGAAAAAAGAGCTCTATAAAAACTACATTTTTAAGAACGAGCATGACAAATCTATGATGTCGGTGCAAAATTCATATGAAAGTATCTATATGAACTTGAAAGGACAGTTCGGCAGTGCCCATTTATAAACGAGTGACCACCTCAGCAATATCTTTCTAAAATTGATCATCACTTGCAGTGGGGTGCACGGATGGAGCGACGAGCAGTGTGTCAAGATACTGAACAACTCTAAGGAGGCCATTCCGATCAAGGAGAAAGAAGGGAAAGCAATCATAGTCGACAAAGTTATGGATACTTCCGATACCACCGGAATGGAGAGAACTGAAGCTGAATGGAAGACGCTCTTCGACGCGGTTGGATTCAAAGAGTACAAGATACTGTCCGCACTGGGACTGCATTCGATCATCGAGATATATCACTGAAATCTGCACAATTACGTACTGCGAATAAACATCCGAGATGCTTTCGTTTGTGTAATAAAGCTCTTATGTATTTCCTTTCTTGCATGTATTTGGATTGGGACTGTGCAATATGTGTCTTTATAATTATATAGCAGTCTTGTTGTGGATGATATATATGTGATGTATCAATATCTTATGATATTAGTGTTTCATAAGTGGAATAAAGTTTCTAGCTACATCTCTTGTCTGTTATACTTTGGACTACATGATATATATTTCGTGGGCAGATTCCACAAGATCAAACTTCTTAAAATTGAGATAAGTTCGTATGTTTGATGGCTTAGGTCTTGTATGTAAGAAAATCTTTCCACACAAGACATCAAGATATATTTCATGGGCACAAGTTCAAAGTTCTTTAAATTGCTATATTTGATATAATGTCCTACTTCGTATGGTGCATTGAGATGGTTTGATGGTTCAAGGGGACGTTTGGACTTGGTTTCATTCAAAGAATATATTTAGAGAACTACACGGTTGAAGCATATATATACGTTTTTTTTCTTCTAGGTGGGTAATTTTGATCATTTCCTCATTTACCTTCATACTTAATGAATTGATAATGCATGTTTAGTTCTTTATGCTATAAGATTTGTTGCATGCTAATAAAAAGAAAAGAAGCAATATAGAAGATATTAATTATCTTGTTGCCAACTTGCTATATAGAACATAAAGCATTAACTTGTTGTAATAGATGTAGATTTAGTATCACTACCACAGACATGAATTTTGTAATGTTGTTGTTATATATCATGTCGACTATAGTTCTGTTCTTGTGGAATATAGCATTTTGGTTACATTATTTTGTGGAGTAAAGTAATTATGTGGTAGCCAATGTTCCAGACCAGAATAGCAACAGAACTAAGCGTCTTAGTTCGCTACCTCTCACCTACATCAAAATAGCAACAGAACTAAGCGTCTTAGTTCGCTACCTCTCACATGCATCAAAGTATGCAGTCGGGTCTCACCACTTTAGAAGGACTTTTTATACCACGTTGGAAGCCTTGAGGAAGGAAGGGTCTTCCCTCTCTGTTGTAAACAAAGCCAAGTAAGCTAGCTGGCATCTTCCTTTAAGAAAACTACTAGAAGGAATAGATAGAATGAAAAAAAAGAAAAGAAGAATGAATATATATATTAAAGGAAAACTGCAGCTCGTATGTACCTGAAAAAGTCAAACAAGGGTAAAAAATCCGATTCGAGCACGGACAATACATGCTACCCTCTGGACCCAAGACCGGCAGAGGCCACAGAAAAGCCGTGAAGCCCTCGCCCAAAATGAAAGTAACAGCCAATCGAGAACTGGCTGCAGAAAAGGACCAAAAAGCTAGGAACAAAACTCGACTCTATGGGAACAAAGCGGGACACGGAGCCCCCAAACCATGATGACGACAATTGATAAGAATTTTGTCCAATTGTCTGCTGACTTCTCCGATGAGCTTAGGAAACAGCCACTCGCAACCCTCATATCTCGGTTTGTTCCGATTCTTCCAAATGACCCAAAATATTGCCATCGCCAAGACCTGTCGGGTGCGACGGTGAGGAGGGCTCCACCAACGACAAAGATGCCCTATGAAAGTCTCCTCGCAGTGTATATATATGTGTGTGTGTGTGTGTGTGTGTGTGTGTGTGTGTGTGTGTGTGTATTTGGGATATATCTATCATTTTGTGATGTTGTTTTATAGGAAAGGAATTAACGCAAAAGCTGGCTTGCTAGCTATTATATTGTCTCGAGCCAAAAACTTTTGTTTTTTTGGAACCTCCCGATCCACATTATAAAAAGTTGTAGAAAACCTCCAATATTTTCTTCCCTCCTACTCCCACCTGTCACTGTAGTACCAGGGTACAAAATCGGCGTGTAGAAGCATGAAAATTTCAATAAATCAAGACTTATGAGCCCAAAGCCATAGGAGGATATATGCGCCCATTACCCTGTGAAGCTATATGCGTCCAGCATCCTGCGAAGCTATATGCGCCCATCACCCTGTGAAGCTATATGCGCCCAGCATCCTGTGAAGCTATATGCGTCCATCATCCTACGAAGGAGGGCGCATAGCCTGAAACAGGACTATGCGCCCAAGCCTGACTCAGTCAAGGCCATGATCAAAACGTGCACCGAAGCGTACGGCCACGTCAGTCTCCACGAGTAGTCATGCACCAAAGCATGTGGCCACGTCAACACCACGACCAACCCACGATCTCATAGCTTGTATGCGCCTACACCCTATGCGCACAAGGCAGGGTTATGCACCCACATGAAAACCAGTGTGTCTTCTTCATGTAGGCGCATAACATCATTCCAGCTCAGAAACTACTATAAAAAGGGGTTTCGTCTCTCTTCAAAGCAGAGAACGGAGAGCATTTTCAAGAGCCAGATTGCTGTACTTCTTGCCAGTGAGCCGAGAGTTAGCAATTTTCTTCAGTTTTTTCTTACTTTTGTAATCGGAGTGTCAAAGGAGTAAAGGAGCAACTGTCGCTCGATCTCTACCGTCCCATTCCCCAGAATTCTTTTTTTGTATTCGGGGATCCTCAGCGCAAGATCTCTCAGGCGTACTCGATTTGTGGTGCCTTGCGCCAATAAAAAAAAGATAACATTTTTTCTTCTTTTTGTGTGTGTCCAAAAAAATGGCGACTCTGCTGGGGACTACCTTTTCCTCTGACGAGAAGGTGGTGACGCAATTCGATACCGACAAAGTGGGGAGCACTTAGAAGATGCTGATCGTAAAATTCGATCAGCAGGCGTTCGAAGAGATGCTCTCGAGGGATAGCTCTACTCCCTCAAAATCAGCGAGGCCAAACAAGTCCCGCAAGACTTGGCTTCCGAAGGCTCGCTGCGCATATCCTGCTAGTGTCATAGCAGATATGCAGCTGGAGGACTCTGTCACATGGGCGTATGACTCTGCCACAGAAGTTCCCCAAATGGAGAAGGCTCACACCGTTTCGGACTGTACTAGCCCAGTGGCTTCTTTCCTCCACAACCAACAACAGAGTGTTCGACACTCGAGACTTGGCAGACAAAAATACTATGATGCCAAAAATCGGGGTGTACGACACTCTGGCCAAACCCGACGAGGCTCACAAACGAAGAAGGCAAAACTGGAAGAAAACAGTGCTGCTCCACCAAGCATGCGCCCAAAGCCATGCGCCCAAAGGAGTGTTTGGGCACATAACCCCAACCAGAACACTTCTATTTTCAGCAGGCTGGGCATTCAGAGTCATGAGCCTAAGGCTATGCGCCCAGGCTCTCTGGATCCATACTATGCGCCCATATCCAGCGACTCAAATATGCTGTCAAGAAGCATGCGCCCAAGCCCAGTCTCCAAGTCCTATGCGCCCACAGCAAAAAGACAGGCCCCAACGCATACAGCACGGGGCTGTCTTCAAGGACATCATAGAACTTAGGTGTGGGGATTGCCCCTGCACATGAACTAAGTCTGGATGCGCCTACTCTCTTTACGAATCCGCATGCAAAGCTCAGTGATGCATGCAACATGGGTTGTAAGGCACAACTCCCTTCCGCTGACTTACGCGATATGATAAATCATAAGCGTAAAGCGAGGGAGGACATAACAATCCATAGTGAACACCCGTGCACCAATATTGTTATCAACTGTTGTTACTCCAAAGCAACAATAGTGCCTCAGAGAAAGTCTGTATTTTGACGGCTGTATTTCTCTGACAACGAGAAGCCACTATGTATTTTATCCAACATGGCTTCATGGGGTCCTCCTTACGGGAGCCCCAATCAAAGACGGTGGACCACAAACCCAACCTTCTCTCTCAGTTCCATAATAAGGAGAGGACGAAGTCTATCAACAGATGGCCAACAGGCTGTCACATCTGAAGGAGTCTATATGGGCACCAGGTCAAGGGAGAGATTTCGTACAGAAGACGAAGAATCCCAAGCTGGAGGTAGTATTCCCTCAAGGTTTGAAGCAGATGACCCCCATACTGGGGGTAGCCTCCAGTGGATGACGATCTCTCTGAACCCGAGGGCGACTATCTACCTCCTCTACCTGAAGACGAGGGACTTGCCCACTCAGAGATAGACAGTATCAGCACCAGTTGTACTATTTTCTCTGTTCATCCGTGCATATTATCTACATACATGGAAGACGGAGAAAGACCTGAGGATGCTAGCGATCAGACCAGCAAACGGTTAGAGGGACTTGAAACAGCATTCGCCAAAATCATCGATATGCTTACCAGTATCATGGCGGTTCAAGCTGCTGGGGCTGTTCCTCCATCTCAACAAAATATCTCAGCTCATGCTAGTCCGGCACATAGCAACAACCCCCTTACCTACAGAAGGAGTATCATTCCGTTGTGCCTCCTTCAAATCTCGTAAATGTTGGGGATGGTCCTTCGCCAACAACACCTAATAATTGTTCAACAGCTGTTTTCCAATACCTGCTCAATCAACAGGATGCAATTGATTCCCTGGTCACTCGTTTCGACACCATCTCACAAAAAGACGAGCTGCAAAAGATGGGAATATCTCAATCTTACCCCCCTGAGTGGGAGAATACAACTTGTCCTCCTAACTACAAGCCGCTGACACTGAATTCATTCGACGGGTTGACTTCTCCTCGTCAACACATAACGTACTTCAATACGCAGACTCTACATCTGCTAAGAGACGACCCATTCTTGTCGACGCTGTTCATTAGCACCTTGCAGGGGTTATCTTTCGAATGGTTTTGTAGTCTGCCTGACGGATGTATCAATTCATTCAAAGACTTGAAGAGGTTATTCCTCAACAGGTTTTACGAGAGTGGCATGCATGTCAGTATGTCCACTCTTATCTGTTGGCCCATTGGTCATATGGTCAAACTGATTTTAATAATTGATCAAACTCTGTCTCGATATATAGAGCTAGTCAGGATATCTCGGACTCTTGGACATGATCAAGAACG
This sequence comes from Iris pallida, assembly GCA_029216955.1. Taxonomy (NCBI): domain Eukaryota; kingdom Viridiplantae; phylum Streptophyta; class Magnoliopsida; order Asparagales; family Iridaceae; genus Iris; species Iris pallida. Next base: position 6,852,165 of record JANAVB010006993.1, on the reverse strand, counting down.
GCTATCTACTCAGTTCAAGACCAAAGCGTTGTTTGCCTGTTCGAGTCTGTATTTCTTTGTGCAATATATTTTTTATTTTAATTGAGTCTAGGAATACTTTGTACACCGAGTCGTACTGGCAAATAGGCTATTCCAAAAAGATTTCAAACTTTTTTAAAATGTCCTTAGTTTTGTAAAACATTCGTACTTACAAAAGCTCCAAAAAGGTTTTCAAAAAGGTTTTCAAAATTCTCCAAAAACTAATTTTAAAAACCCTAACCTAACCCTGACAGAACTCGGCTAGAGTTCGGCCAGAGTTCGGCCAGAGTTCAGTTGGTGGCCATTTTATTTTTGAATTCCTTGGAATTTGGTCCTTCTGTAGTTACGAATTTGACCGAGATTTTCTCATCGAGTTCTGCCCGAATTCTGTCCGAATTCTGCCAGAATTTTGTCCTTGGAACTCCTATAAATAGAGAAGGATTTCGATCATTTTAACTCACTCATTCACTTTCAATCTTCTTTCTAATTAAAGCTTTCAGTCTTCCAAAGAGTTTTTCTCGAGCTTTTATTTTCAGATCCCAAGCCAGTTACAATCCTCTAGTCGTTTTGCCAGTGCGGTGCGGTCTAGAAGTTTCAGAGTGATTGTAATCAGAAGGCTTGATAGAAGAATACCTCTTCACAATTGAAGTTGGACGAGTTCTTCGTATCAAAGCTCGCGTTGTAGAAGTTGCAAGGACTTCGTAAGAAAACTTACAGTTTTGCCAATAGTAGATTCAACTGGTAGCAAGAGTTCTATCGACTGGACTAGTCCTCAACAGAGGAAAACCAGTATACATCGCTGTCTTTGCGTTTGATTTTTTATCTCTGCCTTTACATTATTTAGTTGTGATTATTATGCTGTGATCTTGTTGCTAACATTTTTAATTAGTATTATTCCGCTGCCAACTCTATTCACCCTTTCTCTAGAGTATTGTGCTTTACGATTTCGTTCCTACAATTGGTATCAGAGCGAGTGTTACAGGTAAAGCAAGGTAACATTGTAATTATTTATTCATTTTAACTAATTGTTATATAGATCACAGTACAACACATGGCAACTGTGAAATTCACAAGTGAAGGCCAGGCCACAAACAGACCTTCACTGTTTGATGGTACGAATTATATCTATTGGAAAACACAGATGAGTTTCTTCTTGAAATCACTTGACTTTGATTTATGGTCTATTGTTATTGATGGCTATCAAAAGCCACCTCGTATAAATGTTGATGGAGTTTTAATTGAAAAACCCCATAACAGATATACAGACGAAGAAAAGAAAAAGGCCAGTCTTGACGCACGTGCTATTAACGCTTTATTTTGTGCTTTAGACAGAACTGAATTTAACAGGGTGTCTATCTGCACAACTACGAATGAAGTGTGAAAGCTTCTTGAAGTCACACATGAAGGCACGACTCAAGTCAAAGAATCAAAAGTCAGCAGACTTACTCAGGAGTACGAGGTGTTCAAGATGAAGTCCAACAAAACAGTTACTCAGATGTTCGAAAGATTTTTGGATATTATAAATCCTTTGTCCTCCCTAGGCAAAGATTACAGTAACCATGAAAAGATTCGCAAACTTCTGCGAGCACTTACCAAGAACTGGATTCCAAAGGCTACTACAATTATTGAAGGAAACGACCTCACAACTATGTCCCTCGAAGTACTCATAGGTAAGCTACTCACTCATGAACTGGAGCTACAAGATTTTGAAGAGCCTGCACCAAAGGAGAAGATGATCGCTTTCAAGGCTCAGCACAGAAAAGCTGCTGAAGGTGATTCAGACAGCAGTGAATCTGATGCTGAAGATCAAGCACTCCTAGCAAGGAAATTCAAAAGATTCATGAGATATGAGAAGAAAGCTAAAGAAAACAATAGCAGCAACAACTGGTATCAAGATGATGCTGTCTGCTATGGCTACAAGAAGAAGGGACACATGAAGAAGGATTGTCCTACAAATTCATTATCAAGCAAGAAGAGCAACAGGTATAAGAAAGGGAACCTGAAGAGATCAACATCTCGAAAATATTCTAATACCAGCATATGGCATGAAAGTGAAGCCAGCAACTCAAAAGACGAACAATCAGAAGACGCTGTAAATGTATACTTTATGGCATCCGATCAGGTACTCTCTGAACCTGTAGTTGAAACATATGATGACTTTACCTTTGAGCAATTAGGAGATGCCTTCAATGAACTGATAAGTGATTACAGGAAACTGTATAGTAAATATCAGACCTCTAAGAAGGTACTCAAAGAGTATAAAGGTAAAATAGGAAGACTTACCGACCTACTAGCTGAGGTTAGAGATAATGTTAGTGAGTCTGGTGAGCTTTCTTCTATTAAGCTCTTATTACACGAGACTACCAAGTCATCCGAAGAAAAAGACAAGGTTATTGACCAACTGAAAGAAGAACTTTCTAAAGAGAAGAAAAGTCTTCAAAGTGCACAAGTCAGAATGGAAGCACTCACTTCTGACTATACTAAGTTGTATGACACTTCCAAAAGATTGGAAATTAGGTTAGAAAAACAGCCTGAGACTGCTGTTTCCTACCCTAAGACGTATCACTTACCGAATAATCAGAACATTCCCAAACCAAACACTGTCAGACCTAACCATATCAAACCTTTACCCCAAAAGGTTAAGCCCAAACAGGATTATAGGTATGCTTTCTTCTATACTAGAAAACCTAAACCTACCAACCATGTACACCACTCAGCTTTCAATACTAAACATGCACAATGTCATTATTGTGGCCACACTGGTCATATTTCTCCTGCATGTAGAATCAGAAAGCTTGTTGATTTAAATATTTATGTATGGATACCAAAAGCTAACATCTCAGGACCCTACAAGAAATGGGTACCAAAAGTTTCATCTGCAAACTATTTTGTAGGTGGAACACCTTTCACATGCTAAAAGCAAATGGATCCTCGACAGCGGTTGTTCACGGCATATGACCGGTGACGCTATATTATTTGTAACACTGTCGAAGAAGAAGAAGGAAGGTTATGTCTCCTTCGGTAAGAACTTGAAAGGGTATATCATTGGTATCGGTGATGTTGGTAAATCTCCCTTCCTGTGATTAAGGATGTCTGTCTGGTTACCGAGTTGAAACATAATCTACTCAGCATAAGTCATTTAGCTGATCATGGTTATGGCATCAACTTTGGCAAAGACAAATGTACTATAGTTGATAGCTCAACTTGGTAGTACTATCTTTGAAGGTATCAGGGAAGACAACATATATGTTTTCTATTTGTTGGACGAAACTAACATTTCAGGTATATGCTTAATAGCTAAAAGTGATGAGAGTAATCTGTGGCATATGAGACTCGGTCACGCAAATATGGACACAATCTCAAGATTATCCACGAAGAAGCTAGTACGCGGTTTACCGGACATAACATTCAAGAAGGATTCGGTATGCAGCCAATGTGAAAAGAACAAAGCTACTAGATCCACTTTCAAGTCAGTAAATGCAATATGTACTACTAGACCTCTACAATTGCTACATATGGACTTATTTGGTCCTAGCAGAGTTGCTAGTCTCGGAGGTAAGTTATATGCTTTTATAATTGTAGATGATTACTCTAGATACACGTGGGTATACTTTTTGACACGCAAGAATGATGCATTATCCAAATTTGTCGCCTTTTGCAAGAAAGTACAGAATGAAAAAGATTACATGATCACTCGTATTAGAAACGATCATGGAGGCAAATTAGAGAATGCAGAGTTTGAGCAATTTTGTGACACACACGGTTTTGTACACGATTTCTCCTGCCCTAGGACTCCACAACAAAATGGAGTTGTGGAACGTAAGAACAGAACTCTATCCGAAATGGCCAGAGTAATGTTAAACCAGTTTAGTCTACCAAAATATTTCTGGGCTGAAGCTGTCAATACAGCTTGTTTTATTCTCAATAGAGTTCTAATTCGACCCAAATCGAAAAAGACTCCATTTGAGTTGGTTTGATAGAATTCTATCAGTTTCCTATTTTAGAATATTTGGTTGTAAGTGCTTTATTCTTAATACAAAAGACAATTTGGGAAAGTTTGACGAAAAGGCCGATGAAGGTATATTTTTAGGTTATACGGCCAAGAGCAAAGGATACAAAGTCTTTAACAAACGAACTACAATCATCGAAGAACCAATCAACATCACCTTTGATGAAATTAAATCAAATGACTATCGATGACAATGACGAAGATCTAACTGTACCAAGCTCAACACCAGCTGATTCTCAACCAAGCTCAGCACTAGCTGATCCTCCTAGAGAAGATCCAGGAATCAGCTACCTTCAGCGTCTGCCGAAAAGATTAAAATTTACAGCTGATCATCCAAAAGATTTGGTAATTGGTGATATTACCAAAGGTGTAAGTACTCGAGCATCCAGTAGAGATATTATTTCTAGTGTTGCATTCATTTCACAGCTAGAACCCAAAACTATTGATGAAGCATGTAGTGGTAATTTTTGGATAGATGCTATGCAAGAGGAATTAAACCAATTTGAACAGAATCAAGTTTGGGAACTTGTTCCCAAGCCTATTGATCATCCTATCATTGGCACCCGTTGGGTATTCCGAAATAAACTGAACGAGAATGGTTTAGTGTCTCGTAATAAGGCTCGACTCGTAGCTCAAAGATACAATCAGGAAGAAGGTATCGACTACGATGAGGCTTATGCCCCAGTTGCGAGATTAGAATTCATTCGCATGTTATGTGCATTTGTATGTTTTCATAATTTTAAATTATTTCAAATAGATGTAAAGAGTGCATTTTTAAATGGTTTTATAAAAGAAGAAGTTTTTGTAGCACAACCTCCAGGTTTCACAGATTTTAAAAACCCTGATCATGTTTTCAAGTTGAAGAAAGCTTTATACGGTTTAAAACAAGTCCCTCGTACTTGGTATGATCGTCTAAGCTCTTTCCTACTTGACAATGGTTTCTCAAAAGGCAAGGTTGACACTACACTTTTTATTAAGTCTTTTAATGGTAAGCTTCTCTTAATACAAGTCTATGTTGATGATATTATATTTGGATCTACTGATGAATGTCTTTGTCAAGAATTCTCTAAGTGTATGCAGAATGAGTTTGAGATGAGTATGATGGGAGAGCTGAAATTCTTTCTCGGACTACAAATCAAACAAACTGACAATGGGACATTCATAAATCAAGCCAAGTGCACAAAAGATTTGCTAAAGAAGTTTGATCTGGACAATGTCAAACCTATTGGCACTCCGATGGCAACTTCAACAAAGCTTGATATTGATGAACAAGGCAAGCCGATCGACACACGTAAGTATCGAGGTATGATCGGTAGTTTACTTTATTTAACTGCTAGTCGTCCAGATATTATGTTTAGTGTTTGCCTGTGTGCACGTTTTCAAGCTAATCCAAAGGAATCACATATGTGCGCAGTTAAGCGTATCTTTCTATACCTTAAGGGCACTTCTTCTGTTGGCTTATGGTATCCCAAAACAAAGTCTTTTGACCTTATTGGTTACTCGGATGCAGATTTTGCTGGATGCAAAGTTGATAAAAAAAAGTACCACCGGTATATGTCATTTCTTAGGAAAGGCTTTAGTCTCATGGTTTAGTAAAAAGAAAAATTCTGTAGCCCTATCAACAATAGAGGCTGAGTATATCGCCGCAGGACGTTATTGTGCTCAGATTTTGTGGATGAAACAAACCTTGGAAGACTATGATTTATTTTTCACACACATTTCCATTTTCTGTGACAACACAAGCACTATTAATTTGACTAAAAATCCAGTATGTCACTCTCGTACTAAGCATATCGAGATCCGACATCATTTTCCTAGAGATCATCATCAGAATGGAGATATTGACCTTGTATACATAGACACTGAGAATCAATTAGCTGACATCTTCATAAAACCTCTAGCAGAAGATCATTTCAATTATTTACGTCGAGAATTAGAAATTTTGGACGTCAATAATATTAATTAATTTTGTTTTATGATTATATTTTCAATACGCAAAAACTGTGTTAGAGACAAGCCAATAAAGAGTCTGTCTGTCACCACAACTACGGTTGAAGTGAAGCGGTACTTAAGAGTTCCCCGGTGAACCTCCGCCAGCTGGAACAGTACTCCTACAGCTAATCTAAGACAGTCGCTGTGTAACGATATTTAATCTATAAAATAATATTAATTATATTAATTGAAGGTGGAAATTACTAATCTTTGAATTAAATTTTTGAAATGAGTCAATGAAAAAGAAAGCGAGAGAAACCAACTAACAGAACCCTAGGCAAATTCGGCCAGAATTCTGACCGAATTCGGCCTGAGTTCGGTTAGTGGTATCTGGTTATATAACCAGAACCCGAGAGCCTTTCTTTTTCATTGCTTCTTAAACCACCTTCACAGCAATAGCAGTCGCACGAAAGCTCTCCAAACCCTAGATCTTCACCACTCCGTTTCTCCCTATCTACGTGGTGAAATCTATCCAAATTTTGGATTCGTGCGGAGATCATTGTCCTCTACAACATACTTGAATCTCGGAAGGTATAACTCCGTATTTCTCCTCCTTTCAATTTCGTGCATATTTACTTTATTTGTACAATACCACCTAAGGGATTCAACCCCTTCAAGAGGAAGAAGACGACCAATCCTAGTGAGGAAGGATCATCTTCAAATCCACACACGGATTCCCTCTTTTCACCAGTTCAATCGAGCGATGGCGCGTTCGATGGATTTTATTTTCAAACCCTAGATCAAGCCCTTCTGTGGTATGGAGATTTCTCTATGAGATCCATATACACAGATGCTCCTATGAAATGGACTGTGTTTCCAGAACACCGCCCTTATTTTGAGGAATTAGGGTTACAATATTTTGTTAAACTTTGTTTCCCGGTAGCAACTAATGCCGTTAGACTGTTCTATTGCAATATCGTACTAAACACGTTTGACGTAAGTACTCGTGTTGGCGGACTAGATATCGATTTCAATGATGTCCTCTTAGCAGAAATCCTTGGTATTCCTAACGAAGGTGAACCGCTTGTTGATATCGCTGAATTTGATTTTTCCGACGGCACGACACTTGCTAGTTTCAAAGCTGAACTCTGTGCCCCTGATCGAGTTCGCTCTGAAAAGTTCAAGACAAATAACTTAAACTTGTTTAGTTATGAATTGCATCGCATCATCTACTCCTCTCTCCTTTCGAAGTCTACTTCAAAGGATGATGTCACATCACTTGAACTATCTGCTATGTATCACATTCTTAAGGGGATTGCTTTTTCTGCCCCTAAGACCATTATCCAGATGATGGGACATTGTCGTGCAAGAGATAGAAATCTCTCTTATGCGATAATTTTTCCACGCATCTTCCAGCATTTTGATATTGATCTGTCAACTTGTACTCAAGACCCTGAGCCCAAGTTTCTTAAGCTATCTCATCGTAGTATGACTGCTGCTGCTTCTCTTATTGTTCCTCCTACTGCTCCACCTCCTCCACCACCTCAGCAGTATGCCATGACGTTTGAAGGCATACACCAGCATCTTTCTGATTTGTACGTCTCGATGACGGATATGGCCCACGAATGTGAGTTCCGCGATGTCACTCGTTATCAGGCGATAGCAAATTCTCTAGCTAATCTCCGATTTGCTCAGACTGGACATTCTGCATGTTCTATTCCTAGAGATCCAGCCTTCTCTGGTTACCGCTGTGAGGATGAGGCTGTTCATGCCTACTTTCAGCCCGATAACGCATATGATTGGTATCGTTCTGATCGTGCTCCTACTCGAGACTTTGTCGGTGAGTTTTACGCTGGCGCCCATGCCGGTCATGCTGATGATGATGATGATGATGATGCAGAGATGTGATGATGATATATTAGCTAATTTTTTTGAGACTTAGCTATTGTCTACTGTACACTTGGAAATGCTCCGACATTTCAAGTTTCTATTTTTTTATCCTTTTATTATCAGACTTGTACTAGATATTTATTGATGTCTCTTGAATATCTTTTTATCTTGATGGGATGCATAGTTTATCTTTCACATCAGTTTATTTATTTATTTATTTATAGCATCTTTATCTGCTTCTATATTATAAACTGCCTGAGATAAATACATACCTGTGATGTTATTTTTTTTACTGTCTCTACCATCTGTCATAATTTTTTTTATGTGTTTCTTCACGTTTGTTACTTATACATTGTTTGCGGGGGAGCTTTCTCTTTTGTAATTATTTTGTTAAGTGACAACGGGGGAGAAATAAGGATCTAACATCTTTTGAGAAAATACATGCAGGATATGAACAATTTTACTTTACTATTTTTGATTTGATTCCAAGCTTAGATGTTATTGTTGGCCCAATGATTACATTGTGTTTTTGAATATGGCTAATCAGTTAAATTTAACATAATGATGTCACTAATATTCATATACTCACAATCATGTTGCTACTTAAACTTAGCTTTGTCCTAATTGTCCTATATTATATTGCTATGCTTGTATCGTACTGCAATATATTTTGTTGGCCTAACATGATATCATGTTGTTACTTATACTTAGCAATGTCCTAATTGTCCTATATTATACTGCTATGCTTGTATCGTACTGCAACATATTTTGTTGGCCTAACATGCTATCATGTTGTTACTTAAACTTAGCAATGTCCTAATTGTCCTATATTGTATTGCTATGCTTGTATCGTACTGCAACATATTTTGCTGGCCTAACATGTATTTGTAGACATGCAGTAAGCATGATCTAACATGATCAAACAGGACATAGGCAATGAAGAATTAATGTTGGACCAAAGACGGCATCATATAAAGGGATTTCTCCGAACCGCCTAACGACCTATCCGGGGCCTCGCATCGGGGGTTCCGCTGCCCGGTCAGCGGACAGGGGTCGAGGGGGCAGCGCCCCCCGTCGGGGGTTCAGGGGCGAAGCCCCCGAAAGGTATTCAGATTTTCAGATCTGTATATCTTTGGACGACTGCTGTCAGGGAAAAAGATGTCTTCATGGCTGCTCAAATATCAGAAGAAAGGCATCATCAAAGGGCTCTTGGTTTTCCTATTTGTTTCAAGTCTGTAATCTTCAATTTATTGAGTCTAGGAGAATGTGTACGTTGAGTCGCACTGAGTCATCTCAACCCCTAGCATATCTCTCCAAAGCTCTACCATACAACAGACCAATTCCTGAACCAAGCCCAAGCTCCACAAAGCCCAAAAGACCAATGGACCAATTCTGTCTTCTGGAGACAGAGTTCGGGCCGAACTCTGCCTCCACACAGAGTTCGGGCCGAACTCTGTCCCCTGATTTCCAGCACCCTGATTTTTAGGGCCTGCTTGCTACCAGCTGTCCAACGGCCAAAAATTTGAATTATCCATACCGAATTCTGGCCGAATTCTGCTTGTCCCGAACCCTATAAATAGGCCTTGGTTTCTCTCATTTGAAACCATCCACTCTTCTATTCTTCTTCTCTTACATAGCCTATATAGTCAAGAGCCTTACTCTTCCAATCTACTAGCCACAAAACTTTCTAAGTCCCAAGGTGCTCAAGTGCGATTCAGCTAGAAGTTTTTGTGCAAGAGTTGAAAAGAAAAGTCACTTGGACAATTCCAAGTCGCTTGGAAAAATCCAAGCAAATCGCCACTGCGATCCTCTGTAAGAAGTTGACGTGCTCTTCTGAAGAAAAGGCACGGGTTGTAAACTACTATTTCACAAATAGTGGATTTGAATCCTGAGCTAGAGTTCTCAGGCCTGGACTAGTCCTCCACGAGGGAAACCAGGTTAAAACTGCTGTGTTTGCGTATGCTCTTCTGATCTTTATTTACTTCCGCATTTCCTTCTGATTTATTTACTATCTTGATAGTTATTTTGTGGAGGTGATATAGAGTAATTTTTTATTTGGTGATTATCGACATAAACTCTATTCACCCCCCTCTAGAGTTGCCTACACCTGTGTTTTCAGTTATATCATTCATAGTTTGTCAATTATCAAAATGGGGGAGATTGTTGGCCCATTGGTCATATGGTCAAACTGATTTTAATAATTGATCAAACTCTGTCTCGATATATAGAGCTAGTCAGGATATCTCGGACTCTTGGACATGATCAAGAACGGCTATCTACTCAGTTCAAGACCGAAGCGTTGTTTGTCTGTTCGAGTCTGTATTTCTTGGAGCAATGTATTTTTTATTTTAATTGAGTCTAAAAATACTTTGTACACCGAGTTGTACTGGCAAATAGGCTATTCCAAAAATATTTCAAACTGTTTTTAAAATGTCCTTAGTTTTGTAAAACATTCGTATTTACAAAAGCTCCAAAAAGGTTTTCAAAAAGGTTTTCAAAATTCTCCAAAAACTAATTTTAAAAACCCTAACCTAACCCTGATAAAATTCGGCCAGAGTTCGGTTAGTGGCCGTTTTATTTTTGAATTTCTTGGAACTTGGTCCTCCTGCAGTTGCGGATTTGACCGAGATTTTCTCATCGAGTTCTGTACAAATTCTGTCTTTGGAACTCCTATAAATAGAGAAGGATTTCGATCATTTTAACTTACTCATTCACTTTCAATCTTCTCTCTACTTAAAGCTTTCAGTCTTCCAAAGAGTTTTTCTCGAGCTTTCATTTTCAGATCCCAAGCCAGTTACAATCCTCTAGTCGTTTTGCCAGTACGGTGCGGTCTAGAAGTTTCAGAGTGATTGTAATCAGAAGACTTGATAGAAGAATACCTCTTCACAATTGAAGTTGGACGAGTTATTCGTATCAAAGCTCGTGTTGTAGAAGTTGCAAGAACTTCGTAAGAAAACTTGCGGTTTTGCCAATAGTGGATTCAACTGGTAGCAAGAGTTCTACCGACTGGACTAGTCCTCAACAGAGGGAAACCAGTATACATCGCTGTCTTTGCGTTTGCTTTCTTATCTCTGCCATTACATTATTTAGTTGTGATTATTATTCTGTGATCTTGCTGCTAACATTTTTAATTAGCATTATTCCGCTGCCAACTCTATTCACCCTCCCTCTAGAGTATTGTGCTTTACGATTTCGTTCCTACATCATCGAGACCAAGCAAAGGAGGACTGAGTCTGTCATTGCCTTCATCGAACGCTTCAGACGGCTAGCACTGAAGATGCCCTTCGGCATACTAGACTCAGAACTTAGGACACCTGTAGACATAACTTCCTTCCTACGGTAAAGTTTAGTCTGGGCATACATAAGTATGATACATGGTCCGCTTTCATTGGGGCCGCTGATGCTACCGAAAACGACGTTCCTAACTTAGAACTATTGGGATTAAAAACACCCAAATCTGAAGACAAGGGAAAGCATCCTCAAACTATCCCTGTCCGTAGAGGTAAAGGAAAATAAGTCCTGAAGGTCGAAACATCCAAAGGAGCTTCCAATTCCCAGGACACCTCCGACAAGCCTAAAGAGACCTTCTCCTTTGACGAAGACGATGTCATTACTATCTTTCACACACTGACGAAGGGTAATAAGCTGACATTGCCTCCACCACGACGTCCTGCAGAGGTGAGCCAGCTCAACGATCCCAAGTACTGTCTCTACCATCAGTACGTGCACCACTCCACCAAGGACTGCATCGTCCCGAAGAAGAAGATACAACAGCTTATCGACAACCAAGTGATCAATCTCGAAGATGAAGACAAGGTCGTATCTTCTAAAATGATCTCTCTCCAGTTTGGTGACTTTCCTCCTATAGAAGTCCCGGACGGCGTGGTTCCGATTCCTAAAATAATAATGGAAGTCGTCAACCTACCGCCAGCTCGCAACTCAACCTTGGTGCCACTTACGACTGAACATGGTGAGATCATGTGGGTCCATCCGGACCTTGTATAAGAAGTGATGCAGGGGGTGGTACCTCCTAAAGCAAAAAGGGAAAAGAAATACAAGTCATGCTATATGGCATCCTCTCCCATCTACGAGATTTTATCTAGCGAGGTGCGATCAGGGAAGACTTATCTTCGGACATACGACCCCGCACAAGAAGAAGCAGTACCCTCTCAACCTTCTGCTGTCCCCACAAGCTCAGAAGTCGGCCCGTCTAAGCCTTCAACTTTGGACAAAGCCAAGCAGAAAGAGACGCGATTTGGCAAGTCTCTGAAGGTGCCAACTCCCGAAGGCATAGATCGGCCCTACAACTTTTACATACTTGTGCAGCTAGCCAATACGCCTGCCAGGTTGTCTCTGTTCGATCTGCTGCGACTCTCTAAAAGAAATGCGGAAGGTCTTAAGCGAAGCTTTACTACATACCGACTCTTACCTCGCTGAAGTCAAAGCCCCCACTGAAGACCCTGTCTCCTGTCCTCACTGCCACAGTACTATGAAAGTGGTGCCCAACATCACCTTTTCACAGGAGGACATGCTACTTAAAAATAATCACCATGATAGACCCTTGTACTATACAGGATATATAGGGGCAATCAAGGTGGATCGCATGTATATCGATCCAGGATCCTCCCTCAGCATCATTCCTAGAAGTTTGCTTCAAATTCTGGAAATCCCTCTGCACAAGCTATTTGCAATCAAGACAACCATCATGGCTTTCAATACTGGTCGAAGCCATCCGCTAGGCAAGATCCGTCTTAAATGCCAGATCGGTGATCTCCGAACGGAGGTTTCCTGCTATGTGATCGATGCCAACGTATCCTACAACGTCTTGTTGGGACGTCCATGGATACACGAGAACATTATCGTTCCTTTCACACTTCACCAGTGCTTCAAGTACGTCAACAATGACGGTTTCATGAAGATGGAGTTTGCTGATGTCGATCCTTTTAAAGGCGTCGAAGCTTACTAGGTGTCACGACCCGTACCCTAAAGTAAGGACACGAGAAGTGGGTACGTCCAGCCTATGCTGCAGTGTCGGCGATAGAACGCTCTCCTAGGTCAATCATCTATCAATATATAAAGTACCTGTACAGTATATACACTCCGAATGGAGGTGACATAGCAAAAAACAGTCTCAATCACATCTAAGGCAGAATGATAAGATAGATATATAGATATGAAATGAAAGAAAATCCACAGAGAAATAACCAGATAGAAGTCTAAGTGTCTAAGATATCACAAATCCAGATAACATCTTAAATCTCAATAAAAGTAATCTATAGAGTAATATAATGAAAAGACATCCTAGACTAAGGGTGTGTCATCCTCTGCTATGGGGTCCTGTTGCTGGTCCAGGTCACAGCAGTCCTCTAGGGTAGTCCCGTAATATGTGGGACAGCACGCCTCATCCTCATCCTCTGTAATATTTTTAACAGGTCCAGTCAGGACAGGAGCGAGCATAATACATCTCAACAAATCATAACTGGTTAGAAAATATAAACATACTAGAAAGTAAGATACTTGAAACTGAATAACATCATGATCTAAAGAGAGACTGTAAGTAAATAGCTACAATATATATAAGAGAACTAATCAGTGCTAGTGATTCAGTGTACAAGATGAACATGTGAACAGCTGGAGGGTGATTCATGACTATACTAAAGAGGTGATTCATGACTATTCTACTTTGGAATTATTCACATGCTCAGTTTCTACTCCCTCATCCCCAATCAATACACAAGGATCCAGTCAAGTTACGTTAAGATTCATGACTATACTACTTGGCCCATAAAGGGTAATTCATGAATAGATTCGTGAAGGCTCTGTGATTCATGAGAGTACATGAATCACAAGTTGATATATGAAGATTCATGATAATAGAAGCATGAGATACATGATGTAAGTGAAACACACGAGACATGAGTATCTGATACTCCCGAGGGGGATAACATCTCATTAAGGGATCCATATAGTACTAATCTGTCTTACCAACGTGTCAGTATCAAGTAAAATAATCTAAAGCAGGAATATAATCCTAAACAAGATATAAAATGATCAGAGAATGTACGCGCCTGGTATCCTGGATATCTGAAGAGAATATACCGTCCGAGGAGTGGTGTCTGTCTCCTATAGAACAGTACAAGTCACTACATGTCTAAAATAATAAAATAGACTACTACAATGCATCTACATAATGTTTGGGATGAATCTAGGCTAAAGTCAACCTTTGGTCAACTCTAACAGTCAAACTAGGTCAACTCTAGTCTAGTTAGGTCAAACAAGGTTAAACTAGTCTAGGTTGGTCTAACCTAGGCTTAACAAGTCCATTTAGGTCTCTAACCAAAACTATCCTAGCAAGCACACACCATACACAAGTCACACTAGTCCACAATACACTAAAGTCATGTGGATATATTCTATATACACAAGACTTCCTCATTAGGATACCATAGGCTACACTACATAGGCCATGAGCCATATTCATATATTAGGCAACACACACATATCTATTTCCATGTATCTAGATACACTTTATTTTTATATATCAATAAGCAATATCTATTGTATTACATATATCACATTAGGCTATATATATTATATATATACATGTAGATAGATAGGGGAAATCATGCATGTGTGTGTGTGTCATGTGGTATATGTGTTCTCAGTTTTTACATAGTATAGAGAGTGTCCTGTGTATGTTTGTGTAGTAGTGTCTTAGGGTGACAGTTTAGTTTATGGGTGTGTGTGTGTAAACATAATGTGTGTGGGTTAGGAATGTGTGAATGAGTGTGTGCATGAGTGGCAATTATTAGGAACAATGTATACACGGCTCTCAGGATTTAGGCATAGGAAATCTGTGAGCAAAGAGTGTGCAATGTGGATAGGTAATAACAGTTTTCATATTTGATAGGGAGTGTGTGTATGAACATTTATGTTCTTATGTGTGTGAGAGTGTATAAGGGTTCAGTTCAAAGTGTGTGTACTTGACAGGTTTGTGTGAGTGTGTGAGGGTGTAGTGTGGATAGGTTTTAGTCTTCAGTTTAGGTAGTGTGTGTGTGTGTTTGTGACAGTAGGAGTTAGGGTGAGTGATACAATGGATAGGTCAATACATTTCAGAATTAATATTTGGAAGAGTGTGAATGACAGGGATATCATTGTGTGTAATGAGCTCACATAGGTTCTTAGAATTTTCAGTAAAATGACAGTTTGTATTTGACAGTGTAATAACTTAGGGAAATCAATTCTCAGCATGACAGTTTACACATTAAGTCCTAAACACCAAATTCGAAATCGCATCATCCAATTTCCAACACAAAACACAAACCCAACATGATCATCATCTATCACATATGTAGGGAAACTAATCGTAATCATTAAACCTCATTAAATCAGTTAAATATGTAATTAAACTCAGAAAAATCAAATCAGTGAAGTGTGTGTCAGAAAAAAAAGGGAAACCCATATCGAATACCAAATCATAGTAAAATGCCAAATAAATGGTTAATAAGCATTGGTACACATGTATACGTGTCACAGGGAGTGTTTGTGTCCAACCAAGTGGACACAAATGTGTCTAATTCAAAAACAAACATGTAGTGTGCACACAGTGTACATAACCGTCGTACAGGGGTTTCGAGTCGTCGTGGACACGACACAAGACGCGTGTGACCACGTGGTCATGTCCATGTGTAGCCCACGTGTCAGGCTACACATTCGACACCCTGTGAGGTGTCCACGATGTGTCTACAGTGTACACGAGGCCCGTATCAGAGGGATTCTGAATGTGCACGCGCGGGCAGGTAAACCAGTGTACACCAAAAATTATGTCCGACATGCGACCTCCTGACACGCGATCTCGTGACACGAGGCTTAGGGGTCTGGTTCGCGGACACTGCCCCTAGGTGTCCTCGAAGCGTCAGCTCGTGTCGCTCTGTGTCGTATCCCACAGAAGCGTCGAGCAGGAGGGGAAACCCTGGCCGCGCGCGCGGGGCGTGTTCGTGTCCTCGTATGGACACGACACGACACAGAAATAAAAACCTAAGTTTGGGAAATAAGAGGACACATCATTAACAGCAATCCCAATCAAAAAAATTCCAGAAATAGTAAAGAAATGTCCTCTGTGGCATTTCATCGAACACCTAGGCTCATCGAACACCTATACCTAGGTGTTGATACGTGTCCGATACAGACACCAAATGGACACAAAATTAACCCAAACTTTAGGGACAGCTAGGGGACACCTAGATCTAGGCTACCATTCAAAGAAATCAGGAAAAAGAATGGCTTTAAGTGGTTTACCTATTGAGTGTCAAACTCAAAGAAAGCAGCAAATGGAAGGAATCCAAATAGCAACTCCCAAGCTCAAAATTGCACAAAAACTGAGATTAATCTCCACAAATAGTAAATAAATAGTAATTAGATCCTAATACAAAAGACTAGAGTCAAAAGGAATTGAAATGAATTTATTAGGAATTTAGGAAAGTGGGGATTTACCTTTCTTTCTAAAAAGTGGGTTGAGAATAAAAGAGGCAAGAACAAGTGGAAGAGACATTAAATAGGGGTAGGAAACCCTAGGTTGGCCGTCCATGGTGGGTTTAGTTAGGGTTTGAGCTCAAGTCATGGGCCTATGGGCTTAAGTCACAAGACATGAAATAAAAAATCACAAGTCATGAAATCATTTCCCTATTCTTAATTCTTCCTATTGAAACTAGATTCTAGTGACTAAAATAGGTTAACTTAAACTAGACTAGGGTCACACCATAGCTAGGGTTAACTTCTAGGCTAGTCTACAATATCCCAATAAGTCAAAGTTAAGGATATCAACCACACATTTAATAAATCAATTTAAAATTCAAAAATTCACCAAATAACAAATATGCCCTCAAGCTAGAAATGTGGTAGTGACAAATCTACCCTCCTTAAAAGAATTTCGTCATCGAAATTAAAAGATGAAACTAAACTGATGAGAAGGATAGACAATCATACCTCAAGGTCCAAACAGATATGGGTATTGCTCGTGCATCTCATCCTCCCGCTTCCAGGTAGACTATCATGGAGAATGATGCCTCCATGTGACGTGAACTAAGGGTATCATCTGGTTTCTCAGTACCTTCTCTCGGCGATCCAGAATATCCACTGGCTGCTCTGGATAACTGAGAGTAGGTCCTACCTCAATCTCCGAAAGATCAAGTACATGGCTAGGGTCAGCCACGTACCGTCTCAACTGTGATACGTGGAATACGTTGTGGACACCCACTAGTGCAGGTGGCAAGTCTAGCCTGTATGCCACGTCACCGACTCTCCCGCTGATCACGAAAGGTCTGATGAAGCGCTGGCTAAGCTTTCCACCTCCACCAAAATGTATGGTACCACGAGTCGGAGATATCCGCAGAAAAACTATGTCTCCAACCTAAACACAAACAAGGTCTCAAGTTACTAAATAATCAAACATGATCAAACAAACAAAACAAACAACCTACTTCTAATCCTACATCTAATCTGTACCTCAAACTCCAAAGGCCTCCGGTGGCTATCGGCCCAGTACTGATGTCTGTCCTGCGTCATGCGAAGTCTGTCCCTGATAAGCTTCACCTTCTCGACTGCATCAAGAACCATCTTAGGTCCCAATAAAGCTCGCTCACCAACATCATCCCAAGATAAGGGTGTACGACACCTACGCCCGTATAGAGCCTCGAAAGGTGACATCTTAATGCTGGCCTAATAACTATTATTGTAAGCAAACTCTACCAAGTGTAGGTGATCCTTCTAGGAACCTCCAAAATCTAAGACATACGTCCGCAGCATGTCCTCGAGTGTCTGAATAGTCCTCTCTGACTGTCCGTCCGTCTGGGGGTGGTATGCAGTACTAAACTTGAGCTAAGTATCCAAATTTGTATGTAGACTCTTCCAAAAATAGGAAGTAAAACGACTATCCCGATCCGAGACAATGCTGATCGGAACCCCATGAATCTTGACTATCTGTCGCATGTACATCTCTGCAAGCCTCTCAGTAGACGTACCCAATTTAAAAGGCAAAAAGTAGGCTGATTTGGTCAACCTATCAATGATGATCCAAATCGTGTCTTTCCTCCCTGGTGTACGCGGCAACCCAGATACAAAATCTATCGTGATATGCTCCCACTTCCACTCTAGAATGGGCAATGACTGCAATAAACCTCCTGGCCTCTGCCTTTATGCCTTGACCTGCTGACAGACCAAGCATCTGGCTACGAAGCGAGCTATCTCCCGCTTCATCCCATATCACCAGACCTGCTCTTTCAGATCCCTGTACATCTTGTTGGCACCAGGATGTATAGCATACTAAGATATATGAGCCTCCTGTATGACCTGCTCCCTGAGGTCTCCACTAGGTACATATAACCTGGAACTGTGTCTCAAAGAGCCATCCTCTGCAAGAGAAAACTCACCATCCACCAGTCCAGCTCGAATCTGCTCTTGAATACACCACAGAGCAACATCCTCGAACTGCGTCGACTTGATCCTCTCCATCAAGTTTGACTGAATCTGAAGGCCCCATATCTGCATCTGTACTCCAGGCACAATCACCTCAATCCCTAGGCTCTCCAAATCAGCAAGCAAGTGACGATCCATGGTCAAACATATGGCTGTCGGATACCTACTCAATGTATCGGTAACCACGTTGGCCTTTCCTGGATGATACTGTAGTGAGATGTTGAAGTCCTTTATCAGCTCTAGCCACCTACGCTGTCTCATGTTGAGCTCCTTCTGTGTAAACACATACTTCAATCTCTTATGATCTGTGAAGATCTCTACCCTCTCTCCATATAAGTCATGTTTTTACAACTTTAGAGCAAAAATCAATGCTGCCAACTCTAAATCGTAGGTAGGGTAGTTCTTCTCATGGGGACGTAACTGTCTGGAAGTATTGGCAATCACCTTCCCATGCTGCTGTAAGACACAACCCAACCCCTTCCCTGAAGCGTTACTATAGATAGTGAACCCTCCTGAACCTGATGGCAATGTCAGAATTGGAGCTTTCGTAAGCCGCTTTTTCAACTCATCAAAAGTAGCCTGACACTCCTCTGACCAAACAAACTCTGCATCCTTTCGGGTCAGCCTAGTCAATGGCTCTGCCATCCGGAAGAAATCCTGTACGAACCTCCTGTAATATCCTACCAGCCCCAAGAAGCTCCTGATCTCTGCTACTGAACTCGGCGTCGACCAAGCCTCAACTGCTGTGATCTTCTTCGGGTCCACTGAGATCCCATCTCTAGTCACCACATGGCCCAAGAAGTCAACACTGTCCAGAAAAAACTCACACTTCGAGAGCTTGCCACACAACCTCTTATAGAAGCATAGAAAATAGCATGATTGCCCATTCGGCTCAGAACAGAAAAACCCATGCGGTTCAAAAACAGACGAGCTTCATGCGGCTCAAGAGCATCATACGGTTCAAAAGTCACCAACTTGGACATGCGGCTCAAGCAACACCACGTGGCCTTCTACGGTTCGCTCCTGTAATTGGCCATTAAATAAGAGCCCTATTTAATGCTCTGACATAAAGGAGAACTGACGGCTCTGATATAAAGCTGCCATAAAGACCCTGTCATAATGGTAGACTCCTAGGGAAATGAAGGAAATCTCTGACATAAACCCCAAAATCCTTTATGCGGCCTTGACACATGGACAGTCGCATGCGGCTCGGGCAGAGGCCACCCCATGCGGCTCAGGCAGAGGCTATCCCATGCGGCTCAGGGAGAGGCCACCTCATGCGGCTCAGGTAGAGTCTACCCTATGCGGCTCACAAGGACTATTTTCATGCGGCTCACTGAGAAGCCACCCATCATGCGGTCGCCTGTGCTCATGAGGCTCAGATCATTTCCATACGTGGCCAGTCTTATGCGACTCAGAAGGGAACAATCCTCATGTGGTTCAGATTTCCTAAGTGACTCACGGTTAAGACACGTGGCAGAAGATTAGTTTTTCCCGCATCCCTACATCTAGCAGCATAATAATAATAGGACACGTGGCATCAAATTGAGCAAGATTCATCAACAAATCCCAACAAACAAATTTAGTGCCATCCTCATAATTACTGGGATAAAATCAGATCATTTGCAATCAGGCAAATTGAACACGTGACGGGAGATCCGAGCTTGGCATAACAAATTATGAAGATTTATAGCAATCATCATTAATTGGCCACAGAGATTTGATGTAATCTGTATTAATTACCTAGATTTGCTACAATCAGAATGAAGGGCCCAGATTAATTGATCCTTAACCGCCGACTTATCAAGGAGGCAATCATTACAAACCCTAATGATTGCATCCCACTCCTATAAATAGCAAGGTGCCATTTCCTTGTGAGAAGGACTTTTTTCGAAGAGCACCAGAGCACCTGAAGAGACTTAAAGAGAGAGAGCAGAGAGAAAAAGGCACACAGAGAGCATCCTGAGAGCATTTCTTCCCCGGAGCCAAGGCTGTATCCGATCGTCCAAGGAGTAAGGCAGAGCTGCCATCGCTTTTCCGAGCCTCTACCGTCACCCCTCAGAATCTAAAATAAATAATTGTACTTAGATTGCTATACCTAGATTTTTGTCTCTAGGCTTTCTTTGTACGAGCGAGTTTGTATTGTGAAGTAAAAGTCCAGTCCTCCGATAATTGTTCTGTTCTTTTATATTTTATGGCAAACACGATGGCGACTCTGCTGGGGACAAACTTCTCCACGGTTGAGGAGTTGGTGACGCAATCGGATGCAGCTAAACTTGGCTCCACATAACAGAAGATGGTCCTCCACTTTGACCAACTGGCGTTTGAAGAAATGCTCTCCGACAGAAGCGCTGGCCCGGTCCAGTAGCGAACCCGCACAAAGAAGGCTTGCAAGGAGTGGAGGCCAAAATCATTTGCTTCTCCCTAAGCTCTGGACGAAGTACTCTTTGCTGCCCAAGACGGCGAAGGCAACTCTCATGCGGCCACACTTCAAGCCATAGAAGACTATGCTGTCCCCAAGTCCGGCAGAGGAAAGCACTATGATGCTGGACTTGCAGGGGCAAAGAGTGATTCTATGTGCTCTAGAAAGAAGCCGAATAAAGGCACTAGCCGCAAGCAGAACATTCATGTGGCCAAACTTGCCAGCCGTATGCATGATGACCATATGGCCGAAACGGCCAACCGAATGCATAACACTCATGCGACCAGGATTTCCAGCCGCATGGAGAAGACCTATGCGGCTGAGACTTTCAGCTGCATGAAGAAAGCCCATGCGGCTACGACTGCCAGCCACATGAAGCCTGTTGATTCCAGCGACATGCCGTCTGCTCCACGCGGCTCAGTCTTCGACCGCCTCTCCTATGGTCCTGATCTTTCGTGCTCCCGAGAAAATATGTCTGACTCTCTCCAGCACCACTTAGACTCTTTCTACTATGTGCCCTCACGTACTAGAGTAAAGAAGTCTAGGGCAGCGCAAGTTTGGCGAGCTCGGTCCGCTGTCCCGACCTCTGACCATCCGAGCGTTCCATATACTGTTATGCGGGCCTCTGATGGGATGTTGTACAGAACCACTCGAGTCCAGCCCCCGACGGCAAACAGACAAAATGGTTTCCAAAAGTCTACCAAAATCCAGGGAGCAAACATGATCGTTCCGGACCCATCTGACTTGCGTGAGGCCATCCTCCACAAGTGCAAGGAAAGAGAAGAGGCCTCGGGGTGAAAAGAGTCCTCCCACGGGCGTCGCTGCACCCAGGTCATCGTCAACTGCTGTTGCAACAACACAATGGTACAAGAAGACCGGTAGTCCGTCTTCCAAAGACTGCAACAACCTTGTTCAGAAGATGAGGCACCTCCCGTCGTCTCCTGCAACTCTGCTCAGAAAATTCTTGCCGATGGGAGAGGGAAAAAGACAAACGTTTCCAGTCCAAAAATTTCAACCACTTTGACTAAGAAACTATCGTCTAAGCGGTTGCCCACCACCGGAGTTTTCCAAGGTACCCGTTCAAAGACGAAATCTGCTACAGTGGGAGATTCATCATCCATATCACTGAAGGTTGCTGGAACTGGGGGTAGCACTCCTTCGAACCTCCACGACAATTCGATGTTCCAAACAGATGAGCTGGAGGAAACAACTCGCCCATTAGATTCAGCAAATCCCGACGTCCCCGAGGACGTCCATAATTCCCAAGACGAGGCAAACTCGAAAGCTGGGGGTACTATTCCTTCTGAGTTCGAACCAGAGGAAAACATTCCCATATACCCCGATGACTTCTCGGTACAGGGGTATGATTCGGAGTGTACGTCATCCTCCATCCCTTCCACTTCTACTCATGTCAGGACGGCATTCATGACAAACGATGAACTGGATGGTCCCATTGATCGCCAACGCATCGATACTCTGGAGGCCATACTGCGCACTTTCGTCAAATCCGTGGACGAGATCAAAGCAGCCCTCCCTACTCTGCAAGAAGGGACGCCTGGCCAAACAAACTTGGGTCCCGCGGTCAATGCAGACTCAAACTCAGCGACACCAAACCCGAGAAATATTCCAACTGAAATGTCGGCTCCTACCGCTGCAGACGAAGCCAGGGAGGCAAGAAGAGAGGTCCAGGAGCTCCGAACCATGTTCCATGCCCGAGAAAACTGCCAAAACCTCAGGATACGACAACTGTATCCCGCTGCGTGGAGAGATGTTCGCTTCCCACCAAAGTATAAACCATTCCACAGCAATCCATATGATGGCAAGACCTCCTCAAGTTGGTACATCACTTACTTCGAGGTCACCACCGACCATCTACCCCATGACGATGCCATCCTTACACGATTATTCATCGGGGAATTGGAAGGGATCGCCTTCGACTGGTACCGTAACCTGCCAGACAACTGCATCTACTCCTTCGCCAGCTTCAAGCGCATGTTCTTGGAGAGATTCTATGAAGTAGGATAGGACATCATAATATCCACCCTCATGGACGTCGTTCAAGGGGAGAAAGAGCTGACAAGGAACTATATTGAGCGGTTCTGCCAAACCGCCATGAAGTTGCCGTCCGGTAATCCGAATTCCTCCTTAATTGAAATTTGCCAAAAGAGACTGCTTCCAACAATCAACCTCTGGATGGGTGAAAGTCAATTTAAGGACTAGAAGACGTTTATCATCAGTGCCACTAGCGCCGAAGACAGGTTGAAGAAGGCTCGCCAACTGGGATTGCACATCTCGGAGGGAGAGGACAAGGGCAAGCGTCCTAATACCAACAACAACAATTGGGGTAGCTCCACCAACAATCGGGACAATAAGGGCAAGCAGGCTATGGTGGCTGATACAGCCCAGAAACCTGAGTCAAAATCGGCAGACAAGCAATGGCCACAAATGACCTACTCCTTCGAAGACGGCCATGTCATGCCCATCTTGGATATGCTCATACAAGGAGATAGAATTCAGCTCCCTCCGCTAAGACGGGAACCTCGGCCGACGGAAATGGAGAGCCCAAAGTACTGTCATTACCACCGCTACGTCCACCATGCTACACACGACTGCTACCAGCTGAAGCGATACATCCAACATCTCATCGATTCAAAGGCTCTGGCCATTGACTTCGAGGAGGTAACCGTGGCAGCCAACATGGTGTCTGTATAATTTGGCAGCTTCCCTCCAATAGAGACTCAAGATGGCATGGTACCCATCCCTCGGGCGACAATGGAGATTGCTAATCTTCTACCTCCTCGAGATCAGGCTACTGGTCTGGTACCTCTCACTACGTCACGAGGGGTGGTCATATGGGTCCATCCAGATTTGGTACCAGAAGTAACTCAGTCCGTACCACTCCCCATTGGCAGAAAGAAGGGTGGAAAGGTCAGATCCTCCCGTACAATTTCGGTAGATGTCGAAGAAGCCATAGCTGTCGTCACTTAGTCTGGTGCTCAATCCCAACCTATGCCAGATAACTCGGCTGAAGAGCATCAGTCGGCCACTGCTGACACTCTGGGACCTTTCCAACCTCCAACGACCGACAAGCCTAGGCCGAAGGAGACTCGCTTTGACAAATTCCTCCGAAAAGAGGCACCTCATGGGCTAGAAAGGCCCTACAACTTTGAAATCTTGGCACAATTGGCCAACCCACCAGCCAAATTGTCATTATACGAGCTCCTGAGCCTCTCCAAGGATGTTCGCACGGCTTTGAGCGATGCACTCCAGAACGTCGACGCATATCTAGCTTAGGTCAACCTCACGGGAGAGAGCCCGCCTGCAAATATCCAAGACAGCGCTTGCACAGGAGTGACGCCCAATATTGTCTTCACTCCACATGATATGCTCATCAAAACCAACCTGCACGATCGACCGTTATATTACACTGGATACATCGGCGACGTAAAGGTGGATCAGAAGCACATTGATCCTGGTTCTTTCATAAGCATCATTTCGAAGAGTCTGTTACATCATCTCTGCATTCCTATGCATCGCCTGACGCCAACAAGTACCGCCATCAGCGATTATAATTCATGCAGGAGCTACCCGATTGGGAAGATTCGCCTGAAGTGCCAAATCAGCGATCTTCAGTCAGAAGTAACCTGTTACGTCATAGACGCCGATACTTCATACAATATCCTCTTGGGGCGCCCTTGGATACATGATTACATGATCGTGCCTTCCATGTTGCACCAGTGCTTCAAGTATGTCGACAAACACGACTTCGTGAGGACAGAATTTGCCGACATCGATCCCTTCAAAGGGGTCGAATCCTACTACTCAGACTCCTGCCTATACGAAAAGTCGAAGAGGCACCTTGGTCAAGAAGATGTGCAAGCTGGCACTGAGATGGCCACAGGATCAGAAGAACCTC
This sequence comes from Iris pallida, assembly GCA_029216955.1. Classification (NCBI taxonomy): domain Eukaryota; kingdom Viridiplantae; phylum Streptophyta; class Magnoliopsida; order Asparagales; family Iridaceae; genus Iris; species Iris pallida. The sequence continues at coordinate 6,827,505 of JANAVB010006993.1, read as the reverse complement.
TGACGATCCACCTCCAAGCTCGCAAACCTGGCAAGTCCGCACCCCTTACGGCCGCTCTGCGTAAGGACGCAATCAGCCTCTCGGCACAAGAAGAGCAAATGATAATCCGGCTGCCAAGGTCCGGCCAAGTGCCAAGACCCACAACGGAGCCACTGACAATCAGACTGCCTATAGTCGGTCGGCAACAAACGAAGAAGCTCAATCCCTTCGACAAACCAATGACGATACGTCTTTCCAAGAAGAATCGTCACCCCGATGTAAAGTCGGGGGCGTCCAGCGAACCAACCACTCCCCGTCCAGCGTCGAGTACCAAACTGGGGGTCGCTAGTCTGCCAACAACTCCACGTACTGCTCCACCAGCAGAACTTCTGATGATCAAGTTGTCCAAGTCATCCTCTCAGTCTTCATTTATATAGGGGGTGGCCGAAGAAGAACCAGAACTGGCCATGTATGTGGCCGCTCACACTGATGTTCCATCCGCAGATGATGTAATCCCGCTAGAAAAGATACCTTATTTTATCAATAAAGGGCTATCTTTGAACTACATCGAGCTTAACAAGCTTTGTACAATGTATGCTATGGAATACGGTATAGGCACTCACCTACATATACATGTGACAAATGTTTACACCGCAAATCAGCTCACTCCCGCAGAAGACGCTTACAGTATAATCGAGGGAGGAGACCATCCAATCATCTTCGGTCGGAAGAATGATCCACAGTCCTTCACCATAGAAGAAGTCGATCTCGAATCGGACGCCGGGAGACTGTCTCTCTATCTATATAGCCTCCAGTCCTAATATCTCATATAAAAACAAGGGTATGATCTGGAAACTATGCCAGGTTTGAAGTACGGTACTGGTCGACGATTGCCTTTAAAGTTGCCAGTCCCGGCTGGCAAACCACAGGACTACTACAACAAAACCCGATGCGGACTGGGATATGTTATGCCTACAATGACCCCTGAGAGCTCAGATGAGGAATGCGACTGGCAGTCACACTCAACCGGATCACCAACTTCTGATTCGGATATCAGCATCGGGGATGTATTCATACAGGTCTTGTCTGTCAATATGGCGTTCGCTAATGCTTATGAAGAGGGTGAAGACTTTCCTGAACTCCTCGAATTAGAGCCGTGGGCCCAACAGCTGGATGCGCAATGGGAGAAACGGTTTGAACAAAGAGAGCCTCCTACTGAAGATGAGGTCATACAAGTGGATCTAGGCAGCGACTCTTTTCTAAAACCAATCTTCGTTAGTAAAAGCCTGACAGACGAAGAGCGAGAATCGCTACTGGAACTCGTCAAAGAATATATCGATGTGTTCGCCTGGAACTATGAAGACATGCCAGGGTTAAATCCCGATATTGCTCTTCATAAACTCAACATTCGGCCAGATACGAAGCCAGTCAAACAACAACAACGACGCTTCCGCCCAGGCATCATGGATGCAATCGAAGCCGAAGTCAACAAACTGATAGCCAGCAGCTTCATTCGTGAGGAGCAACATCCAGACTGGGTCGCCAACATAGTACCGGTCCTCAAAAAAAATGGAAAGATTCGAATCTGTATCGACTTCCGCAATCTGAACGAGGCATGCCTCAAAGATGAGTTCCCCCTTCCTATCACAGACATCATGATTGACAACACCCGCGGCTTCGAACGTATGTCATTCATGGATGGTTTCTCGGGGTACAACCAAATTAAGATGTCTCCCAACGACGAAAAGCATACATCATTTCGAACACCAATAGGCACGTTCTGCTACACAGTCATGCCTTTCGGTTTAAAGAACGCTGGCGCCACCTATTAGAGAGCTATGAGCATCATCTTCAGGGATTACTTGCACAAGACCGTGGAGTGCTATGTTGACGACATCGCCGTTAAAAGCCGCTCTAAGGAAGATCATCTGCATGATCTAAGGATAGTGTTAGACCTAATACGAGCGCACAATTTGAAAATGAACCCTACGAAATCCTTCCTGGGCGTATCCAGCGGGAAGTTCTTGGGTTTCATCATCACCTCCCAGGGTATCCACGTAGACCCTGAGAAGACGAAAGCAATCATGGAGATGGGTCCCCCGAGAAATCTTCGAGAACTTCGAGGCCTCCAAGGAAGGTTAGCTTACATCAGGAGGTTCATTTCCAACCTCTCTGGGCGTTGTCAGCCATTCACCCATCTCATGAAGAAGGAAGTCTCATTCGTATGGGACGAAAAATGTCAGCGTGCCTTTGACCTCAACAAAGAATATTTGTCGAACCCACCAGTCCTGGTGGCCCCGGTTGCTGGAAAACCATTTCTGCTCTATGTACGAGCAATGAAGCATTCCCTCTTGCTCTGCTAGCATAAAACAATGATGCAGGCCACGAGCAAGCTATATATTACCTCAGTCGAATGATGATCCGGCCAGAGCACCGATATACCGCCGTGGAGAAGGAATGCCTCGCCCTGGTGTTTGCCATTCAAAAGATGCGACACTATGTCACGGGGCAAACCATACATGTGATATCACGAGTCAACCCCCTGATGGTCCTCATGACTAAACCAGGGGCACTCAGCTCTTACCTCGCTACATGGGCAATATTACTGTCCCCCTACCATATGATCTTAGTCCCGCGAAAGGCTGTTAAAGGTCAAGCTCTGGCAGACTTTTTAGCAGCCTACCCAGGCCCGGAGTCAGCCTGAATATACGAAGATATCCCAGATGAGGTCGCTGACTCGCATGCAACCACTCACGATGACATATGGCGAATGTTCTTCGACGGCGCCTCAAGGACCGGACCTAAGGTCAACATCGTCATCGGAGTCGGGATGGTGCTGGTTTCTCCTTCCGGACTGGTGATCATCGCGCTTACTCCCTCACAGAACCCTGCTCTAACAATGTGGCCGAGTACAACGCTTTAGTCATTGGCCTCCAACTTGCAAGAGAGTTGGGGATGGAATATCTTGAAGAATACGGCGATTCACAGTTAGTCGTCAATCAGATCCGGGGTTCATACGAGGTTCTCCATGAAGATATGATCCCCTATCACCAAATAGCGATCAACATCACCTCGTCATTTGAAGGGTTCTTCATCGAACACGTCCCTAAACTCCAAAATATCGAAGCCGATGCCTTAGCTGGCCTTGCCGCTTCCCTAGCAGTTTCGAACTATGCTCATCAATCGGTAGATGTGATAGGCCATGAACTGATCTGTCCCAAGAACAATGTTCAATTCATGGCGAGTTATTCCGCTCAGACGATCGACAAAGCACAAGACTGGAGACAACCATTTATTGACTTCGTAGTCTACGATATTCTGCTAGAGGACCCAAAGGAAGCCCCTCTATCAGAAGGCGCTCTCTTAGATTCTTCTATGATACAGAGACGAAAATACTGTATCGTCAATCCTATGATGGATTATTGCTTCGATATCTGTCAAACGCAGAAGCCGAAGAAGCCGTACGCGAAGCTCATGATGGTGTCTGTGGGGCCCATCAGCCTGGCCCAAAATTGCAAGATCGTCTTCGCCGAATGGGCTACTACTGGCCCACGATGGTAGCAGATGCGATAGACTATACAAGGAAATGCAAAGCCTGCCAAGTCCACGCGGACTTCATCCACCAACCATCCGAATTCCTACATCCGACAGTGGCATCCTGGCCATTCGAAGCATGGGAAATGGATATCATCGGTCCGATCGCTCCACCATCTTCTCGAGGACATCGCTTCATACTTGCCATCACAGATTACTTCTCCAAATGGGCGGAAGCTGTTCCGCTTACAGAAGTAAAGACTTCAAACGTGATCAACTTTCTCAAGCATCACATTATCTATCGCTTTGGACTGCCCCGAAGGATCATCCACGATAGTAGTCCGCAGTTCGCAAGCTACGCCTTCTATCAATTCTGCGACAAGCATCGAATTCAGAATATTGCTTCAATGCCATACAATCCAGCGGCGAATGGGTTAGCATAAGCATTCAACAAAATAATCATCAAACTTCTCAAGAAGTTCGTATCGTCCAACAAACGCGACTGGAACGAGAAGCTTGGTGAATGCTTATGGACGTACCGTACCACAGTCCGAACAGCCACAGGAAACACACCATTCTCCCTGGTGTACGGGAGCAAGGCAGTTCTCCCATTGGAAACTCAAATACCCTCGCTCCGCGTCGCTCTTACTTACCAATTTACGACAGATGATAACTACCGTCGCCGGCTACAAGAGTTGGAGGCCTTCGATGAAAATGTCTATTGGCTCAACAACGAATCGAGTTATACCAAGCACGCATCTCTGGAGCCTTCAACAAGATGGTTAAAATCAAAACATTCAAAGTGGGCGATCTCATTCTGGCAGTTCGGAGGCCGATGGTTATGACTCACAAAACTGCCGACAAATTCCAGCCAAAGTGGGAAGGTCCATTTATCATTGAGGCTGTATTCTCCAACGGTGATTACCGCCTCGTAAAACAAAACGGAGACTTGCTCATGTTGTCCGTCAACGGCAAGTTCCTAAAAAAATATTATGTCTAAACGACATATTCCTAATTCCAGATTATTGAGTTATGTACCCGTCGGTACCACTGAACTCATATTCCAAATTCCAGATTATTGAGTTATGCACCCGCCGGTACCGCTGAACTCACATTCACAAAATTCTAGATTATTGAGTCATGTACCCGCCGGTACCGCTGAACTCACATTCACAAAATCCCAGATTAATGAGTTATGTACCCACCGGTACCGCTGAACTCTCATTCTCCAAATTCTAGATTGTCGAGTTATGTACCCTCCGGTACCGCTGAACTCACATTCACAATCTTCCAGATTATCGAGTTATGTACCCGCAGGTGCCTCTGAACTTACATTTCGGTCACTCTTTCAGATAGTAAGTCATGTATGACCATACCTCTGAACTTATTTCTCTGAAAGAGCTCCTCTCTCATGATCCACTACCCGTACGCTCAGTACACAAAAAGGGTAACAGATCCATAAAATTTCCACAACGACCACGTCGATGTTACCTCTGAGTCGTTTTATTTCTGCCAAAAACAAATCACCCCTCTACATAGAACTTCTATGTCCTCATTACCTCTGAGTCGTCCTATGTACCCCTTTATGGAGCCCACTCCTGCCATGTCCTCATTACCTCTGAGTAGGAAGGCTCCATCGAAGAAACCCTCATATTTGCCATGTCCTTATTACCTCTGAGCAAATATGTTGGTTCCCTCTCAACTTATTATCCGTATCCAGAACCAGGATACGCCAGGGATAATAGGTCCATAAAAAATCTTCCATTGGGATAACTACTACAAGCAAAGAATAGAGCGAATATATTTCGGCCATTCAAAATCAGTGACATTCATATGACTACGTCTCATTAGCAAGCCAGAAAAGTTCTCTATTATTTCATTCAGACAAGAAGGGAAAGAGATTACATCAATGTCCAAAAGAAGCAAGACATAAAACTGCAGCTAAAGACAGGCAGAAGTATCAAAACAAAGACGGACATTTGTGAGAGCCTACGAATCCTAGTTGCGGGGACGCATATGCCAATCCCAAAACCATTTTGCATATGAAGGATATATTTGAGCAAGATTCTCGTCCGAAATAGGAAGATCAGAACTCCCAGTACTATCGCCGTCAAACTGGGGCTCCTCCTTTACAGCAATGGGCGCCAGCTCTCCTTTCTGTTCCTCCGCTTCTGGGCCGGGTTACCTCCTCCTTAACAAGCGATGATTCTTGTTTGGAAGGGGGTAGCAACTCTTTCTTCATAATGATCTCAGCCTTCGGCAGGGTTACTGTGAGAATCAAAGATAAAAAGAAACAAAGTCAAAAGATGGTCAGAGCCTTACGCAGCGGACTCATGCGGATCTGATCGACAGGTCATTATGCGATTCGGTTTACAAAGTATTCATACGGCCCACTAAGACAACTCCCATACGGCTCGGACATGGGGTATACCCCCATGCCGCTCGTTTATGGGACATGTATACGGCCTATACAACTCGAAACAGTTTGTATTAAAGGCTTGTGCGTACAGCATGCAACAGAGCCGTCGTTAGGGTTTTGAAGAATATGACTTTCCTAAATACTTACCCTTAACAGCAGGACGAACGTCGAAGTGAGCTTCGGGTGCCGCAGTCGACGAAGTCGTCGCCTTCTTACCCTTCGCCGCAACAGTCTTCTTGGGAGCCATCGGTGATCGAAGAAGAGGATGACAATCGGGACAGGAAAGGTTTGAATTGAAGGAGAGAGTAAAGAAGTTTCTTCTCTTAATTCCTCTCATTTATAGGAGGACAAAAGAGGGGAGGCACGTAGACCAATAACCGCTTCGGGTCGTATGCTGCAGACAAATAAAAAACTGACTCCTCAGATTTTGCCTCCTCTCTCATAAAAGAGATTCACCCAGGGCATAAAATCTAAAAGATTTAATGAACCGACCCTTGGGATTCCCCCAAAGACGACTCTAAAACAAATTAAAGGCAATTAATGACACGCACACGTGGCTGGGAGCCATGCAGCTAGGAAATATATGCGGCAAGACAGGCCATGCAACAATGAGGCCATGCGGCTCAGAAATCCATACGGCTGCGGAGGTCATGCGGCTGAGATATCTATGCGGTCCGAAAAAATTTCACATAGCTATGCTTCTTATTCAAAGTGTTTCAATTTTGCAAATTGAAAACTTTGAAGGAGGTCTCATCGAAGCATGGAAAAGAGCATGATTGCCCATGCGGCTCAGAACAGGAAAACCCATGCGGTTCAAAAACAGACGAGCTTCATGCGGCTCAAGAGCATCATACGGTTCAAAAGTCACCAACTTGGACATATGGCTCAAGCAACACCACGTGGCCTTCTGTGGTTCGCTCCTGTAATTAGCCATTAAATAAAAGCCCTATTTAATGCTCTGACATAAAGGAGAACTGACGGCTCTGATATAAAGCTACCATAAAGACCCTATCATAATGGTAGACTCCTAGGGAAATGAAGGAAATCTCTGACACAAACCCCAAAATCCTTCATGCGGCCTTGACACGTGGACAGTCGCATACGGCTCGGGCAGAGGCCACCCCATGCGGCTCAGGCAGAGGCCATCCCATGCGGCTCATGGAGAGGCCACCTCATGCGGCTCAGACAGAGTCTACCCTATGCGGTTCACAAGGACTATCTTCATACGGCTCACTGAGAAGCCATCCATTATGCAGTCGCCTGCGCTCATGCGGCTCAGATCATTTCCATATGTGGCCAGTCTTATACGGCTCAGAAGAGAATAATCCTCATGCGGTTCAGATTTTCTAAGTGACTCATGGTTAAGACACGTGGCTGAAGATTAGTTTTTCCCGCATCCCTACAGCTAGCAGCATAATAATAATGGGACACATGGCATCAAATTGATCAAGATTCATCAACAAATCCCAACAAACAAATTTAGTTCCATCCTTATAATTACTGGAATCAAATCAGATCATTTGCAATCAGGCAAATTGAACACGTGGCGGGAGATCCGAGCTTGGCATAACAAATCATGAAGATTTATGGCAATCATCATTAATTGCCCACAGAGATTTGATGCAATCTGCATTAATTACCTAGATTTGTTATAATCAGAATGAAGGGCCCAGATTAATTGATCCTTAACCGCAGACTTATCAAGGAGGCAATCATTGCAAATCCTAATGATTGCATCCTACTCCTATAAATAGCAAGGTGCCATTCCCTTGCGAAAAGGACTTTTTTTAAAGAGCACCAGAGCACCTGGAGAGACTTAAAGAGAGAGAGCAGAGAGAAAAAGGCGCACAGAGAGCATCCAGAGAGCATTTCTTCCCCGGAGCCAAGGCTGTATCCGATCGTCCAAGGAGTAAGGCAGAGCTGCCGTCGCTTTCCCGAGCCTCTACCGTCACCCCCCAGAATCTAAAATAAATAATTGTACTTTGATTGCTGTACCTAGGCTTTCGTCCCTAGGCTTTCTTTGTACAAGCGAGTTTGTATTGTGAAGTAAAAGTTCAGTCCTCCGATAATTGTTCTGTTCTTTTATATTTTATGGCAAACACCTCTCCCTCTTGAGTGTCCCCAGAACCACTCTCAAGTGCTCCTCATGCTCCTCCTCTGTCTTCGAATGTACCAGGATATCATCGATGAACACCACCATGAACTTGTCCAAGTACTGGTGGAACACCTTGTTCATCAAGTTCATAAATACCACCGGGGCATTGGTCAGCCCAAACGGCATCACCAAGAACTCAAACTATCCATACCGCATCCTGGAAGCGGTCTTCGAAATATCCTCCCTTTTTACCTTCACCTGGTGATAACCTGACCTTAAATCAATCTTGGAGAAAACCCGAGCTCCGCTCAACTGATCAAAGAGATCATCGATCCGCGGCAGTGGGTATCTGTTCTTGATCGTCAGGTTGTTGAGTGCCCTGTAGTTGATACACATCCGTACCGACCCATCCTTCTTGGGTATAAAGAGTACCGAAGCACCCCAAGGTGAAGAACTCGATCGGATGAAGCCCTTGTCCTACAGCTCATCCACCTCCTTCTTCAGTTCCACCAACTCACTGTTGTACACCAGATAGACTTGCTGAGAAATCGGTTCTGTGTCGGGAACCAAGTCTATCGAGAACTCAACATCCCTGTCTGGTGGAAGCCCTGGCAACTCCTCTGGAAAGACGTTCATGAACTCTACAATCAAGGGATGTGGAGCCACCTGCTCCTCAACTGAAGCTCCGTAGAAAAGTTTGATGTCCTGCTCCACTTGCCGTAGGGTGTACTCGAACTTTGGCTCTCCTGGCACTCCAAACAGAACTCTACCCCCTCGGCAATCTATGTTGGCGTGATGCCTGCTCAACCAATCTATACCTAATATGATATCATAGTTCGGTAGTGGCATGACGAGCAGGCTCACCTCCAACTCTCGGCCTCCCAAATAATGCTCTGCCCTCTGCAAACATCACTCACGAGGATAACACCATCCCGGTCGTGATCATGCAGGTCCTAGGCAATGATTCTGATACAAGGCTGTGTCTAATAACAAATGATACTGACACAAAAATATAGGAAGCTCCAAAATCAAATAGTGCAAAAGCTGGAATAGAGTCAAGAAGAATCGAACCTGCTCAACTCCCCAATGGCCTCTGCATTCTAGGCCGCCATGGCGAAAGCTCGCCCCTGCTGACCTTCCCGAGCCTACTGCTGGTGCTGTACGAACTGCTGCTGCTGAGTCAGTAACAGTCCCTTCTGCAGTCCCACTGGAGCCTTGGCCCCCGCTCCCTGCGCTACTCTACCTATGAACTGAGCGCACTCCTTTAGCTGGTGATCAGCTGCTCCACAAAGAAGGCACCTGCCCAATCTCTTTCTACACTCATTCCACCCGTGTCCCAGCTTCTTGCAATAAGCACAATTGCTGGTCTGTTATCTCGGTGCCTGCTGCTGTACCCTCGGCTGCTGATGCTGCCCCTGATAGAAAGGTGCATGGCCCTGCTGCTAAAACTACTACTAATGTACCGGCCTCTGCGGCTGCTGGTACTGGAAGTGCGGCCTCTTGGCCGGTCCTCCGCTACCACTGGCTCCCTGGATGTCTCACCTCCTCTTAAGCCTCAGCTCAAGATCATCCTCTGCGGCTAAGGCATCCACCAAGATATCCTCGAAAGTAGCGTTACGGGCACTCTTGGTATAGGACTTCACCTCCTTTACCAATTCCTTTCTGAACCTCCGGGCCTTCGTCGCCTTGGACAACCCTTCGATAAATCTGCCCATACGGCAGAATGCCCCAGCATACTCCTCTACGGACTGACTACCCTGGACTAAGGCCTCGAACTGAGTCTCAAGGGCACCTAGCGCTGCATCTGGGAAAACTTCTCCTTGAACAGCTTCTTGAATGTTGCCCAAGTCTGCCCCTGGCGAACCAACCCTCGAGTCGGTCTGGTACCAAGTGCGGGCCAAATCCTGCATCATGCTGGCCGCCGCCTCGATCTGAAGCCTTGCTGGAATCTCTGCTAGTCTGAAAATCTCCTCTATATGCTCTATCCACTCATCCGCGTACAGAATGCCCTCTGTACCCCAAAAATCCCTCGGGTGCATCTTCTGGAAGTCTTGGATGCCCTTCTCCCTCGGCAGATACGGCTGCTGGACTGCCACGGGCTGAGCTTCTGCCCTCTCAACTATAGTCAGGGCCAGATAAATGCCTCGACTAAACTCTGTAGTCTGACGCTGCTGCTGGGCCTCCTTGAACTGCTGAAAGAATGTGAACAACTGAACTGCGCCAACTATCCCCGAAGGTGGCTGCTGCTGCTGAAGCATCTCTGGAATCACCGGACTCGGCCTCTGCACTGCTGGTGGAGGGGCTCCTCCGAAAGCAGTTGAAACACCCACCCCAGCTGGCATGACTGGGGCTACGGTACCGGGAGCTGGCTGCTGCTGCTACTGCTGCTGGGGACAGGAGGTGGCAGACCCCTCTACAGCGTCCCCCGATCTGGGGTGATGTGATATAGTCTTGACCATCTTGGAGACAGATCAAACAAGAAAACAATTAATAAGAATGAGTCAAAATAGAAAAGGAGGACCGTTTGTATTCAAAGGAAGACAAATAGCAGCAAAATATAGATATACGGAATCTGATAAGGAGTTTTTCCTAATGTGATTGAGTACCTTCAAAAATTATCCTAATCCTACTGCAAGCTGCAGTGATACTCTAGTTCGAATACCACTGCATTTCTATACTCGACCTGCGTGGGCTACTACTAAAAATGTGTCACGACCGGCACCCTAGAGTAAGGGTACGAGAAGTGGGTACGTCCAGCCTATGCCGCAGTGTCGGCGGTAGAACGCTATCCTAGGTCAATCATCTATTAATATATAAAGTACCTGTATAGTATATATACTCCGAATGGAGGTGACATAGCAGAAAATAGTCTCAATCACATCTAAGGCAAAATGATAAGATAGATAGATAGATATGAAATAAAATCCACAGAGATACAACCAGATAGAAGTCTAAGTGTCTAAGATGTCCCAAATCCTGACAACATCTCAAATCTCAATATATAGTAATCCATAGAGTAATATAATAAAAAGACATCCTAGACTAAGGGTGTGTCATCCTCTGCTATGGGGTCCTGCTGCTGGTCCAGGTCACAACAGTCCTCTAGGGTAGTCCCGTAATATATGGGACAGCACGCCTCGTCCTCATCCTCTGTGATATTTTTAACAGGTCCAGTCAGGACAGGAGCGAGCACGATACACCTCAATAAATCATAACATGTTAGAAAATATAAACATGCTAGAGAGTAAGATACATGAAACTGAAGAACAACATGATATAAAGAGAGACTGTAAGTAGATATCTACAATATATATAAGAGAACTAATCAGTGCTAGTAATTCAGAGTACAAGATGAACATGTGAACAGCTGGAGGGTGATTCATGACTATACTAAAGAGGTGATTCATGACTATTCTACTTTGGAATTATTCACATGCTCAGTTTCTACTCTCCCATCCCCAATCAATATACAAGGATCCAGTCAAGTTACGTTAAGATTCATGACTATACTGCTTGGCCCATAAAGGGTGATTCATGAATAGATTCGTGAAGGCTCTGTGATTCATGAGAGTATATGAATCACAAGCTGATACATGAAGATTCATGATAATAGAAGCATGAGATATATGATGTAAGTGAAACACACGAGACATGAGTATCTGATGCTCCCGATGGGGATAACATCTCATGAAGGGATCCATATAGTACTAATCCGTGTTACCAACATGTCAGCATCAAGTAAAGTAATCTAAAGCAGGAATATAATCCTAAACAAGATATAAAATGATCAGAGAATGTACTCTCCTGGTATCCTGGATATATAAAGAGAATATAATGTCCGAAGTGTGGTGTCTGTCTCCTACAGAATAGTACAAGTCACTACATGTCTAAAATAATAAAATAGACTTCTACAATGTATCTACATGATGTTTGGTGTCAATCTAGGCTAAAGTCAACCTTTGGTCAACTCTAGTAAACTCTAACAGTCAAACTAGGTCAACTCTAGTCTAGTTAGGTCAAACAAGGTTAAACTAGTCTAGGTTGGTCTAACCTAGGCTTAACAAGTCAATTTAGGTCTCTAACCAAAACTATCCTAGCAAGCACACACCATACACAAGTCACACTAGTCCACAATACACTAAAGTCATGTGGATATATTCCATATACACAAGACTTCCTCATTAGGATACCATAGGCTACACTACATAGGCCATGAGCCATATTCACATATTAGGCAACACACACATATCTATTTCCATGTATCTATATACACTTTATTTATATATGTATCAATAAGCAATATCTATTTGTATTACATATATCATGTTAGGCTATATATATTATATATATACATGTAGATAGATAGGGGAAATCATGTATGTGTGTGTGTCATGTGGTATATGTGTTCTCAATTTTTATATAGTGTAGAGAGTGTCCTCTGTGTGTTTGTGTAGTAGTGTCTTAGGGTGACAGTTTAGTTCAGGTGTGTGTGTAAACATAATGTGTGTGGGTTAGGAATGTGTGAATGAGTGTGTGCATGAGTGGCAATTATTAGGAACAATGTATACACTGCTCTCAGGATTTAGGCATAGGAAATCTGTGAGTAAAGTGTGTGCAATGTGGATATGTAATAACAGTTTACAGATTTGATAGGGAGTATGTATATGAACATTTATGTTCTCATGTGTGTGTTAGTGTATAAGGGTTCAGTTCAAAGTGTGTGTATTTGACAGGTTTGTGTGAGTGTGTGAGGGTGTAGTGTGGATAGGTTTCAGTCTTTAGTTTAGGTAGTGTGTTGTGTGTGTGTGTGTGTGTTTGTGACAGTAGGAGTTAGGGTGAGTGATACAATGGATAGGTCAATACATTTCAGAATTAATGTGTGGAAGAGTGTGAATGACAGTAGATATCAGTGTGTGTAATAAGCACATATGTTCTTAGAATCTTTAGTAAAATGACAGTTTGTATTTGACAGTGTAATAACTTAGGGAAATCAATTCTCAGCATGACAGTTTACATATTATGTCCCAAATACCAAATTCAAAATCCCATCATTCAATTTCTAACACAAAACACAAACCCAACATGATCATCATCTATCACATATGTAGGAAAACTAATCCTAATCATTAAACCTCATTAAATCAGTTAAATATGTAATTAAACTCAAAAAAATTGAATCAGTGAAGTGTGTGTCAGAAAAAAATGGGAAACCCAAATCGAATACCAAATCATAGTAAAATGCCAAATAAATGGTTAATAATCATTGGTACACATGTATACGTGTCACAGGGAGTGTTTGTGTCCAACCAAGTGGACACAAATGTGTCCAATTCAAAAACAAACGTGTAGTGTGCACACAGTGTACATAACCCTCGTACAGGGGTTTCGAGTCATCGTGGACACGACATACGACATGTGTGGCCACGTGGTCATATCCACGTGTAGCCCACATGTCAGGCTACACATTCGATACCCTGTGAGGTGTCCACGATGTGTCTACAGCGGACACGAGGCCCGTATCAGAGGGGTTCTGAATGTGCACGCGCGGGCAGGTGAACCAGTGCACACCAAAATCGTGTCCGACACGCGACCTCGTAACACGAGGCTTGGGGGTCTGGTTCGTAGACACTACCCCCAGGTGTCCTCAAAGTGTCAGCTCGTGTCGCTCTGTGTCGTGTCCCACAAAAGCGTCGAGCAGCAGGGAAAACACTAGCCGCACGCGGGGGACGTGTTCGTGTCCTCGTATGGACACGACACGACACAAAAATACAAACCTAAGTTAGGGAAATAAGAGGACACATCATTAACAGCAATCCTAATAAAAAACATTCCAGAAATAGTGTAGAAATGTCCTTTGTGGCATTTCATTGAACACATATACCTTGGTGTTGATACGTGTCCGATACGGACACCAAATGGACACAAAATTAACCCAAACTTTAGGGACAGCTAGGGTACACCTAGATCTAGGCTACCATGCAAAGAAATCCTGAAAAATAATGGGTTTGAGTGGTTTACCTATTGAGGGTCAAACTCAAAGAAAGCCCCAAATGGAAGGAATCCAAATAGCAAATTCCAAGCTCCAAATTGCACAAAAACTGATATTAATCTCCACAAACAGTAAATAAACACTAATTAGATCCTAATACAAAAGACTAGAGTCAAAAGGATTTGAAATGAATTTATTAGGAATTTAGGAACGTAGGGATTTACCTTTTTTTTTCTAAAAAGTGGGTTGAGCATAAAAGAGGCAAGAGCAAGTGGAAGAGACATTAAATAGGGGTGGAAAACCCTAGGTTGGCCGGCCATGGTGGGTTTAGTTAGGGTTTGGGCTCAAGTCATGGGCCTATGGGCTTAAGTCACAAGTCATGAAATAAAAAATTACAAGTCATGAAATCATTTCCCTATTCTTAATTCTTCCTATTGAAACTAGATTCTAGTGACTAAAATAGGTTAAATTAAACTAGACTAGGGTCCCACCATAGCTAGGGTTAACTTCTAGGCTAGTCTACAATGTCCCAATGAGTCAAAGTCAAGGATATCTACCACCACTTTAATAAATTAATTTAAAATTTAAAAATTCAGCAATTGACAAAAATACCCTCAAGCTAGAAATATGGTAGTGACACAATGGGGATTCGGTACTTTATAAATCTTAGCCCCCTAGGGATGATGGCAACGAAGCTGACAATGAAGCTGAAGCAAGTCCGTCCTCCAATGATGGTCCCCTGATTATCCGAGTCAAAGGATGTACTACTTCAAAAAGTACTCCGAAGTCTCTCACAATCTTGGTAAAAAAGGAGAACCCTGACAAGGTCATAAGGTCATACCATTGACCATCACTCTCAACAAAACATCCCAGGAGAAACCTACTGATGCTCATCCTCCCAACCCGGAAGAATTATCCTACGTAGTGAATTCGGCCGAGACTGTGGCTCCTCTTCTAGATGATGATCCCCTCAATAAGTATATCAATACTCGTAATGATGTATCTTCAGCGGATGATGTTATCCCTGAAAAAGAACTTTCGTATTTCCTTAATAAAGGTTTATCTTTGAATTACTCCGATGTCTATCAATCTGTAAACCACAATATAGATACGATATACGCTCTAGAGAACGGCATAGGACCACACCTTTTTATGCCGGTCATGATGCCTCACCTGCGGGAAAAAGTTTACCCAGAAGATATCTACTACTTTATCGTTCCAGCCAGAAAGAAGGATGAAGAACTAATCTTCTTCGGTCGAATAATTGGCGAGAGAAAGTTCGTTTCAGACTCTACTTCTCCCAAGCACAACACCGAGGCTGACTATGACTCCGAAAAAATACAACATTTTTGATATAGTTGGCAGGCCAAGAACATCATCCAGAGCATGGGATATGACATCAAAAGCGACCCAGAGCTAAATTATGGCCGGGGACGATGATTGCCAATACGATACTTTACTCCTTCTGGCAAACCTGAGAACTACTATCAAAAGAACGGTGCTGGTTTTGTGAAACCCCTAAATTTCTACTTAAATTTTTTTTATAAATTGAGTATTTGAAATTTTTACTTGATATTTGTACGTCACATAGTCGTATTATACGTCGCGTATGAACTCAATATTTTTATATGCCTCGTCGAGTGCGAACATGTGCAAGGTACATATTTTTGTAAAAATATTTTATTTTAAAGCTTGAATTTTCAAATAATAACTAATAAATATTTATTTTCGATTACTTAAAGTTGTAGAATGTGTCGCATTTGGAATTTCCAAACCTTTATTTTACATCATGGTAGTTATATAAATAGTAATCTAAAAATGAGGATTATGCAAATGTTTCTTTTATACAAGACATAAATTTAATCTTTTTTTTTGAATTAATTGATATAAATATTTTATTATTCAAGAGGGTATTTAAAAGTACTTATTATTTTCAAAATTATTATTATTGGTATTTTTGGAAAATATATTGGAAATTTTCGTGGCCATTTTAAATCTCAATTTTATTTTATGGTTTTAATTTAAAAAGTTTAAAGGTAAAATTTATATTTATATTTGAGTTTGAATGATCTAGAATTAAATTGAAATTTAATTTATATTTAGATTTGATTTATTTGAATTAAAATTTATATTATCTATTGGGGATTTAATCAAATCCCAATCCCTATCCAACTGAAAATTCCCACATCCTATAAATAGGCAGGTACCCGTCCATAATTTGCTACCATCCAAATTGTGCATCGTGTCTGTGCCTTCCTACATCCACTATATTTCCAGTACATATACATCGCTCTTTTCTGTGTCCGACATACCGGACACAACCCTGTTCTTGTGTCTCGCAGGACACAACCACCGACCCTTCTCTGTCGTGTCAGGATAGCCCCCAATACGATGACGTCCCCCTACCCATTTCACTGTCATCACCACCACAGCCCCATCACCGTTGCCAACATCCCCGACCAACTCTGGTCGACACCACCACCGCTCAGCATCTCCATAATTCGCCACCCCAGCCCCTTCACCATTGCCGTCATCCCCAATAACCGAACACCCGTATTACCACCACATTGTCGTACCCGAAAAACCCCAAATCCTACCACCAATACCGCGGATTCGACATCGCCACCACCACCAAAATTTCCAAAGGAGAGGGGGAACCCTAACCTGAACTCCAGCCTCCGCTTGGGCTCCCGACCGTCATCGCGTGCTGGCGAATCGTCGCCGCCTCCGCCGGGATTCCGTCGATCCCTCTCAGCTTCGCCTCCGCCGCCCATTGCCGGAGATGCCGAGCCGAAGATCTTTTGCGTAGCACACCGATGATGCCTGATCTTCTCCGTCCGGCGTCCGAGTACGTGCCTCCGCCTTCGACTTTCTAGTCTCTTCCAGCGCTGGTCGAAGACGCGCTCTCGCCGGTGCAGCGCCACTGCCGACGCTCAAACCCGACGTCCGCCTCCATTGACTGACCGACCACACACGCTGGATCGGCCAGCCCCACTCCGCGCGCCCTTCCTCCAGGCCGTGCACCGCCGCCGAGCTTTTTTGCCGCCTCTGCCGCCGAGGAAAACCCCAGTGAGCCCTCTTCTTCCCTCACACTCTCCTTCGCTCCTCTTTCTCCCTCTTACTGTTAGAGAAAAAGAAGTAAAAGGGGCTTTGGGTTATTATTAATAATAATATTATTATTATTACTATCTTTGTTATTAGTTCAGTTGGAAAGGCAGTTTAATATATTATTATTATTATTATTATTATTATTATTATTATTATTATTATTATTAACTTTATAACAGTATCATTAATTACAAATATTATTAGTTTTGATACATTGATATAAATGCGTTATAGTCTAATAAATATTTATAATTTGTAAAATTTTATTTTGTTATTACTAAGATTATTAAATATTTTGAAAAGATATTGTGTAAACAAAATTTATTAGTTTGGGCTTAGTCTCACATCTATCATCAAATTTGGTTTAGAAAAGCTAATTATATATCTAAATAAATTACTTTGCAAAAGTAGGTTTTGGTTCTAAAATGGTTTAACTAGAATTATAATTTTTACCAATACTTATTTTCTACCTATAATTTCTATATATCGACAAACCTAGGGTTGCCTTGGCTAAAACAGTTCTCCACTTTTAAGTATTATGTAAAATATTTTACTAATAAAAATATTATAAAAATATTTTCTAAAAATAGTATTTAAGTATTTATTTCTCCAACTCCTTTCGGTAAACATCCTTGATCGTTTCTAATCCTACACTCTATTTTCTCGCAAATTCGGACCATGTTGCATCGACCATGGCTATTGGACAAACAGGACTTGTCGGAGCATCGCACCACCCCAAGCCACCCACCAGGCAAGATACCTTACCATCTTGTACTTATATTTGATTCATGATATTTTATATGTTGCTAGTGTTTTACATTAGTAAGAGTATGTCCAAGTATGACTTGGGTGCCATCAATATGTATATCGATGTTTGTGTGTGTGCGTGTGTGTGGACCATATGTGGTAGCTGACTTTTCCGATGTGTTGAAGTTATACTCCATAACTTCGTTAACCTGTTGACACGTCTCATACACGACACAAGAGTGAGGATCATGGAGTTGGCACGAACCTATGTATTCGACTTGCTACCGATACGGGCGGTTCGTGTGTCGGTTCATTTATGGGTTAGCGGAGTTTAGATAGCGACTTGCATAGAGATATGGATCGCCAAGTCATGGATATGACTTGTGTGGTACATGGGCGGGGAAAACTACTGGGACGTATGAGCTAGCCCACAGCCTTCTAGTTGCCCGGTTATGGGTTCATGGTTTTCCTGTTATGGGTGCATCGCTAGAGGATATATCTATTGTACGGCACTGACCACGCGTCAGATACGGTCAGGAGGTATGCTAGCGATGCAAAGTATGAACTAGGGAATATATCCATTGCATGGCCCTAACCACACGTCAGATACGGTCAGAGACGTATACTAGTTCATGCGAAAGCCTCTAGCGGATGCTATGCTTTATTCCTACCCACTTATACGTTCCAGTATAGTTTTTAACTTATATTACACCTAGATGGTTAGGTTCCATTGTGTTGGAGTATGTGATCTTTCCTTTGTCATGTTTCATTTACAGTTCATTATGGTATTATTTTTATGTATCTTGCTATGTCCCTCTGAGGACCTGGTTATTCTCCAGGTGTGTGCTTTCATGCTTTTCTACAGGTGTTCTAGCCAAGGCCGTGATCTTCTCTATTTTTCAATGATGATTGCTCTTGGTTCATTTTGTCATTTTGTCGATCGCTTTCATGTACATTTATTTCATTGAGATAGTTGGTAGTGGACTTTGTCTCCGCCCAACGATTGTACCATAACTATTCAAGATTGATTCTATCTTTATTCTTTATATATTTGTGGATGAGATTTAGCATTTTTCGGTTCTCTACATTTTACAGCTTATGTATTTATACGAGGATTCCATATATTGGAGTATTCTTCGTATATCTACAGCTGGCATGTTTGCGTACTCAGTCCTATATGATTTTGGGACTGGAGCGTTACAGGTTTGGGCTATGTTACTCCTCCAACAACTCCCGAAGGATAATATGATGAAGCAGATCGTTGTTCTCATTTTTCTGACTCCTCCCTCTGGGACTTAGACTCCAGCATTGGCGACATATTCAAGACAACTCTGTCCGTCAATATGGTTTCGATCGACCAAATTACAGACGATGACCAATCAATCGAGCTTGAACAATGGGCTCAAAAGATGGATACTAGGTGGGAGCTGCACTTCGAACAACGTGAACCACCTACCGAAGACGAAGTCATCCAAGTTAATCTAGGAGACGAAGCATCTTTCAAACCAATCTTCATCAGCAAAAGTCTATCTGACGAGGAATGCCAATCTCTTATACAGCTTATAAGAGACTACATCGACATCTTCGCATGGAGCTATGAAGACATGCCAGGCTTGGACCCTAAAGTCGCCATGCACCGCTTGAATATTTTGTCTAAAGATAAGACGGTGAAGCTGCAACAACGAAGAATTCGTCTAGACATCATAGAAGCCATCGAGAATGAAGTCAAGAAGCTCATTGCCAGTGGATTCATTCGCGAAGAACAACACCCAGACTTAGTTGCTAACATCGTCCTAGTCATAAAAAAGAATGATAAAGTTCAAATTTGTATCGATTATCGTGATTTGAACTCTGCTTGCCCGAAGGACCAGTTTTCTCTACCGATTACCGACGTAATGATCGACAATACCTGTGGCTTCGAACGGATGTCCTTCATGGATAGGGTATACTGCTATACGGTGATGCCCTTTGGATTAAAGAATGTAGGGCTAATATACCAGCGAGCCATGAACACAATTTTTTGCGATCATTTGCGCAAAACAGTGGAATGCTACGTAGACGATATCGCAGTTAAAAGTCGTCTCAAGGGCAACCACCTCCAAGACTTGAGAACGGTGTTCGAACTAATGCGTGCACACCAACTCAAGATGAATCCAACCAAGTCTTTTCTGGGAGTCTCCAGCGGCAAGTTCTTTGGTTTTTTTATCACTTCAAAGGGTATACATCTGGACCCAGAGAAAGTGAAGACTATCCTCTATATGCATCCTCCTAGAAACCTTAAAGAGCTACGCGGACTACAAGAAAGGCTAGCCTACATCAGACGATTCATTTCGAACCTCTCTGGAAGGTGTCAACCATTCACCCAGCTCATGAAGAAAGGCGTATCTTTCGTCTGGACTAAACAATATCAACGCGCATTCGATGACATCAAGGCGTATCCTACAAGCCCTCCAGTATTGGTAGCTCCAATAATGGGGAAGCCATTCTTACTATATGTCCGTGCTATGGACCATTCTCTTGGCGTCCTATTAGCTCAGAAGAATGAAGGCAGCCATGAACAGGCAATCTACTACCTCAGCCGCACAATGGTGGGTGTCGAGCACAGATACACACCAGTGGAGAAAGAATGCCTTGCACTAGTATTTGCCATCCAGAAGATACACCACTACGTGTCTGGACAGACTATCCACATAATATCTAAAGTCAACCCTATCAGAATACTCATAGCTAAACCGGGTTCTCTCAATTCCCGTTTAGCTACATGGGCAATGCTATTGACTCCATACGATATGATCTTCGTCCCTCAGAAGGCGGTAAAAGGCCAAGCATTAGCTGATATCCTCAGCTCATTCGGTGCCAGAATCATCCAAACTCTACGATAAAATCTCCGACGAAGTGGTGGAATCTAACATTGCAACTGAAAAAAATCCCCATTTGGCGAATGTTCTTTGACGGTGCATCAAAAACAGGACCTAAAGAAAATATCGTAGCTGGAGTAGGTGTCGTGCTCGTGTCACCTGATCATCTGGTTACGCACCATGCATATTCTCTCGTGGAACAATGCACCAACAATATGGCCGAATATAATGCTCGATTAATCGGCCTACAACTGGCGAAGCAACTGGGAGTTGACTATCTAGAAGCTTACGGCTATTCCAAGCTAATAGTTAGTCAGGTCTGAGGGGATTATGAAGTTCGCCACGAAGATCTCATCCACTACCACAGAGCAACAATTGAGTTGGCATCTACTTTCGCTGGATTCTTCATCGAGCACATACCTCGACTACAGAATATAGAAGCAGATGCTCTAGCTGGTCTCGCTGCTTCTTTGGCCGTTCCTACCAATACCCAGCAGTCGATCACAGTGTCTGGTCGAGAACTATTTTGTGTGAAAGATGTCTTGCATATTCATCACAGTTACGCAGCTGAAACAAATGTCGATGCCAAAGACTGGAGATTTTCCTTCATAGACTACGCTGTCTATGGAATCCTCCCCGAGGACCCGAAGGAAGCAGTATCTATCTAAAGGCGATCCCTTAGATTTTACTACGATACAGCCACCAAGATGTTGTACCGACGATCTTAAGACGAGCTACTATTATGATGCTTATCAGACACAGAAGCTAAACATGCACTCCGGGAGGCGCACGACGGAGTTTGTGGTGCACATCAACCAGGCCCCAAATTATAAGATCCCCTCAGAAGAATGGGTTATTACTGGCCTACAATGATAGCAGATGCTGTTGAATATGCAAAGAAGTGTAGAGCTTGTCAGTTCTACGTCAATTTTATTCATCAACCTTCGAAGTTTCTACATCCGACGACAGCATCTTGGCCGTTTGAAGCCTGGGGCTTGGACGTCATAGGACCAATCAGCCCGCCATCCTCCAAAGGACATCGGTTCATCCTAGCCATAACCGATTACTTCTCCAAATGGGCGAAAGCTATACCGCTCACTGAAGTTAACGTATCGAACTATATTACTTTCATTAAACATCACGTCATCTACCACTTTGGTGTACCTCACAGGATCATCTATGATAATGGTCCACAGTTTGTAAGCCATGCATTCTATCGGTTCTGTGATAGGAATCGAATCTAGAATATAGCCTTTACTGCCTACAATCCAGCGACTAACGGGCTTGTAGAAGCCGTCAACAAAACCATCATAAAACTTCTCAAGAAGTTCGTGTCTTCAAACAAGCGCGATTGGAATAAGAAGCTTGGTGAATATCTATGGGCCTATCGTACAACGGTCCGGACTCCAACAGACAGTACACCATTCTCTATGGTTTACGGGAGCGAAGCAGTTCTTCCCCTAAAAATCTAGATTCCTTCTCTTCGAGTAGCCTTAGCCAGCGAGTTGACTACCGAAGAAAGCTACCGTCTGCGACTCCAAGTGCTCGAAGCGCTAGACGAAAAATGCTTGTTAGCTCAGCAGCGCATTGAGCTATACCAAGCACGTCTTTCCAGAGCCTTTAACAAAAGGATGAAGGAAAGAGTCTTCTAAGTCGGTGATCTAGTCTTAGTAGCGAGAAGACCAATGGTCATGACGCACAAAACAAAAGAAAATTCGAGCCTAAATGGGAAGGTCCTTTCATCATAGAATCAGTGTATTCTAATGGTGCGTACTGACTAACCAAGCCTGATGGTGACTTGCTCATGATGCCTATCAACGACAAGTTCCTGAAGAAATACTATGTGTAACCTTTTCTGTTCACATGTGTTCAGTCATGTAAATAAACAATATAATGTTTATATGATTTGAAAAATCATCCAACTATTATCCGTATTTCAAGAGTCTTGAATACGCCTTGGATAATAGGTCCTCTAAAAATTTCCCCAGTGGAATTATTTCCATTTTTGACTCCATCCAAACTCGGATTGACAAAAAAACTCATGTCCATATTACCTCTGAATTATTTTTCGATAGTTATTTTCCTCAGTAAAATAATTATGTTTTGCCATGTCCATATAACCTCTGAGCAAAACATTCATCAAGGATAAATCACGTCCTTATTACCTCTAAATTATCCACCCCAACCTAATGTTACATATCTTTCCATGTCCATATTACCTCTGGTCAGATATAGAACAATCTTCTGCTATTACGTCCATATTACCTCTAATAGCAGCTTCGTTTAACTTATTATCTATATTTGAATCATTCGAATATAAAATAAATAACAGGTCCACATCAAAAATTCTCTAGCAGAATACCCACCAGAAATATCCTTGCTACATCTACATTACCTCTAGCATCGATATTTTACAAAACCACATTCATTTTCGAAAAGATTCTTCATTTTGAACTTAAACGTCTATCAGAAGACGAAAAAAAGGGTACAAGAGCCGCGACGACCAAAAAAAAAGAGAAGTTATAAAATCCACGGGATACCCTTTACACAAATGCTGTATTATTGGCTCTCTAATACAATCACCACAGATATCACAAGCAAAGAAGGGAGTGAATGCATTCTGTTAATTTAAAATCAGTTACATTCACAGGACTACATCTCATAAGCAAACCAAAAAGTTCTTCATCTCTTCATCCGGATGAGAAGTAAAGGATTACATTGATGTCCAAAAGAAGCAAAACGTAAAGCTAAAGACAGACAGAAATATCGAGACAAAATACTGATATTTTTAGGAACCCACGAATCCTAGTTGTGGTGAGGCATATACAATTTCCTAAACCATTTTGCATATGAAGGATCTATTTGATCAAGGTCCTCGGCTGGGACAGGAAGGGCAGAACTCCCAGTGCTACTATCCTCAGACTTGTGCTCCTCTTTTATATCAGCTTCAATCTTGGGAGTAATTACCTACCCGATGGGTGCCAGCTCTGCTTCTTCCTCAATTTTTGGTATCACCTCCTCCTTAACAAACGATGACTCTTGTTTGATGAAAGGAGGCGGCATCTCCTCCTTCACAACTATTTTAGCCTTCGGTATGGATGCTGCAAGAGTCAAGGACAGGAAAGAAAGTCAAACTCAGAAATCTGCAAGAAAATCTAAGTACTAGAAGACTCTTATGCGCCCAAAAATAAATTGGGCGCATAACACATGAACAGTACGTAAGTGCATAACATGTCATAGCACATAGGCACTTAACATGGCAACATGTGGGCACATAGCATACCACAGTGTTGGCGTATGACTTCTATGGGCGCATAATGATGCTCACAGAAGTATATTACCTTAGACGCAAGCGCCCGAGAAGAAGAAAAGTTCAAGCGTCACAAATTAATGCTCGAGACTTTGTTTTTTGAAGCATGCCCTCACCCAGAATCGGGTCCTGGACTGCCGAGGATGCTGTCGCAGGAGGAAAGTCATTCGGCGCGGCCCCCTTGCCCTTTGCGGATCTCTTGGCGACCTTGGGAGACAAGGTTTTCAAAGAAAGAAGACAAAGTTTTCTGAAAAATTCAAAGACAAGGGAATAATAAACTTTCTCTCTCCTTCAGGGCCTATTTATAGGCACGGGCCACTTCCTATGCGCCCACTTGCTGTATGCGTCTATGCGCCCATTGCGCAGTATGCGCCCACGTGAAGAACCAGCTCCTTGCATACTATGTGACTGCCACTTGCTGACGTGGACAACGTACGAACGATGGACCACATCAAATTCTATCCCGATGAATCTGTCAGTTCATATTTCAAGGAAGATCTTAACAGTCGTATCTCCCTGACAGGCAGGCTAAATACTATGCGCCTAAGGAGAGAAGCCGTGCTATGCGCCTATTGCATCACAAGAAGACGGTCCATGCTTCTTTCAAAGTATTTTGAACTTGTTCAAGTATCGAAAACTTTGAAGGGGGTCTTGTAGAAGCATGAAAATTTTAGCAAATCAAGATTTATGCGCCTAAAGCTAGAGGAGGATATATGCCCCCATCACCCTGTGAAGTTATATGCGCCCAGCATCCTGCGAAGCTATATGCGCCCATCACCCTATGAAGCTATATGCGCCCAACATCCTGTAAATCTATATGCTCCCATCATCCTACGAAGGAGGGCTCATAGCCTGAAACAGGGCTATGCGCCCAAGCCTGACTCAGTCAAGGCCATGATCAAAACGTGTACCGAAGCGTACGGCACATCAGTCTCCACAAGCAGTCGTGCACCAAAGCATATAGCCACGTCAACACCACGACCAATCTACGATCTCATAGCTTGTATGCACCTACACCCTATGCGCCCAAGGCAGGGTCATGCGCCCATATAAAAACCAGTGTGTCTCCTTCATGTGGGCGCATAACATCATTCCAGCTCAGAAACTACTATAAAAAGGGGTCTCATCCCTCTTCAAAACAGAGAACGGAGAGCATTTTCAAGAGCCAGATTGCTGCACTTCTTGCCAGTGAGCTGAGAGTTAGCAAATTTCTTAGATTCTCTCCCACTTTTGTAATCGGAGTGTCAACGGAGTAAATGAGCAACTGCCACTCGATCTCTACCGTCTCATTCCCCAGAATTCTTTCTTTGCACTCGGGGATCCTCAGCGTAGGATCTCTCAGGCGTACTCGATTTGTGGTACCTTGCGCCAATAAAGAAAAGACAGGGTTCACTACTAAAATATGCTAAAATAGCGACGTATATTAGCGACGGCGGAAATACCCATCGCTGATAATTGCCTATAGCGACTTCTTGTGCTACACGTCGCTGAACGTCGCTGTGTAGCGACGTTCAGCGACGTAATATAAGGTACATCGCTGATAGGCGACATGTTGCGACGGACGTCCATGTTACGTCGCTGTATTGCGACGTTTAGCGACGTATAATTTCAGCGTCGCTGTTGTATTTCATATAGGGTTCCTGGCCCGATCGAAATCATAAAATTTTCATCCAAAATTTTTCTTCCCGCTCTCCCCTTTCCCCCTTGCGAACCCTCCCCTCCGGCGACCCCTCCCTCCGGCGATACCCTCCCCCTTCTTCCCCCGGCGACCCCGCTCGCCCGTTAACCCCTCCCTCCGGCGACCAGCCTCCCTCCTCCGACGAAGGAGCCTTCCTCGCCGCCTTCCTCCTCCGACGAAGCCATCCTGCTCGCCGCCTCCATCCTCCAACGAAGCCACCCTCCTCAGGTAAACCCTAACCCTAGCCCTAGCTATCTAGACACAGACACGGACACGAGAACCCTAATCCTAGCTGGGGTGGTCTTTCTGTCGAGGGGGGAGAGAGGGGTGGGGGTGGGTGCAGGGGGTGGGGGGTCTTACTATCGAGGGGTAGAGGGAGAGGTGGGGGTACCCGGGAGCAGGGGAGGGTTGGGGTGGGTACAGGGGTAGGGGGAGGGGGACAGGGGAGGGAGAAGGGGGACAGGGGAGGGTTGGGGTGGGTGCAGGGGTAGGAGGAGGGGGGCAGGGGAGGGTTGGGGTGGGTGTAGGGGTAGGAAGAGGGGGTAGGGGAGGGTGCAGGGGTGGGTGCAGGGGTATGGGGAGGGGGGGCAGGGGAGGGGGGAGGAGGGCAGGGGAGGGTTGGGGTGGGTGCAGGGGTAGGGAGAGGGGGACAGGAGAGGGGGGGAGGGGGCAGGGAAGGAGGGAGGGGGGCAGGGGAGGGTTGGGGTGGGTGCAGGGGTAGGGGGAGGGGGGCAGGGGAGGGTGCAGGAATCGGTATCGAACTATATGTATACAATGTATATACATGTATATATACTCACACACTTACATACACACACAAATACATATATACTCACACACTTACATACACACACAAATACATATGTATACATGTATATATATACTCACACACTTACATACACACACAAATACATATATATATATATATGTATACATTGTATATACACCAAGGTTCACAATATCGGTATCGGAATCGGTATCGGACTATTCCTAAGAGTATTGGTATCGGCGATATCGGTAGTATCGGCGGTATCGTATCGGAGTATCAGACTTTGGTATCGGAAAACAAATAATTATTAATAAATTATTTATATTTATAAACCTATATTTTATACATTTAGGCATAATTTTAAGTATTTTAGCGTTATTTCTTAGTAGTTTTGAAATTATATGAATTAGTAGTCACCCTTACCGATTGGTTTTGCCGAATTAACCGGAACAAAGACCCCCAATGTCGGTATCGATCAATATTTGGTATCGGTCGGTATCGGATCGGAACTTGCCAAACCGTATCGGTATCGGCCGTATCGGATCGGTATCGGCCGATACTTTAAACCATGATATACACACAAATACACATATATATACAATCAAAAAACTATTTGAAATTCATTTTAAGAATCTGAAATGTTGACGATATATACCCAAGGTTCACATTATCGGTATCAGAATCGGTATCGGACTATTCCTATGAGTATTGGTATCGGCGATATCGGTAGTATCGGCGGTATCGTATCGGAGTATCAGACTTTGGTATCGGAAAACAAATAATTATTAATAAATTATTTACATTTAAAAACATATATTTTATATATTTAGGCATAATTTTAAGTATTTCAGCATTATTTCTTAGTAGTTTTGAAATTATATTAAATAGTAGTCACCCTTACCGATTGGTTTTGCCTAATTGACCGGAACAAAGCCCCCCAATTTTGGTTATCGGTCAATATTTGGTATCGGTCTGTATCGGATCGGAACATGCCAAACCGTATCGGTATCGGCCGTAGGTTGACTAAGGTTGACTATTTTGACTGAAAGTCAAAGTAGAGTCAACATCTGACCTACATTGGACTAAGAGTTGACAAAGTCAACTGTAGGTCAACCCTTGACCTAGTTTGACTTTGTTTGACTTAGCTTGACCTTGTTTGACTTTGTTTGACTTAGTACAACTTAGTTTGACCTAGATTGCATATCATTGTTATTAGTAACTGTCCGCTACTAATGTGTGTCCCATAATAAGACATAATATACGAATTTGTGCCTGTTCGATAATGTGTGTCCATCTTTGCAGAATTATTTCCAAATGTATATGGATTACTACTTGCGAAATCGTTCATGGATGTACAATCGTCGTCCTGATGATATGTGTCGAGATGAATACATAGCGGGAGTAGAGCAGTTCCTGCAGTTTGCTAAGGCGTTCCCTCAGTACATGGACGGCACCAAAATTAAGTGTCCGTGTGTGAAATGTCATAATGTGAAATATTATCCAGAAGTGGAAGTGACATATCATTTGTACTCGAGGGGTTTCACGCCTAATTACTATCAGTAGACCGCACACGGAGAACTTGTGTCTTTAGCATCAGAGCCGGAGCCTTACGTTGAGCCGTATATGCATACGGGACCTAATTTTGTTTCAGATAATCATGCATACGACGACGGGTACGTGAACATGGTTTTCGATGCTGCGGGACCTAGTTTCGTTCATGATGCACCTGAGGAGGCACCGAACGCCGATGCTGCAAAGTTCATGGAGTTGCTGGAGAATGCAAGGACTCCATTGTATCCTGGCTGTGAGGATCATTCACCGTTGGAGGTGGTTACAAGACTGTTGCACATTAAGTCAGATTTTAACATGTCGCAAGAATGCTACAACCGAGTGTTGGAGTTGATTATAGAGATCTTGCCGGCGGGTGCTAAGTTGCCTAAAGACTTCTACCGGTCTAAGAGGATGGTGAGATCGCTCTAGATGGGATACGAGAAAATTGATTCCTGTCGCAATGGGTGCATGCTGTACTACAAAGACGACAATGACGCAAATGTGTGTAGATTTTATGGCGCTGATCGCTATAAGACAACTAGTACAGGAAGGTCTACCGGTGCAAGAAGACCGACCGATTCAATGTACTACTTGCCTTTAACGCCACGGTTGCAAAGATTATTTATGGTGAAAGAGACGGCCGAAAATATGAGTTGGCACATGCGAGAACAGATTGAAGGAGTGTTGGATCCCCCATCCGATGGAGAAGCGTGGAAGCACTTTGATCGAGTGTATCCTGATTTTGCTTCAGATCCGCGTAATATCAGGTTGGGACTATCTTCTGACAGTTTTACTCCTTTTGGTCTTTCGGGATCCCAGTATTCGTGCTGGCCTGTGAATGTCACTCCGTATAACCTACCGCCTTGGATGTGCATGAAGACTCAGTACATGTTTCTAACCATTATAATTCCTGGTTCGAACAATCCCAAGAGGAATATTGACGTGTACTTACAGCCTTTGATAGATGAGTTGAATCAGTTATGGGAAGTAGGCGCTAACACGTACGATGTTTCCAGGAAGCAGAATTTTCAGATGAAGGCAACCCTTATGTGGACCATCAACGACTTTCTGGCCTATGGAATGTTATCTGGATGGAGCACTCATGGCCGTCTCTCATGTCCATATTGCATGGACCGTAGTAAGGCTTTCCGCTTGAAACACAGAGGAAAACCGTGCTTCTTTGATTGTCATCGGCAATTTCTACCAAAAGATCATCCGTTCAGAAGGAACAGGAATGCATTCCGTGCCGGCGTTGTAGAGAAGGGTGATCCACCGCCAAGATGGTGCGGAGCTACGATATGGGAGGAGGTTAAAGATTTTCCAAGTGCTATCGAAGATCCTACAACTGGGTACAAGTGCGATGGATTTGGTAGAGATCATAACTGGACAAAGAGGAGCATATTCTGGGATCTGCCATACTGGAGTACCAATCTGATCAGACATAATCTTGATGTCATACATATTGAGAAGAATGTGTTTGATAACATAATTAATACTGTGATGGACGTAAAGGAAAAAACGAAAGACAATCCCAAGGCCAGGTTGGACTTAGAAGAAATATGCAAACGTCCTGCGTTGTATTTGATACAGCAGAATGGAAAACAGTTCCTGCCGAAGTCAATTTTCTCGCTGGATAAGGAGGATAAAGTGAGACTTTGTCGGTGGATCCAGGGCCTAAAATTTTCAGACGGATATGTGTCAAATCTGAGAAGATGTGTCGATCCGAAGGAAAATAAATTGACGGGTATGAAGAGCCACGACTGTCACGTATTCATGGAGAGGTTAATTCCGATTGCATTTCGGGAATTCTTACCGCAGACAGTTTGGGATCCATTGACGGAGTTTAGCATATTCTTCAGGGATCTTTGTTCTAAGAAATTGCTCGTTGATCGTCTAGAAAAGCAAGAGAAGGACATTGCGGTAATACTATGCAAGCTAGAGAGGGTGTTTCCTCCTGGATTCTTCGACTCTATGGAGCATTTACCGATTCATCTATCCTATGAGACACGTGTTGGTGGATCCGTCGAATATCGATGGATGTACCCGTTCGAGCGACATTTGAATCACCTAAAAAGAAAGGTAAAAAATAAGGCACGGGTCGAGGGTTCTATTTGTGAAGCCTATATTCTCGAGGAGATTACAAACTTTTGTTCGATGTATTTCAAGCCTCATGTGGCAACTAATAGAACGAGAGCTTCCAGAAATGACGACGGAGATCATGAAAGTAATGATACAATACTGAAGGTATTCAATGCTCCAGGAAAGCCATCGGGTAAAATGAAGAAGAGATATCTGAACGATGATGAGCTAAGGGCTGCTCAGGTGTATGTATTACTCAACTGCGACGAAGAGGAAGTAGAGAAACTGGAGGGGTAAGTAAATAATACGTCTAGATTATTTTAATAGTGTTGAGAATAATACTATTACATTAATTGCACGATGTTGTTTTCAGCATATTTAATGATGATGTGAGGTCAGGTAGGCCACACATAACAGAAGAAGAACTAGAAAAAGAAATACGGCATTATTTTCCATCATAGTTGAGTGCATATGTAAGACTTGAGAACTCTGTAATTACCTTTCTGTATATGCACTTGATTTAGAATAAGCTTAATTGCTTCTTTCGTGGTATTTAGGTCGATCGTCCATACGCAAGACTTGAGAATGAGCCTATTAGAACGCTAGCCAAGGGACCAATTTATACTACAAAAATATGGCCAAGCTACTGTGTTAATGGGTTTAGGTTCAAGTCAACAACTTGCCCGATCAGAGACAACTTTGTGGATCTCGACTCCACCAAAAACAGCTGTTTGTGTATCAGATCTTCGAACTACAAAGATGTTGATGCGGGCAACGATTTCTATGGCGTGCTACGGGAGATCGTGGAGCTGACATATAGTTATGGAATAGAGCCTGCTAAGATTGTGTTATTCAGGTGTGATTGGTTCGATCCGATTGAAGGTCAGAATTGGAAAGTAGACAAGCACGGTCTTGTTGATATAAACTATCGGCGTCGATATCAAGCCTATGAACCATTTGTCCTATCAAGTCAGGCTCAATATAAACTATCGGCGTCGATATCAAGCCTATGAACCATTTGTCCTATCAAGTCAGGCTCAGCTCGTGTACTTCACAAGTTATCCTAAACGGGGAACAACAAGGTCGGACTGGTGGGCAGTATGTAAGACCAAAGCTAGAAATACCTTTGAGGTTGACGATATAGCTTATCAACAGGATGAACTACCTCTTGTAACAAATATTATAGAAGTGGACACGACGGAAGTTCCTCGTTACACATCTAATTGTGTAGAAGAAGTAGAATTATCTGAAGAGGAAGATACAGATGAAAGTGAAGATGTAGAGGAGGAAGAAGAAGAAGAAGAAGAAGATAAGCTAAACGAACTAGATAAATTTTCAGAAGAGGATTAAAATCTGTGATGTCTATCATATAAATATGTATTTTTGTAATAATAAATCTGTGACACTTTAGTGACACTTTTATCTGTGACCATGATATTTTTCAAAAATCTGTGATGTCTATCATATAAATATGTATTTTTGTTTTATTGTCATATGTTATTATCAGGTATGACTAGACCAGGAGGACGACGCGAAGGATATTACATTAGGCAGTCCAGTCAGCCTCGGCCTAGGGATGGAGGGGGCAGTTCTGTACCCTCATCCTTATCTTCGAGTACGCCAGTGTACCATTCTGTTCCCGACCCATTACCGGGACAGGGCAGTTCCAGCAGGTTGCAGAGTCCTCCCTCGTCGTCCAGCCTTCCTGATCCTGCGTCTAGCATCCCTGATATCCCGTCCAGCATTCCTCCCGTCGACGGCTCTATGGGGGAAGCCAACGCCGAGCATATGGAGGCCGGCGATCAGACTGAACCTGCCCAGGCAGAAGGTGAGAGCGACCCTCCATGCGCTCCCCGGGCGAGACGCGTATGGAGATTTGGACGGACGGGCCTATGAAGTAAGTTAATTAATTAATATATATTTCTCAAATGATTATATGTACATATATATTCATAAATTTTTTTTATTGTATAGATATTGGCCTTCTGTAGTACAGAGACAGCTGGGGCTATTTCTGAGGCAGAACTATGGTGGGCCTTGGCTCAACTACTCAGATGCTCCCGCAGATAGGAAGGTCTTTTGGTTCGCCCACTTTAAGGTAAAAAAATTATTTATTTTTAAATTTTAATAATCATTTGTGTATATTATACAACTTTTGTATTTTACTTTTTGTAGAGGACCTATTTCTATCCACCACACCGGGCGGCGAGGATCGAGGGCCAATTTTCTGCCGTCGCAGCCAAGCTCATCCGTGATACGATCGACGACCAGAAGCGTCGTGATCGCGCCGGACGTTCGATCCATGGTTGGATCATGCCGGATCAGTGGGCTGCGATGAAGGCTAAATTCAGCGAGCCCAAGTACCAGGAGCGGTCTGAGAAGGCCAAGGTGGCGCGGTCGAGCGCCGGTAAGTGGTGTGGTGGCTCCATTCCGATGACGGAGCATTTTTGTCGTCTGGTACGTTTTCTATGACGGACATTAATTTATATATAGTTCGATATAGAATGTTTAATACTAATAATAGATAATATATTTTAACCGGTAAAAAAGGGTGAGGACCCGAATATGGTGATCGTCTTCCTGGTCAAACATCGGAGGGCTGGAGAGTTCATTGACGAGAGGGCGACGCAGGCATATATACGTTCTATTCTTTATATTAATTTACTATAACTTAGAAAACATGAAAATAGATATCAATATAGACTTTAGCAAACACTTATACGTTAGCAAACATGTTCTAGGCCGAGTTTGTTCGGCTACAGCAGGAGGCGGCTGCTGCTGCTAGTGCGGCAGCAGAGGGAGGGGCTGGTAGTTCCTCCCAGCCGCCTACAGCTCCATCGCAGGACAAGCTCTGGATGACCGCCGTTGGCGGTCTTCAGAAGGGTACGTACTACGGTACGGGATCCTACGGTGCGTATTTGGCTTCGGAGTCATCCCGGGCCCCCTCTGTCAGTGCGCAGTCTCCGGCTTCGCAGGCGTCGTCACGAGTTGGGGATATCCTTCGTCAGATCGAGGAGCTGCGTCGCGAGTTGCAGCAGCAGATTTCTGATGCGGTCGAGCGACAATCCGACCCTCCGATCGTCACCGAACGATTTGATGCGGTCGAGCGCAGTATACAGGAGCTGATGAGTCTGCATCGGGCTAAATCTGCCAGCTTGCAGACGCTCACCGAGTCTACGCAGCACACAGAGCGTAGACAGGTCGAGGTGGAGGGATCGCAGAGGAGCATGTCTGCCTCACTCACTCAGGTTTTGGCTTCGCTTGAGACGAGTACTGAGAGGGTGGTGAGATCCCTTGCTGCGCATGGTGAGCGACTGCGAGAGCTGGAGCAGATATGTCCTCCCGGTACATCGACGGCACCGACTCCAGACAATGCACTGCCTCCGGCGCCGACTCCAGACATTGCACTGCCTCCTACTGCCCCTACGGTACAGCTCACCCAGGAGCAGTATGACTACATTCTATCCCAGTTGCGCTGCAGGGGTCCGCAGTGATTTTATTAGTTTTTTTATGACTTGTATGTATTGGCCCTATGGGCAAATTGTTTATTCATACACTGTTGTTTATACACTTGGTGGGAGACTTTTTATCATCTTCCATTTTTATTTGACTCTACTGGATGTTTGTGAGGATGTGTGTCTGTGATATTTACTTTGTACTGCCTCCTGTTTTTATTGTGATATTTACTTTGTGATATCTGCGACGGGGATGACAAATATACCTACGCTGGTTATAAGCGATGATCTGCTATACAAAGGAGGTGCTGCCAAAATTTTAAAAAAAGATATTGTGTACTTTTGTTATGATGTGTGTCTGTATTTACAGTGAATGTGAAATACAGTGTTCGAAACCATCGACAGTTTCGATTACTGTTGTATGTGTTATCTTGGATAGAAATAGCAACAGTTCAGGGTGCACTTCTGAGTGGTTCATTTTCACGTCCTTCACTTTCTCGGGACGTCGTAAAGGTTCCCGAGAAGGTGAAGGACGTGAAGAGGAAGCTCTGAGAAGTGCACCCTGAACTGTTGCTCTTTCTATCCAAGATAAAACATAGAACAGTAAGCGAAACTATCGATGGTTCGAACACTGCACTTCACACACATTGTGAACACAGACACACAGCATAACAAAAATATCAGTTATATTTTTTTAATTTTTTTATAATATCTGCGACGTTT
Source organism: Iris pallida (assembly GCA_029216955.1). NCBI lineage: Eukaryota > Viridiplantae > Streptophyta > Magnoliopsida > Asparagales > Iridaceae > Iris > Iris pallida. The sequence goes on along the minus strand of JANAVB010006993.1, from coordinate 6,793,211 downwards.
TGCGACGTCCTGCTACGGAACATAGACGTCGCTATACGTCGCTAAATAGTGACATCACGTCACTAGACGTCGCTAATATACGTCGCTACATCTATCGGTAGCCATCGCTAAGTTGCCCACGTGCCTGCCATGCCATGTCATCATATATAAAGTTTACAGCGTCGCAAGTGGTCGCTTTATGTCGCAATGTTGGCGACGTCATGATACGTCGCTATCTGTCGCTCGTTTTTGCGACGTCTAGCGACAATGGACTCCGCGTCGCAAATAGCGACGTTCGGCGACGAAATTGCCATCTGCGACTTGCCTATAAGCGACGTCCATTTTTCGTCGCTAAATACGTCGCAAATAGGTTTTAGCGACGTATTTTTCTTTTTTAGCGACGTCTCCTGGCAACGCTAAAATGGGATATTTTAGTAGTGGTTTCCTTTTCTTTTTTGTGTGTCCACACGACGGTTGGATGCCGTTGAAGAGGCTGAACGGCTCCTTGCCGATGAAGAACCCGCTTTCGACCTTCATCAGCTGGTGATGGTAGAACAATCCTTCTCCACCGGCCGAGCTGCCAAAAACATGGCGGCCCATGGTAGGGTGCTTCGCCAGGGACGGGTGAAGGAAGGGGGGATGGGTCGATGGGCACGAGATTGATTCCGCGATCCTTGGAGATCGACGAGGGAGGGCTCGATGAAGCTGCTCTACTTCTTGGTGGCAAGGGCAGAGGAACTAGGCTTTGAATGTGGGATGAAGGAAAGAAAGTGAAAGGAAATTAGGGTTTTGGAGAATTTAGAAGGAGAAGGAAAAATAGAGAGAGGGAAAAAAAGGAGAGGGGTTTCACTTAAGGTGAGGGATGACCAAACTAGCAGCAGAGTTTCTATGGTTCCTCGCGGAGCTATCATTATACATCCAGCATTTAAAAAAAAGTTTTATGAAATTACTAAAATGGCAGCTGAAGTGTATGCGAATTTTTTTCCTCAGATGTATTATAATTACTTGACGGTTATAACCAAACCGTCAATAAATACAATGGGTTTACATGACGGTTTTCCTAATTTGTTCATAATTTACGGGTATATTCAATCTTTGTATTGTTACGATCTTCGACCATCGTACCAGATTCTGATGTTAGACAGGATCATGTTAGTTGGGGGTCATCATTTGGGCCGGACTCGGGCGGACGTATAGTCCAAACTTGTATCGGTTGGGCCTCGGGCCGGGCTCGGGCGGATGGATGCATCGCCTAAGCCTGGCCCTATACAAATACGAACCGGGTCAGGCTACCCTAATGACCAGGCTCAATCGAGCTTTGGCCCATCGGATTGGGCGGGCTTTTCGGGCGCCTATGGACGTCGGGCCAAATGATGATCCCTAATATCCTCCCTCTCTGTATTACTGTCTTCCACCCTTCGTCCGCTTCCCAGGTGCTCCCATCATCCTCCCAGCAATACTAGCTCTCCTTCCGTGCATTCACATGTGCCGCACCAGGATCCCAACTCTTGTTGGAACTTGGGTCGTCTTCCTGAGCAATCGGTTGCCCTAACTCTAGATTCTGCATCTTTTTGGTCTGTATTCTATTTTTTTGTTTATATATACATACACACACACAAAATATACACACACACACAGGACTAGAATTGGGCATTCCCATGTAGTTTTGCCTCCAAGGCTGCCTTTACAATATCAGCATACCCGGCCATCAAATCCCAAGCGTTGTTATAACGAAACAGAGTGTTCTTCCTAGGCAAGTCTTCAACCAAGCTGATCTGCAACGACGTATGGCTGCTTGTCCTAGCAGCGGGACCTTCGAACACCACTTGTGGAAAGAGGTCAAACCGATAATTATTTTCTAAGGCTCTATCGAGTTGACATGCAACTCGTTTAGTACCGGATTTGTTGTTCCAAGTCCACACGTGCCCAGATCTCTCAAGCCCGCGCAAGCTCGAGCGAAGAATGCATTCCCGAAATTCCTCCATTGTCTTTTCTGGAACTCTCATCCCTTCGACTTTCTCGTAGGAATATAGAACGACATTAAAATCGCCAATAACCAACATAAGGATGTTGCCATTGGTTTCGACAAAATTGCTCAGATTGTCGCCTCTGAAGTCGGTCATTGTCGCCGTAAACGACGCAGAGGAGAAAGCGTAGGCTGCCGGCGTTAGCAAGTAGTACGGCTATGACTTGCTCAGCCGTTTGTAGCACTTGATCCGTCCAACTACTTTTCTTCCATTTTATCCAAATTCTGGCCATATCACAAATGTGAAGGTTATGAGTCTGCACCCAGTTTGCAGGTGTTCTCCTTGTAAGCAATGTATCGGTCTTGATTTTTGTCTCAGAATAGCCAAAATAGAATACTGACCCTTTCGTAATGTGTCAAAAATTTCCCTCCAACGACCAATCGAACAAGCTCCACAAATATTCCAAACAATGAGAGACATTTATTCTACCGAGGGATCCCAATACATCTTTCGCTCCTAGCCACCGTCGAGGAAGGGGGTAGTGGGATGAACTATGACTCCTCTCGACTCTCTTGATCAATCGGGGTCCCTGCTCGAATCAATACGAGCCATTCCGGGTTGTCTCTGATGAGACCATCTCCTTCTATCGGTGATGAGGTATTAGGGCGTTCATCGTCTTCTCTGGTTTCTCCTGCGTGTCGTTTGCAATGTACATTGTCTTTTGACTTAGCTTTGGATAGTTCTTCTCCTTTGACCCCTTCGCACCTGAGTTAGTTTTCCTCTTGACACTATTATGGCCGTACCCGAACTCAGCTCTTCTGCTCTAAAGATCGAGATTTCCTGATTTCGAGGGTGGAGGCCTACGCTACCTGGGATGGTAAGTATCCGTCCCTCCGTATGTAGTGCATATCGTACCATCCCTGTTCAGGGCAGGCGTCATGAACGTGGTTGCCGCATCTTGGACTCTAGATCCCAATGAATCCCCCATATGTATCATCCTCTCCTCGACGCCCAGGCCTGGGAGAACCAACGTGAGTTCGAAACCCTTATCATTAACCCGCCTATTACGTGCTATTTCGTCACATATATCCATCCTGATGTTGCTGCTATCTCTCTCCCTGTCTTCCATGGTTGAATTGGTCGAATCTTCAGGTATTGCGTCATCTACTGGGCCTGCATCAACCTCGCCTTCTGTTCAATTCTGTGTAAGATGACCAAAACAGTTACATTTACGACATGTTGGGGGGACTTACACATATTTGACATGTTGCTTCCAATCTCCCCTGACGGGAACTCGTAGCATAGCTTCCTTGGTAGTTCCTTTTTAGCTTCTATCTCAACGAATACTCGTGCATATTGCAACCTCGATCTTGAGATTTTTGCCTCATCGCCTTTGATCGGTTTACCGATTAGGTTGGTGAGCTTCATGAGCATGGACGTGCTCCAGTATGCTATAGGAAGGCCAGAAAGTCTAACAAGATGGGTATCGTGTGAAGCAACTATTTTTCACACTTGAGCCCGCTGTGCCATTCCTTGATTATGATTAGTCGACCAACGAAGGTCCAGGGGCCGCCCTGTATGATACGGTCGACGTATTCTTTAATGCTGAATCTGACGTAAAAGAACCCGTCTTCACTAACAAAGAACTCCAAGCTTCTTTTTTGTCACCAGACCTTCGCTGCGTATGCACGTATTTGTCCGTAAAAAGGTTTGTCTCCCATAACATACAACACAATGGTGTTCTGCCATAATTTTGCAGTCTTGGAGATCTCCTTTATACTAAATATGGCCCTCTATCCTCCCTCCACTCTCCTTGCAGCAATATATTTCATCGGATGATTTGTCGGATCACTTTTGCTTTGAAACAAATCCGCTAGGATCGTCCTGCCATGTTTCCGTCCAATCTTTTGTTGGTATTAACGACGGGCAGACCACTTGGTTGTCCATTAGGCATATATAGCGGTGGACTGGGTCCGATGGGAGTATGTGTGGGCGCTCCTGCTAGTGGTCCCCAGATTTGCCCCTAATACTGCATACCTCCGTTGTGGTGCGCCATGCCAGGCTCTACGCTTGCAAGCCTTCGGAAGATCTACCGACAATTATCTCCGCTCCTCTAACCCTCTTTGGCTCGGCCGTGAGCCCCACGGCTCCTTTGTCATGCCCCAGAACAAGAATACTAGAGAGCAGGGGACAGACACAGTTAGCTACGAATATAGAAGTGTAATCTACCTCGATATACGGTCACGGTTGTCTAGATGCATGAGGGTTTATCTACAAGCCATCAGTCTCTTATGGTCAAGGACAAGCCTAGTGTCTCAATCTCAAGCAAGTAATAATAGTTATAAGATGTTAGACCATCAGATATTCAATAGTAAGACATCCCATACATTTTATTTACATATCATGAAGCTAGTCTTACAAAATGCGAGGAATAGCAAGAGTTTCAGTCATACATGATCAACCATAGAATTTGTCAATCATGTTACAACCCTTAGGCAGACAAGAAATATAAGTATTCACGCGAGCTAACAGTTGCTCGGCGGCTAAACGCCCCAAAAGAATAATTTTATAATTAGAGTGGGAGAGCAAAATAAACCCATCGGTTGCTAGGATTTCTTCTAGTGTTCACCATCTGGCAGGAAGGCTGGGAGATCCTCGGGTGTTGCTCTGAAATCTGGCCATACAAAACTAGCTGGGTCAGACCCCAGAAAGAGTAAGTGCCACAAGGAAGGTTTCACTTAAGAACTAAAACTAGCATGTCAGAACATAAACAAGAATAATAATAGGAAAACATGAAATATAAATAAGGCAACAAATGACGAGAGGACGAAGAACTATTCCGGAGGCCAGGTTACAATCCTTAAACCAAACAAGGACCGGGGTTGTAACCCTTCGCCTAAACAGAACCGGGTCTCTAGCCATTTATTGCTAAGAGTAAAGCGTAAGCAAGCATGTCCTGAGATAGCCATGTACTGGATCTAGACAAGACTAGACAGGATTGGATTCCATCCAATATTTACGGCCAAGCAAAGAGTACGGCTTGATACTTTAACTAACTAGGGTTATCACAAGCCTAGTTACTAGCATGATGCAATGAGATGTTCCGGCAGTCACAAGCCCTGCAGCTATCCAGGTTATCCAGGCGAGGTTCATACAAGAGTTATCAAGAATTATTAGGTGACTTTGAGTGCAACACATGACAGTGTGCATATTACTTATTTCAAGAAGTGTCCCACATGACAGTAGGCCAGAAATGTGCCCTACTCGTCGACAGGCTACAAGTCCATCAGGTGTGGCCAGGATAACGAGATCGTTTGTAACTGGAAATATCTCTCCATATGTGCTACTTTGATCAATCTATTAATTAACCTAGTCGGATTCAGCATGAATCCCTGACCGTGGTAACCAGGGATGCAAGTCCTAGACATGATGTGAGACGAGACTGGTAGCTTATAAAAGTACATTCAAGAATAATCACCCACGGTGTCAAAATAATTTATTACTCAGCATGTCAAGATAGCCGTCGCAACAGCATTCAAGATAACATGTCAGGTTTATTTGTTAAGATTGCACCACAACGGGCTACTATCATTTTCTATATGCTTATATTATCATGAATGCGGGAAACTTGCGTAAAATAGCTAGTAACATATTCTTGAAGCAAAATAAAGATCTACAACTTTTATGTTAGAAGTTGGAAAAAATTTTGGCCACAAATCAGCCAAATAGGGCATAAAATAGCCAAAAAAACAGCCAAAATAGACACTATGCGGCCTTCTACGGCACTATATGGCATTCTACGGCACTATACCGCAGGCTGCGGTAATATACGGCAGGCAGTACTATACGGCAGGCTGTACTATGCGGCAAGCTGCACTATGTAGCACTATTTATCATCCCTGCCAGATTCAGGACAGATGAACTTAGAAAATGGCCAAATCTTATTTTGGCCGTAACTTCCTCAAAATAAGTCAAAATCTAACTTTTTAAAGGTCCATATTGGGTAAAATCGAATTCTCTACAACATAGAACAATTAAAACTTGAAAATAATAAAGTTTGATTGATCAAAACCTAAGAAAACCGAAAAGGCTACAACTTAGATCTACAGAAATCCATCCGTCCAAATCGAAAACTCCAAGTTCTAAAGATGCTTAGAATCATGTAGAGAAGAAAATAGAACAATAAAATGAAAGATCCATCATGAAGCAAGTTCTACTTGACTAAGCTCTCTAGGTTGGTGGGAGAGTAATGGAGGAAGAAGAAGAAGTAAATGAGAGTAATAAAGAGAGAGAGAAAAAAGTTGACTTATATATCAACCCCTTTTCATCTCAAACCCAAAATAAACCAAACCAAGCCAAGCTAACATGCCATGATGAACCAAACCAAATTAAACTAAGACAAAATAAACTGAATCAAAATTAAGCTAAGCAAGACAAGTCTAATTATGGGTCAAAATTCCGTACACGTATACTAGAAATACGTACAATAGAAAATGAAAGTGACAACTCTACCCACCTTAAAAAAAATTCTATCCTCAAAATTTAATCAAGAGACTAGAGATGTCGGGACAGGCTATATTAATTATAAGCAAGCTATGAATAGCAGTCAATCAAGCAATCTTTCATGCAAGCAAGGAATTAAGAGCCTAAGGCATAAAAAGATATTCTACCTTATGAGTCAAACAGGTATGGATATCACGAGCGGATATCATCCTCACGCTCCCACGTTGACTCATCGAAAGAGTGGTGACCCAAAGCAACACGGACTAAACTAATAGTCTTGTTCTTGAGTACCTTCTCTCTTCAGTCCTATATGGATACGGGCCTTTCCTCATACGAAATGTTGGTACCAACAACCAATTCTGAATGATCAAGGACATGGCTCAGATCCGGGATATACCGTCGCAATTGGGATACATAGAATACGTCATGTACCTCATATAACGACGGTGGAAGAGCGAGATGATAGGACACATCACCTACTCGCTCAAGGATATCGAACGACCCTATATTCCTAGGACTAAGTTTTCCCGTACGCCGAATCGAATGACGCCACGGGTAAGCGAGATCCTAAGGAACACGTGGTCGCCGACTAAAAACTAAAGGGGACATCGATGAGAATCGGCCCAATGGCGCTGGCGATCTTGGGTAACTCGAAGATGATCTTTGACTTATCTGACCACCTCGATTGTCTACGTAACCATCTCTGGACCAAGCATCTATCTCTCGCCGACATCACCCCATGCTAACGGGGATCCGCACTTTCTGCCATACAATGCCTCAAAGGGTGCCATCTGGATACTGGCCTGGAAACTATTGTTATAGGATAACTTCACTAGGTGCAGCTGATCTTTCCATGAACTACCGAAGTCCAATATACAAGATCACAACATATCTTCAAGAGTCTGAATCGTACATTCTGACTGACCATCTGTCTGCGAATGATATGCTGAGATGAACTTGAAACGAGTCCTCAAATTCTCTTGAAGACTCCGTCAAAAGTGTGATGTGAATCTTGAATCTCTGTCTGATATGATACTAACTGGCACTCCATACAATCTGATAATATGTCTGGGGTACATCTCTGCGAGAGGATCCGTCGACTGACCAACTCTGAAGTAGAAAAAATGAGCTACCTTCGTGGGACGATCAACAATAACCCATATAGCATCCCTGCCAGCCGGAGATTTAGGTAACCAGTTACAAAATCTATGGTAATGTGCTCCCATTTTCATTCTGGGATCGATAAAGGTTGAAGAAGTCCAGCTGGTCTATAATGTTCAGCTTTAATTTATTGGTAAACTAAACATCGAGAGACAAACCGGGCTATCTCCCTCTTTATACCATTCCACCAGAAATACTGACGGATGTCCTGGTACATCTTCGTGCCACCGGGATGAATTGAATACTGAGAACTATGAGCCCCTGCCATGATTTTCTGTCTGATTTCACCACTGGGTACACAAAGATGCCTCCTATATTAGAGAGTATCATCTTCATGAATACATAACTCTGTTGTCCGTCTTACTTCACACTCTGTTTTGAGCTGCTGAAGCTTGGAATCTGCTGATTGTGCCATCTTGATCCTCTCAACTATACTGGACTGAACTTATATGCTGGCCATCAATGCCACATTGGTAGGAAGAACTATCTCTATTCCCATCTTCTGAAGATCAGCTAACAATTGGTTGTGCTGTTAGAAAATAAACTCCAGCTCTTCTGCTCAATGCATCTGCTACTACGTTGGCCTTCCCGGGATGATATTGTAGGTTGATGTCATAATCCACCAGTAGCTCTAGCCATCTTCGCTGACGCATATTAAGATCCTTCTGAGTAAACACATACTTAAGACTCTTGTGGTCAGTAAAAATCTCTACCCGATCTCTATATAAATAATGCCTCCAAAGCTTTAATACAAAAACTACTGCTGATAACTCCAAGTCATGGGTAGGATAACTCCTCTCATTGTCATAAAGCTGACGTGATGCATAAGTGACTATCTTACCATGCTGCATCAAGACGCATCCCAATCCTCTGTCGGAAGCATCACAATAAACTGAAAGTCCTCCAGTCCCATCTGGATGAGTGATAATGGGGGCCGTCATCAATCTCTTCTTCAACTTCTAAAATGAACTCTGACACTCTTCTGTCGAAGCAAACTGCACATCCTTACAGGTCAACTAAGTCAAGGGCACTGAAATTCTAGCCAAGTCTGGTACGAATTGCCGGTAATAGTCTTCCAATCCTAGAAAACTACGAACCTCTACGATGGTGGTGGGAACTGGCCATGTCTCTACAGCCACTATTTTCTGGGGGTCAACTTCAACTCCACCTCTGGTGATAATATGACCTAAGTATCAAATGCGATCTAGCCAAAACTCACACTTACGGAACTTCACGTACAACTAGTGTTCCCTAAAAATTTGAAAAACTACACGGAGATACTGCTCATGCTCCATCTCACTCTTGCTATAGACCAAGATGTCGTCTATAAACATTACCATGAACTAGTCCAAATAGGGCATGAAGATACGATTCATGAGGTCCATGAATACGGATGGCACATTGGTCTCTCCAAATGGCATAACAAAGAACTCCCAATGTCCATATCTTGATCAGAACGCTGTCTTCGGGATGTCTTGCTCTCTAACTCTGATCTGATGGTACCCTGATCGTAAGTCAATCTTTGAGAATATTGTCGCTTCCCTGAGATGATCAAATAAGTCAACTATCCTTGGTAGAGAATATCTGTTCTTGATTATTACAGAGTTCAAGGTACGATAATTAACACATAATCTTGATGTACCATCCTTTTTTTTTACAAAAAATATCGGGGCTTCCCAAGGCGATCCGCTAGCACGAATGAATCCCTTGGTTCTGTGTTCTTCAATCATCTTGTACAAAATCTCTAACTCTGAAGATGCCATCCTATAGACTCTCTCTGATACCGGGACCGTCCCTAGAAGCAAATCAATAGTGAACTCTCTCTCTCAGGCGACATGCCTGGAAGCTCTCTAGAGAACACGTCTGGGAACTCTTCAACGACTCTGGAAAACTGAACTTCCTCTGCTACTGCCATCTGCAAGACTGGGTAGAAGGTTATACTTCGCCCCTAGAGAATGAAAACTCTGTCTCATCGGGAATACCAAAAATAATCCTGCCAATATGGCAGTCAATTCTTGCGTATTGCTCTTTCAACAAATCTATTTCTATGACCACATCATAGTCAGCCATCGAAAATTCTATCTACCTAGCGAAAAACTCTCTACCGCTAACTACGATTCGACACAAAAAAAATACTCTATCTACTCCCACAAGACCGTTACCAGTAAGTATATTGAGCCTTATTGATAATGACTCGGGCTCCAGTCCTATCTGTGTAGCGAATCGTGAGACATAAATGAATACGATGCACCCGAATCAAATAATACTAATGCTGGAAAAGAGTTGACAAGAATGGTACCTGCCACCAACTCACCTGAAGCTAACTCTTCCTCTACGGTCATAACCATAGCCTGACCTTGCCCTCGGGTGCTGGTCCCCTCTGCTAGAAACCTCTCTGCCGGTTCTGCATCTGAGCTTGGGTCTGTGCTTACTGCTGGGGTCTCTACTGCTTGAAGGCTTGTACCTGAGGCGACAATGGCCTCGGAGGCTGGTACTGCTGCTGCTGTTGTACTGGTGCTGGAGCTGGTCCCCTAACCGATGGACTATTTAGGTTCGACGATAATAAACTAGCTCTATTCGGGCAGGACCCTATCATGTGGTAGGCGCACTACAGCCACCTTCTCTTCCTCTGGAGTCCTTGCTGCCTCAAGGATAACCTCTATGTCCTGAAGCCAAACATCGGCAGCAATAGGATCTTTGCTGCCATCAAAGACTGGAGGGTTCAACCACTTAGAATTGTTGGCTGTACTGTTACCTTGGTAACCCACTCTGCCCATAGCATCTTGTACTGTCTGGTGTAGGGCATCGCCCCGATGATCTTAAGAGGTGAGTAATTCCTGGATGAGTCCTACCAAGAATCTATTGTCAGGCTCTACAGGATGAGCTGGCTGAACTGGTGGCTCTGGATCCCCGGAAGGCATAACTCGGGAGGCTGCTCCTAAAAACTGGGCTTGGTCTCCTTGTTGAGGCTGGTTCACTGGTGGTTCTCCTTCCGGCTGATCGGTAGGACCAGAAACAATGCCACTGAAGAAAATGACATAAGAAACATTAAGGAAGGACTAAGATAGATCAAGGATATAAGCATATGACCAGGCCAAGATTTTAGGAAGATTAGAAGACACGAGTAGAGAGCAAAAGCGAGTGCTGATTAAGACATCTATCCAGTAAAACCCTCACATATCTTGATTTACAAAACCTGTATGGGCCACCACTTAAATTGTGTCACGCCCTAGAACTAGAATACTGGAGACCGGGGGACAAACACAGCCAGCTACATATATAGAAGTGTAATCCACCTCGATATACGATCATGGCTGTCTAGATGTATGAAGGTTTATCTATAAGCCATCAGTCTCTTATGGTCAAGAACAAGCCTGGTGTCTCAATCTCAAGCAAGTAATAATCGTTACAATATGTTAGACCATTAGATATTCAATAGTAAGGCATCCCATATATTTCATATACAGATGATCATGAAGCTAGTCATACAAAATACAAGGACTAGCAAGAGTTTCAGTCATACATGATCAACCCTAGGATTTGTCAATCATGTTACAGCCCTTAGGCAGACAAAAAATATAACTATTCAACACGAGCTAACACTTGCTCGACGGCTATACTTCTCAAAAAATAATTTTACAATTAGAATGGGAGAGCAAAATAAACCCACTCGTTGCCAGGATTTCTTTTAGTGTTCATCCTCTGGCAAAAAGACTAGGAGATCCTCGGGTGCTGCTTCGAAATCTGGCCATACAAAACTAGCTGGATCAGACCCAGAAAGAGCAAGCGCCACAAGGGAGCCTTCACTTAAGAACTAAAACCAGCATGTCAGATCATAAACAAGAATAATAATAAGAAAACATGAAATATAAATAAGGTAACAAATGACGAGAGGACGAGGAACTATTCTGGAAGCCAGGTTACAATCCATAAACCAAACATGGACCGGGGTTATAACCCTTCGCCCGAACAGAACTGGGTCTCTAGCCATTTATTGCTAAGAGTAAAGCGTAAGCAAGCATGTCCTAAGATAGCCACGTACTGGATCTAGACAAGACTAGACAGGATTGGACTTCATCCAACATTCACGGCCAAGCAAAGAGTATGGCTTGATACTTTAACTAACTAGGGTTATCACAAGCCTAGTTACTAGCAAGATGTAATGAGATGTTCTGACAGTCACAAGTCCTGCAGCTATCTAGGTTATCCAGGCAAGGTTCATGCAAGAGTTATCAAGAATTATTAGGTGACTTTGAGTGCAACACATGACAGTATGCATATTACATGTTTCAAGAAGTGCCCCACATGATAGTAGGCTGGAAATTTGCCCTAATCGTCGGCAGGCTACAAGTCCATCAGGTGTGGCCGGGATAACGAGATCGCCTGTAACTAGAAATATCTCTCTATATGAGCTACTTTGATCAATCTAGTAATTAACCTAGTCAGATTCAACGTGAATCCCTGACCGTGGTAACCAGGGATGCAAGTCCTAGACATGATGCAAGACGAGACTGGTAGCTTATACAAGCTTATTCAAGAATAATCACCCACGGTGTTAAGACAAGTTAATACTCAGTATGTCAAGATAGCCGTCGCAACAACCTTCAAGAATATATGTCAGGTTTACTTGTCAAAAGTGAGCCAAGACGGACCGCTATCATGTTCTATCCTTACATTATCATGAATGAAGAAAACTTGCGTAAAATAGCTAGTAGCATATTCTTGAAGCCAAAGAAAAGATCTATAACTTTTATGTTGGAAGTTGGAAGAAATTCTGGCCACAAATCTGCCAAATATGACATAAAAAAGCTAAAAACAGCCAAAATAGACTCTATGTGGCATTCTGCGGCACTATGCGGCATTCTGCGGCACTATACCGTAGGCTGCGGTACTATGAGGCAGGCTGCACTATGTGGTAGGTTGCACTATGTTGTAGGCTGCTCACCATGCGGCACTATGCGATAGGCTGCACTATACGGCAAGCTGCACTATGCCTAGGCTGTATCACCATGCTGCACTATGCGGCAGGTTGCAATATATGGCACGATACACTATGCGGCACTATTCATCATCCTTGCCAGATTCAGGATAGATGAACTTAGAAAATGTCCAAATCTTATTTTGGCCATAACTTCCTCAAAACAAGTCAAAATCTAACTTTTCAAAGGTCCATTTTAGGTAAAATTGAATTCTCTACAACATAAAACAATCAAAACTTGAAAATAATAAAGTTTGATAGATCAAAACCTAAAAAAATAGAAAGGCTACAACTTAGATCTACAAAAATCTATTAGTCCAAATCGAAAACTCCAAGTTCTAAAGATGCTTAGAATCATGTAGAGAAGAAGATAAAATAATAAAATGGAAGATCCATCATGAAGCAAGTTGCATTTGCCTAAGCTCTCTAGGTTGGTATGAGAGTAATGGAGGAAGAAGAAGAAGTAAATGAGAGTAATAAAGAGAGGAAAGTTGACTTATATATCAATCCCTTTTCATCTCAAACCCACAATAAACCAAACCAAGCTAAGCTAGCATGCCATGATGAACTAAACCAAATTAAACCAAGACAAAATAAACCAAATCAGGATTAAGCTAAGCAAGATAAGTCTAATTACGGGTCGAGATTTTGTACACACATACTGAAAATACGTATAATGAAAAACGGGTCGATGTCTTCTTTAGTGCTGAATCTGACGTAAAAGAACCCGTCTTCCCTAGCAAAGAACTACAAGCTTCTATTTGGCCACTAGACCTTTGCTTCGTATGCACGTATTTGTCCGTAAAAAGGTTTGTCCCTATGACATACAACACAATGGTGTTCTACCAGAATTCTGCAGTCTCGGCGATATCCTCTGTACTAAATATGGTCGTCTCCCCTCCCTCCACCTGCCTTGGCGCATTATATTTCATCGGATGATTTGTCGGATCACTTCTGCCTTGACACAAATTCGCTAGTATAACACCACTTTTCAGAAATGAGGGTAAGTTTGAACTTTTGTAATTTTAATCATTTAATAATGGTATTTAAATTATATTATAATTTTTGGTAATTTTTAATCAATTTAAAAATATTTAAGATATTGAATTTTGATGGTTAACTAGTTAAACCTTATTATTGCTAAGCCTAGAGACTAACCATGACCGAAGGAGCCTAGTCATGTGATGAGAATGTCATATTGCTACTTTTTAGCCTAGGAATATTTTGGTTATTTTGACAATTTTGTGAAATTGCAATTTATATTAATTAAATATTGTGCTAATCTTTTAGTTAAGCCTTAACCTATAAGTTTAACCTAATCTAGATTAATCTTGAGGTTAGAATCATGGTTAAAACATTTCTACTAAGTGCCAAGGTTAGTAATATCTAGATATTATTGTAGTAGGATATTTTTCTTAAGATATTTGTAGAAAGAAAGCCTTAGGACAAAATTGGACCAATGAATGGATTTGAAATTGGGTGGAGAAGCCTTAGCCACTCATCAACATCTAAATCTTACCCTATTTCATCTAGTGGCAACCATAAATAGTAATCCCCCTTCTATAAAGTATCCTTAAGAAACCCTTGCCTCTTTTTAACATCTACAAAGAACCCTAACTTGTTCTTTCCCAAATTCTCCAAATTGAGTCCAAATTGTGTAAAATCAATTGCATCATCATCCCCAACAGTAGAGGAGACTTGTGGGGGCTTGCTAGCAAGGGTTTGAAGTGATTTGACCATTGCGTTTGGAGAAGAACACCTTCCCTTTCTTTATTTTTTATTGAGATATACTCTCAATAGGTAAATGCCATAAAACCTATTTAAATTTTGTTTTCTTTTCATTGATGCATGTATATAGGTATACCCTAGCTGTAGAGTTAGTTTAGTGCAAAATAATATCCATTTAGTGTCTGTATCGGACATGTATCAGTGCTCTTTATTACGTGTTTGATGAAATATCACAAGGAACTTTTTATTCTTATTTTCAAAAACTAATTTTTCAAATTTGTAGCTGTATATATATGATTTGTTATCCCCATTCTCTGAGCACAAAACTATGTCATCTTTGTGTCCAAATTTGTGTTGGACACGCTGTACGACACACTGTGCACATCCCCTACTGCTCGAGCCCTTTGTAGGACACGACATGGTTTTAAATGAGACAATTTTTGGTGGACACGAAGGGGCATACACTGAAAGCATGCCCCCAAAATCTCAGATAAAATGGTTCACCGCACGAGGAGAAATCAGCCCCGCATTGAATTTATACTGTGCGCATGCAATCGATGTTTCCTCTCTGATACGCACTTCGTGCGTGGACACGCGACTTCGTGGACACGACTCAGGCACCTAGACACATACCTTGACACCCCACCTAGCTACTGACACGAGCACAAGGCTTCTCGTGTCGTGTGTCATAACCTTTTGTGATCGACATGCACGCACGAGGCAGCCAATGCACTATTTTCACTTCGTGTTTCGATTTCTAGACACAATGGGACACGTGGACATTCATGACATATCCCTATGACTGTGCACTTGATTCACTATTTTATTTTGAAGGTTTATGTTGCTTTGGGGTTTCGAAGCCCATGTTTGATGTTTCCAGTGTTCCCAGTTTTAGAATATTTCGAGAATGGGTTTAAATTGTTTCTGAGATTTACATAATATTAAGTTGTTAATATGGTGTTAACTGGGATTGAACTTAACCACTATAACTACCTTTAAGTTGCTTTGAAACTGTTAACTAAATGTTTGGGGTTTTGATGTTAATTGGTTTTGGGATTGAATGCAATATATGAACAAAATTGGAATTTGGGTTTGATGAGCCTGAGTACATTTTGATAATTGAATGTTAGATCAAACCTGATATTCAATTGAGTTTGTAATGATATTTTGATATAGTAAACTGATATGAATACATGAACTAATTTTTAAATATTAACCTGAGCATAATATGGAACCTGGATAGTGGTTTGGGTTTCCTAGTAAGACTGAGAATGTATGCAAAACATGAGATTTGGTTTTATAAAACTATTTCAGTCCATGTCCCAGTCCCTCCTTCCATCTTTTTTACTGTGTCAATCCCCTTCCCCTTTCATTTTTCCCTTTCCTATATGTATGTATACATGTGGTCTATGTTTGTAATGTATATATGTAAATATGTTGTAATGAATATATGCATGCATTGTAGTGTATGGATGCATGAATGTATGTATACATATATGTTATGTATATATAATACAAGTATGCATATATGTTATGTATATGGAACACAAGTTTGCATATATGAATGATATGTATGAATGCATGTATATATGAATGCAAGTATGCATGTAATGTAGACATGAATGTATAAATGCAAGATATGAATTCATGTAGTGAAAATGAAAGCAAGTATAAATGTATGCAAAGTAAGCATGTATGATATATAATTTAGGCTATCTATGTATGTATGCATCTAGGATATGTATGTATGAATAAAAATATACAAGGTATACATGTATGTTAATGTATACATAAATGTATGTAATGAATGTATCAATACAATGTATGTATAAATGTATGTAATGAATGCATCAATACAATGTATGCATGAGTGTATGTAAAATAATGTACGTAAGTTTCTATGTAATGTATGTATTGTACCTATATGATATATAGGCCTAGTGTATAAGTGACCCTATAGGTTGTTGTTTGACTAGAGTTGACCTAGTGGACTAGAGTGTTGACAAAAGTTGACCAAGTGTTGACGTTAGCCTAGAAAGAGCTAGAAATGTCTAACCAAGAATAATTGACCATGGTTGACCTAACCCTAACTAGTTTGACCTAGTTTGACTAAGATTGACCTAATTTTACTTTTAGAGTTGACCAGAGTTGACCAAGAGTTGACTTTGGTCCAGGTTGACCTAGAAACATGTAGATGTATTGTACTCTTCAAATTATAATCCCTTTGTATACATCATAACCTATATTTCTCTTTTTAGGACATTGTAACTCCGGTACAGACATCTAATATTACACTACTCTCTTTAGAGTGTCAGGCGAGTACATTTTCTGATAGTTCTTTCTGTTTGCCATTGATTGTCAAAGAACAGAACAGTTTTATGGGAGGACTGAACTTTAATTTACAATTACAAACTCGCTTGTACAAAAAAAAGCCTAGGAACAAAACCTAGAAAAAGCAATCTAAGTACAATTGTTTAATTTGGATTCTGGGGGTTGACGGTAGAGGCTCGGGAAAGTGTTATCAACTCTGCCTTACTCATTGGACGATCGAACGCAACCTCGGCTCCGGCAAAGAAATGCTCTCTTTCTGTGTGCTTGTTGCTCTATATGTCTCTGTGTGTCTGCGCAAAGGAATAATCCCATGCTATTTATAGGATTTTGTGATGAGTGGGGTGTACAGCCACGTGGCCACATCCTTGGAACTGTGCCTTGAGAAGTGGGCGGTTGGGGATTGGTTAAGATTAATTTTTGTCTGTTTGTTGCAATAAATTTGGACAGTTATGTTGGTTGAAATAAATCTGAACCGCTATGATCTGTTGGTTGCAATAAATCCGAGTTGTTTAGACTTAGTAAACTTCTGCCACGTGTCCCAACAGCCACTATGTTGCGAGCCGTATGAAGGACTGTCCCCATGTCTGAGCCACATGAGAGAGGCCTCATAACCGAGCCGCATGAGGGTGGCCTCATAACCGAGCCACATGATGGTGGCCTCATAACCGAGCCGTATGAGGGTGGCCTCACAACCGAGCCGCATGAGAGGGCCTCATAACTGAGCCGCATGAGGGTGGCCTCATAACCGAACCACATGAGGGTGGCCTCATAACCGAGCCGCATGAAGGTCACACAGGCGATCTGTATAAAAAACTTTCTTGGAATTGGTAAACTGTGCCAACTGTCATAAAGATTTTCTCACCTTTTTATGAGCATGTTGCGTCTCTTCTTTATGTCAGAGTCATCATTGCTGTCACTTTGTGTCAGAGCCTTAATGGCCAGCTACACGGAGTAATTATGGCCAGTTGTATAGGCCTATTTCGAACCGCATAAGGCCACGTGGCTCCTTCTGAGCCGCATAAAGCTTTCTGAGCCGCATGAAGCTCTGAGGGATTTTTGAGCCGCATGAGACCCCCCAAGTTCTGAGCTGTATGGAGTTTTTGGGCCGCATAAGAATTTATTTTTCTTTTCCATGCTTCTACAAGACCCCCTTCAATGTTTTTAATTTGTAAAATTGAAATACTTTGAATAAGAAGCATGGGAATGTCCGCATAAGCTTCTGTGGCCGCATAGGCTTCTGTGGCCGCATAGACTTCACTGGCCGCATAGACTTCTTTGGCCGCATAGTCTTCTCTGGCCGCATAGACTTCTCTGGCCGTATAGTTTTCCCTGGCCGTATGCTGGTCTCTGTGCCACGTAGGCGTCTCATTAATTGCTCTTGATTTATTTTGATTTTGAAGCCGTCTTTTGGATAGGATCCCAAGAGTCGGCATTAAATATTTAGATTTGACTTGATGATTTTGAGCATTCTTTTTTGCATGAAAGGGGATAGAATCTCAAGGGTCGGCTTTATCTTCTAGGCAGCACGAAATCAGAAGCGCCTATCGGTTCACACGCCCCTGTCAGCCTATAAATATGAACAATTTTTGAAGAGAGATTCTTTACACTCTTCTTTCTTCAAGTTTTCTTACCCTAGTCGCCGTCTTTCCTTCTCCTTCGGTCATCAATGGCTCCTAAGGCTTCCTCTAGTGCTGCGGCGAAGGGCAAAGGAGTTGCCTCCTCGTCAGCGATCCCATTTCATTCCGACGTTCATCCTGCCATTGACGGTAAGAATGTTGGAAGAAAACTGCACAGATTCAAACCCTAACCATAATGGCTATGTCGCATATTTTATGCGCGAGCCTTTCTCTTTGGCATATTCTTTGTCTTCATTGAACTGTTTAAGTTCGGTGTGATGAATCCGCATATGCTGTGCTGTATGGGCCGCACGAACGTCTCATGTTCGAGCCGCATAGGGTATGCCTCATGTCCGAGCCGCATGAGAGTTGCTTCATGTCCGAGCCGCATGAGAGTTGCCTCATGACCGAGCCGCATGAAGACCCACCAAACAGAGCCACATACGCTCTTATAAACTGGGCCCCACCAAACAGAGTCGCATGAGCTCTTATGAACAGCGTCGCATGAAGTCCCATTAAACAGAGCCGCATGAGCTCTTATGATCTGGGCCGCATGAAGTCCCACCAAACAGAGCCGCATAAGCTCTTATGAACTGGGCCACATGAAGTCCCACCAAATAGAGCCGTATAAGCTCTTATGAATTGGGCCGCATGAAGTCCCACCAAACAGAGCCGCATAAGCTCTTATGAATTGGGCCGCATGAAGTCCCACCAAACAGAGCCGCATAAGCTCTTATGAATTGGGCCGCATGAAGTCCCACCAAACACAGCCACATAAGCTCTTATGAACTGGGCCGCATGAAGTCGCACCAAACAGAGCCACATAAGCTCTTAGAAACTGGGCCGCATAATAACCCACCTAACAGAGCCGCATAAGCTCAGAAAGCATTAAGTGGTTTTTCTCTGGCTATCTTTCGACTTCTTTCTTTTGTCTTTTTTCATTGAAGTTGCCAGTCAATCCTGCGGGAGAACTCTTGGTAGGTCGCGCCCAATCTGCTGTGGGTGTGAGGTTCGATCATTTGGTTGATTATGTGTCGGACCAGTTTTCCAAAGATGAACCTGAGGAGAGGCTGAAGGATATCAAAAACCAGTCCTTCTACTTTCTCACTGGCATGATGAACTCAGTAAAATTGGGGGGCTAACACCTGAATCCTGCGTTCCTTTTTGGGGATGCCCTGACTGTGAAGAACCCTAACATTTTGGATATATATAAAAGTTGGAGTTTTTCTTCTAACGGGGTGGCGATCAATATTCCTCAGATAGAACGTCACTTCCCGCTGTCGTGGTTCAACATGCTGCCAATGGACAGAAAAATGGTGGACTCCTTGACTCCGAGCCGGCAGGGGATGTTTGTAGGCGATATTCACTATAACAGAAACTTAGGGTCGGTGGTCGCGAGCAGGACGCCGGTCAGCTGCTATGTGATGGGGTTGGCCCCGGCTAGTTTCTTAAATGTGCAGGGTCCTAACTTCTGGTTCTCTCAAGCTGACACTTTCATGAACCAGCTTGCTCAGAAGGGGTCCTACCCCATGGTTGGTTGGCGCTGCTGAATTGGATGAACCCCATCCCTTCGTGGACCAACTTGACCATGTAGATTTTACGGACATACGAGAATCTCCTGCGTGAGATCGGCTTAGATCATGCCATTCAGGATCCTTTTATGGTTTGCCCATAAAAAAGAAGCTCTTCATTGCTCTTCTTGAAATATACAATCGCCGGACGGGGACCTTCTTTACACCGGAAGGGGAGATGGGACTCGCTCGCCATGAGATGCACGAGGTCTTCAGGCTACCCTAGGGAAATGAAGTCTTCGAAGCATATACCCCCACGAACAAAGAATTCGAGGAGTTAGAGCAGAGGTTCCCGGGCTTTGTTGTTGTCTACCGGGAATTGCTGTGTCACCACAGCACATGCTAGCAGATGTCGAAGAAGAAAAACGACAGCTCGGAAGGGAACCTTCCTCATACGAAGGCCTGGCTCAGCTACCTTTTTAAGCTTGGCGCCTCAGGCCGGGTTTCTCCCCGAAGTCCTTGAACCCGGGAGGAGGTACATGACCAGGTGTCGACCGCTAAGAGGGTAAAAACCACCGGCGACAGATTTGGGAGTCAATCTGATTCTTTTATTTATTTTTATCAGGATACTCAGCAATTGTCCGAGAAGGCTCTTCTGGCAAGATTTTTGATGGTATGGCTACAAAACTGCATAGTTTAGGGAGGGGATGTCTCTATTGAGAGAATCAGCCGTAACTTTATCTTTCCTGCGATGAAGCTAGTCTTCGGGGCCAGACTAGCTCTCTTTCCTGCCATGGTGTGCAGTATACATCGTGGTCTCCGCACTTTCTCATCCAAGGTCATTTCTCGTGATACGACGAAGGACTTTAAACAAATTGAGCTGTCCTATCATTATCTGATGGGGTGGCTATTGATGCACTGCCGGTCTTTGATGAGACCTGCCCAGAAGACGACGTAACTGCGGATGATGCATTCATCTTCTAGTATCGTCGCATGCCTTAGGAGTGCCGTACCATACTAGCCTGTCGAATGGCACTAGCGAGAGTGGACGGATACACCTTTTACGTGTCTGTCCCTCCTTTTACAGATAAAGAAGTGAAGGGTGTACATCTTGATGGCACTGGGCCTCCCTACCTCTTGTCCGATAAGATGCTCCTCTGGTTGTAGAACATCCGTCCTGCACACCTGGTATATCGTAACCACAACTCTGTCTTCCTGGAGCCTTACTTGCCCAGTCGGTTCTCCCGACAGTTTGGGTACAGTCAGTTGTTTTTGACAATCCTAGCTACTACCTGGGTTTTGAGGATAGTGTCCTTGACGGCATCCGGGCTTGGCTCTACTATAACCCGGTTTACACCCGTACCAGCTTCTCTGTGCCTGATGCTAGGGAGCAGGGTAAATTTTGTACATGGCGGCTCTGTACCATGTTATGGTGAACAAGCCCCCTACCGATTTTGACCCAAGTACCAGTTTTATTGTTGGTACTGGCTTGGAGGAGAAGCCGAAAGGGTCCAATATGAGGAAAAAGAAGGGGAACACAGTCGATGTGTCAGACTCGGAGTCCATCAACGTGGACGAGGAAGATGACGCTGATGACTTATCTCTTCCTCCTGCCGATGATTTGGTGGCAGACCAGCCCCCTATTGTGCCTGGTCCTTCACACAAGCGGAGCAGGCGTGAGTCTGCTGTTGGCGGCATAACTTACTCTCGAAAATGGGCTGTCGTCATGCCTCGCGGGCCAATCATTCGGGATAGAAGCGAGGATGTTGATGCTGTTTCGGAGGTGAATCGAATTACAACCATCTTTTTTAGCTTTTCTTTTCTGTACTATAATCTGATCATTCTTTTTTCTTTGTAGGCGTCAGGAGAAGTGGATTCTCGAGAGCCGACTACTGTCTCTGAAGTCGACCCGGCTCTAGCCACTTTAATTAGTGATATGAGTGCCAATCTTATTTCCGCCAGGGTTCTCCCGACGATGGCTGAGTTCCTCCCGTTGCTGACCTCTTAACCCAGGGCGATGTGGACTCTACTGAGCTAATCCCCGAGGTTACTGAATTCTAGTCGGGTGATGCTGACCCCAGTGCGTCTACCTCCGGGGCGTCTGGGGCAGAGGAACCAGGTGCATTCGGCTCAGATGTCGCAGGTGAGGAGGATACAATAGCTGTGAGCGATCCTCAGCTTTAGCAACCCTTCCCTTGTAAGCTAAGACAAGTCTTGACTAGCGAAGAGGTTTATTTCCTCTATCTTTACATCGTTTGGGTTAAGCTGATCGATGGTTGCTCCGGACATACAAGTCCTGCTCCTTCGCTGCCAATGACGGACACCATCGGGGGAGAAGTCATCGGAGGGGATCTGGTAGGAGAAAGTATGCCTCCTTCTCCTTCAACTCATATCGAGGGGCCTCCTGCCGGTTCGAGTTCGGGAGAATAGGCAATGGAATGGCCGGGACAGGAAGAAATGGTCCCTGCACCCTCTTTGATTCATGTGGCTCCGGAGGTCGACCTTTCCGTCCTATCCAGTCTCCAGATCCTTCGGGCGACGGAGGAGGAGATGGCCGCTATTCAAGCGTCCTATCGCTCGGAACTTGTTTCCCTAGTGGCAGGGGCGCCACCGGTGCATCTTCTTCAACTCTGCCAACTACACTTCCTCTGACGCCGTCTTCATCGGAAGTTCTCGATGAATCGTCGAAGGATGTGGTTAACAGTTTCTACCGCCACCTGAAGCGAGGGGTTGAGGCTGCCGTGGAGAGGGGAACATCTTTTGTATTGGCCCGTCAATGTGCTCATGGCCAGATTGAACTTCTCAGAACCCTCCCCGGTGGGGCAGGGATGGTTGATCTTTTGGAGCCCAAGTTACTAGAAGCTGATCAGCTGTTGGCTCAGTATCAAGGACTGTGGCAAGTTGATCTATCTTCAGTAATAGATCAGGAGCGTACCTTCCTTTTAACTGCCATAGAATAGGTAAGAAAGGTACGGGAGATGTCCAAGCCCGCTCTGATAAAGGACCTCCAGGATTTGTCGCTGAAGTACGATCAATTAAGCCGTAGCGAAGAGGACTGCATCGCTCGGGAAGAGGCCGCCTCTCGTGGGATAGCCGATACCAAGGGGTAGATCCTCCAGCTTTAGAGAAAATTGGTTTCTTTAGAGTCTGAGCTGCAAGCCTCACGCGAAGACAAGGAGCTAATTTTTCTGGAGACCGACAAGGTCACCCGAACCTCAGATGCCTTGGAGCATGCACTAAAGAAACTCGAAGACGGTTGGCAGGCACACGCACATATGGATGTTATAGAGAAACTGCCGCAAGAGGCTGAGCGTCAGGCCACCCTGAGAATTGTCCAAACTGAAGGATCGGCTCCGAAAATTATGTGTCGCCGAACCATGATCGGCTTTTTTTTCTTTCTTTCTTTATGTTTCTTCATCATTTTGAAATGGACGTGGTCCCAGAAAATGTAGTACTTTTGATTTAAATAAATGACTTTGTTTGCATCATCTTTTATCTGTTGTGCTTGTACTGCATCTTTGGTATTATGTGTTTGCCCCACTGGAGGACTTTCTGTGGACCTATTACCCTTGGCATACCTTGGTTTTAGGTATGGATAATAAGTTTGATAGGGATACCTAGAACAACTCCGCGGTAAGGTGGATATGGAAGTTCTTGGTATCGGGCGAAAGAATGCCATAGAACAGCTGGGTTCCAGAGGCATGAGATTATGAGAAAAGAGGCACGTGTACTGGAGAACCTAATACAGCATTTGTGGTCAACTTCGGACATTTGTGGTAAACTGTGGACATTTGTGGTCAACTGTGGACATTTGTGGTCAACTGTAGACATTTGTGGGCCTATTATCCTTGGCGTACCCTGGTATTGGGTACGGATAATAAGTCGAGAGAAAACCAACATACTTACTCAGAGGTAATGAGGACGTGGTAAATATGGGGGCTTTACAACAGAGTCTTCCTACTCAGAGGTAATGAGGACATGGCAGGAGTGGACTCTATGTAGGGTTAGTAGAACAACTCAGAGGTAATGTAGACGTGGAAGTTCTATGTAAGGGGTGGTTTGTTTTTGATGGAAGTGAAATAACTCAGAGGTGACATCGATATGGCTGTTTCGGGAATTTTATGGATCTGTTACCCTTTTTATGCACTGAAAGCACGGGTAATAGATTATGAGAAAAATGCTCTTTTAGGAAGAAAGTTTAGAGGTATGATCATACATGACTTACTACCCAGAAGATGTCATATAGATTCATTTGGAGTAACCTGAGTATAAGTTCAGCGGTACCTAAGGGTACATAACTCAACAATCTGGTTGATTCGACGAATGTCGTTTAGAAATAGTATTTCTTTAGGAACTTGCTGTTGATGGGCATCATAAGCAAGTCTCCATTTTGCTTTACGATACGGTATGCACCATTGGAGAATACTGCCTCAATGATAAATAAGCCTTCCCACTTTGGCTTGAACTTGTCGGCGGTTTTATGAGTCATAACCATCGGCCTCCGAACTGCCAAGACAAGATCGCCCACTTGGAATATTCTGAGTTTAACCTTCTTGTTGAAGGCTCCAGAGATGCGGGCTTAATAAAGCTCGATTCGCTGTTGAGCTAGCAGGTGCTTTTCATCCAAGATCTCCAACTCTTGTAGCCGACGACGGTAATTATCATCCGTCGTCAATCGGTAAGTGAGGGCGACACGGAGCGAGAGGATTTGAGACTTCAATGGGAGAACTGCCTCACTTTCATACACCAATGAGAATGGTGTACTCCCAGTGGCCATCCGGACTGTAGTACGGTATGTCCATAAGCATTCGCCAAGCTTTTTATTCCAGTCGCGTTTGTTTGAGGACATGAACTTCTTGAGAAGCCTGATTATAATTTTGTTGAATGCTTCCGCCAAACCATTAGCCGCCGGGTTATAGGGTGTTGACACAACATTTTGAATCCGATGTTTATCGCAAAACCGATAGAAGGCGTGGCTTGCGAACTGCGAACATTGTCGTAGATGATCCTTCGAGGCAGTCCAAAGTGATAGATGACGTGATGCTTGAGAAAGCTGATCACGTTTGATGTATTCACTTCTGCAAGTAGAACGGCTTCTGCCCATTTGGAGAAGTAATCCGTAATTGCCAGTATAAAACGGTATCCTCTGGACGAAGGTAGAGTGATTGGACCGATAATATCTATTCCTCAAGCCTCAAATAGCCAGGATGCCACCGTCGGATGTAGGAATTCAGATGGTTGGTATATGAAATCTGCGTGGACCTGACAAGCTTTACACTTTCTTGCATAGTCTATCGCATCTGCTACCATCGTAGGCCAGTAATAGCCCATCCAGTGAAAGCGGTCTTGTAATTTCGGGCCAGGTTGATGGGCCCCACAAATGCCGTCGTGATCTTCGCGTACCGCTTCTTTGGCCTCTATATTTGACAAACATCGAAGCAGCAGTCCATCGTAGGATCGTCGATACAGCATTTTTGTCTCAGTATCGTAGAAGAATCTGAGAGAACGTCTTCTGATAGAGGTGGCTTCTTTCGGGTTCTCCGGCAAGATGCTATAGACTGCGAAGTCAACAAATGGGAACCTCCAGTCCTGTGTCTCGTCAACCGTCAGGGCAGAATAATTCTTGACAAATTGGATGTTGTTCTTCGGACAGACCAATTTATGGCCTATTACATCCACCAAGTGGTGAGTATGATTTGGAACCGCCAAAGAAGCGGCAGTCCTGCTAAGGCATCGGCTTCAATGTTTTGGAGTCTGAGAACATGTTCTATGAAGAATAATTTCAGGGACGTAATGATAGCGATTGCTATTTGATGATAAGGGATCATGTCTTCATGGCGAACTTCATATGAATCCCGGATCTGATTGACGATTAACTTTGAATCGCCATATGCTTCTAAGTATTCTACCCCCAGTTCCTTTACAAGTCGGAGGCCGATGACCAAAGCATTGCACTCGGCCATGTTATTTGAGCAGTATTCTGTAAGGGAATATGCCTGGTTGATCACCAAGCCAGAGGGAGAAATTAGTACCACTCCGACCCCAATGACGATATTGCCCTTGGGTCTGGTTCTTGAAGCACCATCAAAGATCATTCGCCAGACGGTATTATGGGAAGTCATATTTGAATTGGCGACCTCGTCTGGAATTTCTTCGTATCTTCTGGTTGACTTCGAACCTGGATAGGCTGCTAAAAAGTCTGCCAGAGCTTGACCTTTGACAGCCTTCTTGGGGACGAAGATCATGTGGTAGGGGAACAATAGTATCACCCAGGTAGCTAGGCGAGAGCTGAGTGCTCCTGGCTTGGTCATGAGGACCCTTAAAGGGTTGACTCGTGATATGACATGTATGGTCTATCCTGTAACATAGTGTCGCATCTTCTGGATGGCGAACACCAAAACGAGACATTCATTTTCTACGGCGGTGTATCTATGCTCAGGCCCTATCATCATTCGGCTGAGATAATAGATAGCTTGTTCATGCCCTGCATCATTGTTTTGTGCTAGAAGAGCACCGAGGGAATTCTCCGTCACTCGCACATAGAGCAGAAACGGTTTTCCAGCAACCGGGGCCACCAGGACTGGGGATTCGACATATATTCTTTAATATTGTCAAAGGCGCATTGGCACTCTTCATCCCATAAAAAGGAGACGTCTTTCTTCATGAGGTGTGTGAATGGTTGACATCGCCCGGAGAGGTTAGAAATAAACCTCCTGATATAGGCTAGCCACCCTTGCAGACCTCTGAGTTCTTAAAGATTTCTCGGGGGACCCATCTCCATGATTGTCTTCGTCTTCTCAGGGTCTATATAGATTCTCTGGGCAGTAATGATAAAACCTAAGAATTTTCTACTGGATACGTCCAAGAAGGATTTGGTGGGGTTCATATTCAAGTTGTGTGCTCGCATCAGGTCGAATACTGTCCTCAGATCGTGCAGATGATCTTCCTTAGAGCGGCTTTTAACGGCGATGTCGTCGATGTAACACTCCATGGTTTTACGTAGGTGGTCTCTGAAGATGACACTCATGGCTCGTTGATATGTGGCGCCAGTATTCTTTAAACCGAAGGACATAATTGTGTAGCAGTACACACCTATCGGCGCTCGAAATGATGTATGTTTTTCGTCGTTAGGAAACATCTTGATTTGGTTGTATCTTAAGAAGCCATCCATGAACAACATGCATTCAAAGCCACATGTGTTGTCGATCATTATATCCGTAATAGGAAGAAGGAACTCATCCTAAGACATGCTTCATTCAGATTTCGGATGTCGATACAAATTCGGATCTTTCTATTCTTCTTGAGGACCGGTACTATGTTGGTGATCTAGTCTGGATATTGTTCCTCACGGATGAAGCTACTGGCTATCAGTTTGTTGACCTCAGCTTCGATAGAATTCATGATGTCTGGACAGAACCGTCGTTGCTGTTGCTTGACCAATTTTAAATCCGGATGAATGTTAAGCTTATGGAGTGCAACCTCGGGGTTTAGCCCTGGCATGTCTTCATAGCTCCCGGCGAAGACGTCAATGTATTCTCTGACGAGTTGCAAAAGCGACTTCCGCTCTTCGTCTGTCAGGCTTTTACTGACGAAGATTGGCTTCGGATAGGATTCATCGCCAAAGTCAACTTGCATGACCTCATCTTTGGTAGAAGGATCTCTCTGTTCGAAATGCTTCTCCGACTGCACATCTAGTTGATGAACCCAAGGCTCTAACTCGAGGAGCTCAGGTACATCTTTGTCTTCTTCATAGGCATCAATAAATGCCATATTGACAGACCAAACTTGCTTGAATACGTCCCCGATGCTGACATCCGAATCAGAAGTGGGTGATCCGGTCGAATGTGAATGCCAGTCACATTCCTCATCTGAGCTTTCAGGAGTTGTTGCAGTGTAACATAGCCTAGACCACGTCTGGTTTTGTTGTAGTAATCCCGTAGTTTTCCAGTCGGGACTGGCAATTGCAAAGATAATCGCCGACCGGTGCCATAGTTCAAGCCTGGCGTGGCTACCATATCATACTCTTGTTTTTGCATGAGGTACTTAGATCGGAAGTTATACAGATAAAGGGGCAGCCTTCCGGTGTCGGGTTCAAGATCAACTTCTTCTATCCTGAAGGGCTGTGGATCGTTCTTTCGGTCGAAGATGATTGGGTGATCCTCTCCCTCGACTATGAAGCAAGCGCCTTCCACGGGAGTGAGTTGGTTTGCGGTATAGACATTTGTCACTTGGGTGTGTAGGTTGGTGCCTATACCGTGTTCTGTAGCATACATTATACAAAGCTTATTGAGCTCACGGTAGTTCAAAGATAGCCCTTTATTGATAAAGTAAGGTATCTTTTCAGGTGGGATTACATCGTCAGCAGAAGGAATATTAGTGTGGGCAGCCACATACTTGGCTAGCTCTAATTCCTCTTCAGCTACCCCCTGTATCAGTGAAGACTGGGAGGATTACCTGGGCAGCTTGATCATCAGAGGCTCCACTGGTGGTGCTGAACATGGAGTCATAGGTGCACTAGCGATCCCTGGCTTAGCGCTTGGTTCTGGACGTGGAGTTGTTGGCTCACTAGCAGTCCCTGGCTTAGTGCATGGCTGTCGACTTGTCCTGGAAAGACGAATCGTTATAGACTTCACAGAAGGATTGATCTCTTCTGTTTGTCATTGGTCGGCTCTTGGCAGCCTGATTGTTAGTGGCTCCGTAGTGGGTCTCGGCCCTTGGCCGGACCTTGGCAGTCAGATTATCATATGTTCCTTTTGTGTAGTTAACATCGGGAGACTAGTTGTAGCTGTAAGAGGTACAGTTCTGCCTGGTTTGCAGGGTTGGAGATGGATTCTCAAGGGTTCCTCAGGCCCTGCAATGGCCTCCGTCTGCTCTTGAACATCCTCCTTGATCAAGTGCCTCTTTGATTTCTCATACAAGCAGGAATCCGAATAGTAGGATTCGACACCTTTAAAAGGATCAATGTCGGCAAATTCCATCTTTACGAAGCCGTACTTGTCAACATATTTGAAGCATTGGTGCAATGTGGAGGGCAGGATCATATAGTCATGTATCTACGGACGCCCCAGAAGAGTATTGTAAGAGGTATCTACGTCTATAACATAGTAGGTTACTTCTGAATGAAGGTCACCAATTTGGCACTTCAGGCGAATCTTCCTAATGGGATAGCTTCTTTCTGAATTGAAACCGCTGATGGCAGTGCTGGTAGGAGTCAGCCGATACAGAGGGATACGCAGGAGGTAAAGTAAGCTCTTCGGAATAATGCTTATCGAAGAACCGGGATCAATGTGCATCCGATCCACCTTGACGTCGTCTACGTATCCAGTATAATACAGAGGGCGATCGTACAGGTTGGTCTTGATAAGCATATCCTGCGGAGTAAACACAATATTGGGCATTGTACCTGTATAAGCGCTGTCCTAGAGATCCGCCGGCGAGCTGTCTCCTGTAAGATTGACCTGAGCCAGATATGCATCAGCATTCTGGAGTGCTTTGCTCAGTATGATGCGAACATCTTTGGAGAGTCTCAGGAGCTCATATAATGATAATTTAGTCGGTGTGTTGGCCAATTGCGCCAGAATGTCAAAATTGTGGGGCCTCTCCAGCCCATGAGGTGCGTCTTTGCGGAGCGGCTTGTCAAAGCGGGTCTCCTTTGGCTTCGGCTTATCGGTCGAGGGAGGCTGAGAAGGTCCTGGGGTATCAGCAGTGGTCGGCTGACGTTCTTCAGTCGAGTTACCCGGTATGGGTTGAGTTTGTGCACTAGATCGGGTAACGACAGTTGTCGCTTCTTCGACGTTGGCTGAGATTGTGCGGCAGGACTTAACTTTTCCGTCTTTCTTCTTGCCAGTAGAGGGTGATGCTGGCTGGGTTACTTCAGATACTAAGTTCGGGTAGACCCATATGACCTCCCCTCGTGATGTGGTGAGGGGTACCAGGCCAGCAGCCCGGTCTCGGGGAGGTGAAAGATTAGCAACCTCTATTTTTTCCCGAGGTACGGGTACTACGCCGTCTTGGGTCTTCGTCGGCGGGAAACTGTCGAATTGGACTGACACCATGTTGGCAGCGACCATCACCTCCTCGAAATCAATGGCCAGGGCCTTGGAGTCGATGAGGTTCTGGATTTACCGCTTCAATTGGAAGCAGTCTTGTATAGCATGGTGGACGTAGCGATGGTAGTGACAGTACTTGGGGCTCTCCATCTCTGCAGGTCGAGGTTCATGCCTTGGCGAGGTGAGCTAAATTCTTTCTCCTTGTAAGAGTATGTCAAAGATGGGCTTGACATGACTATCCTCGAAGGAGTAAGTCATCTGTGGCCACTACTTTTCTGCCTGCTTTGATTCGGGCTTCTGGGCTGTGTCGGCCACCATAGCCTGTTTTCCCTTGTTGTCTCGGTTGTTGGAGGAATTATCACCGTTGTTGTTGTTGGCATTAGGGCGTTTGTCCTTGTCCTTTCCATCCGAGATGTGCAATCCCAACAGGCGAGCTTTCTTCAACTTGGCCTCTGCGCTAGTAGCACTGATGATGAAAGTCTTCCAGTCCTTAAATTGACTTTCGTCCATCCAGAGGCTGATTGTGGGGAGCAGCCTCTTTTGGCAAATTTTAATTAAGGAGGAGTCCGGGTTACCGGAGGGCAACTTCATCGCGGTTTGACGAAACCGCTCAATGTAGTTCCTTGTCAGCTCCTTCTCTCCTTGAACAACGTCTATGAGGGTCGACATTGTCACAACTTGTTCCACCTCATAGAACCTCTCCAAGAATATATGTTTGAAGCCGGCGAAGGAATGGATGCAGTTGTCTGGCAAATTGTGGTACCAGTCGAATGCGACACCCTCCAATGCCCCAACGAACAATCGTGTAAGGATGGCGTCGTCAAACGGTAGATGATCTATTGTGACCTCAAAGTAGGTCACGTATCGGCTTGCAGATGTCTTTCTGTTATAAGGGTTGATGTTGAATGGTTTGTATCAAGAAGGGAAGGGGACATCTCTCCATGCCGCTGGATATGGCTGTCGTATCTTAAGGTCCTAAGAGTTTTCTCGGGCGTGAAACATTACCCGGAGCTCCTGGACTTCTCTCCTCGCCTCCCTGGCCTCTTTTGCAGCAGTGGGAGCCGACTTTCCGGGTGGATTGTCGCCCAGGGTTGGTGCGGTTGTGTTTGAGTCTACATTGACAGCGGGACCCAAGCTTGTTTGGCCCGATGTCCTTCCTTGGAGAGCCGGTAGTATCGCCTTGATCTCGTCTACCGACTTAACCAAGGTATGAAGTATGGCCTCAAGAGTGTCGAGGTGTTGCCGATCACTGGGATCGTCTTGGTCATTCTCAGTCATGAATATGGTTCTCATATGAGGAGCAGTAGAAGGAACTGTAGAAGACGTGCTCTCTGAATCGTACCTCCGAATAGAGAAGTCGTCGGGGTATGTGGGAATGTTCTTCTCTGGTTCGGACTAAGAAGAAGTGCTACCCCCTGTATAGGAGGTTGCCTCATCTTGGCACTCGTGGACATCTTCAGGGACATCAGAATCTACTACATCTGTTGGAGGGATTATCTTCCCAGGTTGATCTTCTTAGAACACCGGATTGTTGTGGATGTTCCGAAGAGTGCTACCTCCAGCTTCGGCTACCTCCAGGGATGTAGATGACGAACCTCCAAGTGTTGAAGTTTTCGTCTTTGAGCGGGTGCCTTGATAAACTCCTCCTGTGGTGGTTGTGGACAACCGCTTGGATGAGAGTTTCTTAGCCGTGCCAGTTGAGTCCATCGGGCTGGAGACATCTACTTTCTTCCCTTCCTTGCTGGTAGGGACTTTTCGGGTAGAATTACAAGAGACATAAGGAAGCACCTTGTCTCCCGAGCTTTGTTCTAGGACCGGTCCTGGCTGCTGTAGTCATTGGAAGACGGACTGTCGGTCCTCTTGTACTGCTGTCTTGTTGGAGCAGCAGTTGACAATAACTTGAGTGCAGTGATGTCCATAGAAGGACTCTCTGCACACCAAGGTTTCTTTTCTTTCCTTGCACTTGTGAAGGATCACATCACGCAAGTCAAGTGCATCTCGAGCAACCTTTACACTCGTTTTGTGGGCCCGGGAGTCCCGAGCACATTAGTATGTTGGTATCATATTTGCTCCCTGACGTAGGGCTAGTAAAAGTGCTTGCCCCTGATCATTGTTGGGAGACTCTTGAGAACCACCATGTCTGTTGGCCGCCGGGGTCTGGATACGGGTAGTTTTGTACAACTTTCCATCAGAGGCCCGTGTAACAGTCAGCGGGGCTCCCTGATGGTTAGAAGTTGGGACAGCTGACTGAGTTCAATGAGCCCGCGCTGTCCTAGACTTCTTCCTTTTAGCACCCAAGGGTGCATAGTAGGAAGAGTCCAAGCTGTGCCACACAGAGTCTGGCACATTTTCCTGGGAGCATCTGAGGTCGGGACCGCATGAGAGGCGGTCGAAGACTGAACCTGAGCCGCATAGGGCGGATGGTCTGCGGCTGGGATTGGATGCCGCATGAACCATCTTCCTGCGGCTGGGCTTGGCGGCCGCATAAGCATGCTGCATGCGGCTGAAATAGATGGCCATATGAGCGGTCTGCATATGACAGAGATTAGAAGCCGCATGAGCTTTCTATATGCGGTTGGAGCTCGTGGCCGCATAAGCCTACTCCATGCGGCTGGGATTGGTAGACGCATGAGTCTTCTCCATACGACTGAGATTGGTGGCCGCATGAGCCTTCTTGCGGATGGCGCCCTTATGGTGCTTCTTCTTGGACCGCACAGAGTTCCCATTTGCTCCCACAAGTCCAGCATCGTAGTGCTTTCCTTTGCCAGACTTGGGGACAGCAGGGTCCTCTGCGGCCTGAAGTGGGGTCGCAGGTGAGTCTTTTCCGCCGTCTTGGGCAGCAGAGAACACTTCTTCCAGAGCTTGGAGAGGAGCAACAGTTTTGGGCCTCCACTCCCTGTGGGTCTTCTTCGTACCAGCTCGCTTCTGGACCGGGCTAGCGCTCCCATCAGAGAGCATCTCTTCAAATGCTTGCTGGTCGAAACGAACAACCTGTATCTGTTGCGTGGAGCCGAGCTTGGCTGCGTCCGATTGCATTACCAACTTCTCAGCAGTGGAGAAGTTAGTCCCTAGCAGAGTCGTCATCGTTTTTGTCATTGATTGTCAAAGAACAGAATAGTTTTTTTGGAAGGACTGAACTTTAATTCACAATTACAAACTCGCTTGTACAAAAGAAAGCCTAGGAACAAAACCTAAGAAAAGCAATCTAAGTATAATTGTTTAATTTGGATTCTGGAGGGTGACGGTAGAGGCTCGGAAAAGTGTTATCAACTCTGCCTTACTCCTTGGACGATCGAACGCAACCTCGGCTCCGACGAATAAATGCTCTCTCTCTGTGTACTTGTTGCTCTATATGTCTTTGTGTGTCTGTGCAAAGGAATAATCATATGCTATTTATTGGAGTTTATGATGAGTGGGGTGTACAGCCACGTAGCCACATCCTTGTAACTGCGTCTTGAGAAGTGGGCGGTTGGGGATTGGTTAAGATTAATCTTTATCTGTTTGTTGCAATAAATCTGGACTGTTATGTTGGTTGAAATAAATTTGAACCGCTATGATCTGTTGGTTGCAATAAATCTGAGTTGTTAAGCCTTAGTCAACTTCTGCCACGTGTCCCAACAGCCACTATGTTACGAGCCGCATGAAGGACTGTCCCTATGTTTGAGCCGTATGAAGGTGGCCTCATAACCGAGCCGCATGAGGAAGGCGTCATAACCGAGCCGCATGAGGGTGGCCTCATAACCGAGCCGCATGAGGGTGGCCTCAAAATCGAGCCGCACAAGGGTGGCCTCAAAATCGAGTCGCATGAGGTGGCCTCACAACCGAGCCGCATGAGGGTGGCCTCATAATCGAGCCGCATGAGGGTGGCCTCACAACCGAGCCACATGAAGGTCACACAGGCGATCCGCATAA
The DNA here is from genome assembly GCA_029216955.1 of Iris pallida. Taxonomy (NCBI): domain Eukaryota; kingdom Viridiplantae; phylum Streptophyta; class Magnoliopsida; order Asparagales; family Iridaceae; genus Iris; species Iris pallida. The sequence goes on along the minus strand of JANAVB010006993.1, from coordinate 6,759,476 downwards.
AGAACTTTCTTGGAATTGGTGAACTGTGCCAACTATCATAAATATTTTCTCGTATTTTTATGAGCATGTCGCGTCTCTTCTTTATGTCAGAGCCATCATTGCTGTCACTTTGTGTCAGAGCATTAATGGCCAGCTGTACGGAGTAATTATGGCCAGCTGTATAGGCCTATTTCGAACCGCATAAGGCCACGTGGCTCCTTCTGAGCCGCATAAAGCTTTCTGAGCCGAATGAAGCTCTGACGGATTTTTGAGCCACATGAGACCCCCCAAGTTCTAAGCCACATGGAGTTTCTGGGCCGCATAAGAATTTATTATTCTTTTCCATGCTTCTATACTTTCATTTACTTGTCGATTACTGTATTTCAGTTCGAGTTAGTTCTATTTGATTCTCTGTTACAAACATGATTTGATATTGCTGGATCCATTACATGCGACACTCATTTATTCATATATGGCCTCCATTTCTGGAACCACTACTGGCATCACCTACTGGAATCACCCTGGAATCACTTACAGGTATCATTCATGTTCTGGCTAGACTTGTACTTATTTTCGTGTCGGATTATGGATTCACTTGTACTTATGGGCAGGGAAATATTGGAGTAGACATGTGAACATTTCCAAATATTGGAACCACTTCCTTAAAATTATACTGAAAAGATAGCCATTCCATACTTGGCCGAGTATGTGATGTGCCGTATTACCTAAAGCCGTTTATACATCGATCTCGGTATTTTAAAACACACTGTTAGTAAACTGTCTGGACTCACCCTGGAATCATTGATCACTGACTGGACTCATCTTGTACTAGATTCATCTAGTATTAGATTTTTATTGTCTGGACTAACATTGGGATTACACTTGACACATATTAGACTGTCTGGACTTATATCATGTTACTCTAGTTCAGCTAGATCTTATTTTACAGTCTTTATTGCCATGCTTCTCCTCTTGTTTAGTTATCTTACTTTCCTAGTACCTTAACTATTTTTCTACATCATTACTCGTATAAACTACCATGTTCATCAATACAACTGTCTATAACTGCTTTATAGTTCTTTGTTATTTACTTGGGATTTCAAGATGAGTTGTGCTTATTCCTGTCCTGACTGGACCTGTTAAAAATATTACAGATGCTTTTCCCGAGGACACTTGCCCTACTTACTATGGACCAGGAGATGGTTTTGCTACCTTTGGCCCCAACACTCAAGAGTGATCAGGAGACTAGCTAGTTGACTTGGTTTAGTTTTTATGTTTTAGAACTTGAATTGTAATAAGTTGAGATATTGTTTTGTTTTGAGATTGTTTGAGATTATTATTATTTAGTAGTTGGTTTTGTTATTGTTATTTAGTCTTAGTTATAAACTTTTGTGTTATCTTATCGTACTTAGACTGTGATTGAGATTTCATTATATCTATACTTGTCCTCCGTTCGGAGTTGAGATTTGATAAGTACATTATATAATTGCGTGAGTTGTTGATTATATAGTAACCTAGAACAGCGTTCTACTGCCGACACTGTGGCGTAGGCTGGACGTACCCACTTCTCGTACCCCTACACTGGATGCTGGTTATGACACATTTTTAGTGGTGGCCCATACTGCTCGAGATTATGTTGTGGTATTCGAACTAGAGTATCACTACAGTCTGCGATAGGATTGAGAGATAGGTTTTGAACGGAGAGGTACTCAATCACGGTCAGGAAAAATTCAGCTTCTATTCATGCCATCTACACATCTTACTAATTCGCCTTCTTTGAAAAAAACTATCTTCCTTTGATTATATCGATTCCTGCTCAGTATCGACTTCCTTGTTTGATCTGTCTTCAGGATGGCGGAGACATGATCACATTGCTCTGGTACAGCAGTCGCTGGAGAGGGGTTTGCCACCTCTTGTCCAGTACAGCAGGATGTTGTGACTGTAGCACCTTCTATTCCTGATCAGACAGGAACAACTGCAGCCTTTGGGGGTATGCCTCCACCTGTTCGGAGGACGACCCCAGTTATTTCTGAGGGATTTCAGCATCAGCAGCCACCTGCAGGATTGGTTCATGCTGTCCACCTGTTTTCCTTTTTGGAGAGGATTCTGGAGTCCCTCCAGCAGCAGCAGCAGCATCAGACTGCCAACTTTTGTCAGGGTATAGACGAGGCTCACCAGCTGGTCCGGACAAAAGTGGAGATGATGACCATCCAGGGGCCAGCACAAACATATTAGTGCCATCAGAGGACGTCGGGCATCCAGGAGTTTCAGAAGATGCGTCCTAGGGATTTCCTTGGTACAGAGGGCATCCACTATGCGGATGACTGGATAGAGCACATCGAGGAGATATTTCGGCTGGCAGAGATACCAGTCCAACTTCAGATAGAGATGGCAGGCAGCCAAATGTAGGACCTGGCCCGCACCTGGTACCAGACAGACCGCCGAGTGGGAACCGAAGGACAGACTTAGGCAGCCTTCAAGGAGCTGTTCAAGGAGCTGTTCTTCCCAGACGTAGCACTTAGAGGCATAAAGGCACAGTTTGAGAGCCGGGTTCAGGGGAACCAGACAGTCGGGGAATATGCTGGAGAGTTATGCTGGCTGGACAGATTCATGAGGACCTGAGCGAGAAGACGAATGCCAGGAGGTTATGTAGAGGTTTGATCGGAGAGGTTCGGTCATTGACTAAGAGTGACCGTGATGCTACTTTCACGAAGATCTTGGCAGGAGCTATGGCGGCAGAGGCTGACCTGGGGCTGAAACTGATGAGAGGTCAGAACTTTCAGGGAGCCAGTAGCAGCGGAGGCCAGGCCAAGAGGCCTCATGTACAGATTCAGCTGATGTAGGCACCAGTACGAGTACAGTGGGCACAACATCAGCTAAGAGGACAGGACCTCAAGGTGCAGACTTGTGCCTACTGCAGGAAGGCAGGGCATGTTTGGGAGTCTTGTAGGAGGAGGCTGAAGGTTTGTCTATTTTGTGGGTCTGATGCTCACAAGATGATAGATTGTCCCGCTACACCTCCCTTTGAGGGAGCTAGGCCACGTGTGGCGCCGCACCACGCCTAGCACCAGAGGGGTGGAGCTTTTGTGCTGGCGGTCGAGGAGACCGACGCTGCAGGTGATGGGTTAGCAGTTTTGTCCTTCTTGTTCTTCTTTCCCTCCTTCATGTATAATTTCTATTAGTACCTGTCAGGATATTCTTGTGATATGCTAGATAGCGTAGTTACCCTGTTCGAGACTGTGAAATCACGACCAGTAGGACTATGATTGCATGTTATCTATTGACCTTGATTGTTGGAGGTTTGACCTAGAAGGGGTACGATCATCTTAATTTCGAGGACAAAATTCTTCTAAGGATGGTAGACTTGTAACACCCACTTTTCAGAAATGAGGGTAATTTTGAACTTTCGTAATTTTAATCATTTAATAATAATATTTAAATCATATTATGATTTTTGGTGATTTTTATTCAATTTAAAACTATTTAAAATATTGAATTGTGATTATGATGGTTAACTAGTTAAACCCTTTTTTTGCTTAGCCTAGAGACTAACCATGACCAAGGGAGACTAGTCATGTGATTATAATGTTATATTACAACTTTTTAACCTAGGGGTATTTAGGTTATTTTGACAATTTTATGAAATTATAATTTATATTAATTAAATATTATGCTAATCTATTAATTAAGCCTTAACCTAGAAGTTTAACCTAATCTAGATTAATCTTGAGGTTAGAATCATGGTTAGAACATTCCTACTAAGTGCCAAGGTTAGTAATATCTAGATATTATTGTAGTAGGATATTTCCCTTAAGATATTTAAAGAAAGAAAGCCTTAGGACAAAATTGGACCAATGAATGGACTTGAAATTGGGTGGAGAAGCCTTAGCCACTCATCTACATCTAAACCTAACCCTAATTCATCTAGTGGCAGCCACAAATAGTAATCCCCCTCTCCTATAAAGTATCCTTAAGAAACCCTTGCCTCTTTTTAACATCTACAAAGAACCTTAACTTATTCTTCCCCAAATTCTCCAAATTGAGTCCAAATTGAGTCAAATCAATTTTATCATCATCTCCAACAGTAGAGGAGACTTGTGGGGGCTTGCTAGCAAGGGTTTGAAGTGATTTGACCATTGCATTTGGAGAAGAACACCTTTCCTTTCTTTATTTTTCATTGAGATATACTCTCAATAGGTAAATGCCATAAAACCTATTTAAATTTTGTTTTCTTTTCATTGATGCATGCGTATAGGTATACCCTAGCTGTAGAGTTAGTTTAGTGCAAACAAATATCCATTTAGTGTCCGTATCGGAGACATATCAGTGCTCTTTATTACGTGTTTGATGAAATGTCACAATAAACTTTTTATTGTTATTTTCAAAAACTAATTTTACAAATTTGTAGCTGTATATATATGATTTGTTATCCCCATTCTATGAGCACGAAACTATGCCATCTTCGTATCCAAATTCGTGTTGGACACGCTGTACGACACACTGTGCACATCTCCTACTGCTCGAGCCCTTTGTAGGACACGATACGGCTTCGTATGAGACAATTTTTGGTGGACACGAAGGGGCATACACTGACAGCTTGCCCCCAAAATCTCAGGTGAAATAGTTCACTGCACGAGGAGAAATCGGCCCCGCATTGAATTTACACTGTGCGCGTGCAATCGATGTTTCCTCTCTGATACGCACTTCGTGCGTGGATCCGCGACTTCGTGGACACGACTCAGGCACCTAAACACATACCTTGAAACCCCACCTAGCTACTGACATGAGCACAAGGCTCCCCGTATGTGTCGTGACCTTTTGTGATCGACACGCACGCACAAGACAGCCAATACACTGTTTTTTGATACAATATAAAATCCCTAGTTTTGATACTTCGTCTCCCAATTTCTGGACACAATAGGACACGTGGACATGCATGATATATCCCTATGACTGTACACTTGATTCACTATTTCATTTTGAAGGTTTATGTTGCTTTAGGGTTTCGAAGCCCATGTTTGATGTTTCCTGTGTTCCCAATTTTAGGATATTTCGAGAATGGGTTTAAATTTTTTCTGAGATTGACATAATTGTAAAAGCATAAAAAATATGGGGTTCATACGGATTACAAATTATCGTATATGTACTTTGGGCCACACAGGTCCGCATAAAGGAAAGCCGCATGACAGATTTAATGCCTTATGCGGCCCGTTAAAAACCAGCCGTAGAAGAAAAATATGCGGTCAAGAGAATCAGTTCACCTGGTGAAAGCTGACAAGATCTGTCAAAACTGACAATAATGACAGCTCTGACACTTTTGACAAAAAGATAAGACGTTAGACGTCACCAAAAGCAGGGTTCATACGCTTTCATGCGGCCAGAATGAGTGTTACCCAAGCCGCATGGACATTATACGGCTCAAACATATGCAGCCCAAAAGTCTCCGAACTTTATGCGGCCAAGGATTACTGTGACCCGAGCCGCATGAGCTTTATGCGGCCAAAATACAGAATCTATGCGGCTTAAATCCTTAAACTATATGTGGGCTAAGGAAGTTTGTGACTTAAGTCGCATGAGTCTCATGCGGCCCCACTTGGTCGAAAACTGAGAGACTCATGCGGCTCAAAATGATTCCTGCGACAGACACGTGGCTGGCTGGCCAAGTCTTAACTACCCAGATTTGCTTCAACAAAATCCCAACAAATTGATAGATGGCGGCCAAAGAGCGGATCTTCACGTGCTATGTGGCCTAACATACATACCATTATAAATAGCAGGGTGCTACACCCCTGCAAAAGGCTGACAACCTTCACAAGGCAATTTCTTCAAGAGCTCAAGACTGCGTCAGATAGTACACGATGTAAGACAGAGTTAATAGCACTTTCCCGAGCCTCCACCGTCACCCCCAGAATAAAAAACTAAACAATTGTACTTAGATTATTTCCTAGGATTTCTTTCTATGTTTTTCTTTGTACAAGCAAGTTTGTAATCAATTTCAGTGTTTCTGTAATAGCGGTCTTTGATTTTTCATGGCAAACACGATGGCGACTCTGCTGGGGATGTCCTTCTCCTCTGATGAGAAGCTGGTGATGCAATCTGACACGTCCAAGCTCGGTTCTATACAGTAAATGCTTATGGTTCTTTTGACCAACAAGTCTTCGAAGAAATGCTCTCTGAAGGGAGCGCAAACCCATCTCAAAGCGAGCCAACCCAAAGAGAACTCACAGGACGTCGGTGCGCAGAACTGATGCCCCCGACCAAGTCCTCGAAGAAGCTCCTTCTGCAGCCCAAGACGGTGACCAAAGCTCTCCTGCGGCTTTGCTTCCGACCGTAGAGGACCCCACTGTCCCCAAATCCAACAGAGAAAAATACTACGATGCTGAGTTTTTAGGGGCACAAGAAAAATCAATGCGGATAAAGAAAAAGCCGTATAAGAGAGATGGGCAGTCTGTCCATATGATAGCCAACTCTGGCCGCAGGCAGACAACTTATGCGGCAGCCAACTCTGGCCACAGGAAGATGGCCCATGCGGCAGCCTGCTTTGGCCGTATGAAGATAGCCCATGTGGCAGCCAGCTCTGGCCGCAAGAAGATAGCCCAATCGACAGCCAAACCTGGCCCCAGACAGGATGTTCCATGCGGCCCAGTCAAAAGCTCTATGTTCGACCGCCTTTCATACGGGCCCGACGCCACGTGGCCCATTGAGAATGCGGGATTTATTAATTTGGAATCTTTCTCCTATGTGCCTTCGGGTGCTAAGTCAAAGATGTCTAGGGCAGTGCAGGCCCAACAAGTTCAGTCAACTGTCCAAGTAGCTGATTGTCAGCGGGCCCCGTTGATTGTTACACGGGATCCTGATGAAAAGTTGTACAGAACCGCCCGCGTCCAGTCCTCCAGGGCTAACAGACAGGGTGGGTCTTTGAAGTCTCCCTTCAACGATCCAGAGCAAGTGCTTCTACTAGCCACGGATCAGGGAGCAAACATGATACCTAAGTACCCGTGCTCTCAGGATACCCGAGTTTACAAGTTTGGTACAAAGGTAGATCAGCTTGCTACCGACTTGCGTGAGGTGATTCCTCACAAACGCAAGGTGGCAGCGTTGGCATGCAACGAGTCCCTCTCGGGACGTCGTTGCACCCAAGTCATCATCAACTGTTGCTGCAACAAATCAGCAGCACCTGAAGGACAGCAGTCAATTTTCTAACAATTGCAGCAGCTAGCACCTATCCGACAACAACTCAAGAAACAGGTACAAATTTTGGGAGACGAGGAGTTTCCTCTCGCCTTTTGTAATTCAACTCAGAAGGTTCGCAAAGGAGGAAAGAAGAAAGGCTCTTCCAGCTCTGCGATCTCGGCCAGTATTGCAAGGAGACCCTCATCTGGAGGGTTGCCACCGACAACCACAGGGGGTGTCTATTTCGGCACTCGATCTAAAATGAAGCTTCCAGCACCAGGAGGTGCATCTTCGGCCTCCTTGAGAGTATATGAAGCTGGGGGTAGCAGTCCCCTCAATTTATGCGACAACACGGTGTACCAAGAGCACACATAGAGGGTAGAGATCCTCCAGAACTGCGCAACAGACTTAGATTTCCCTGAAGGCCACCACCCTCACCAAGACGATGCGGCTTCCTACACAGGGGTAGCACCCCTTCCGAGTCCGAGGAAGATGACATTCCGACATTCTTCGACGATTTCTCTGTACAAGTATACGGCACAGAGAGCACCTCTGCAATAATCCTTTCTACCTCTACCCACGTGAGGACAGTCTTTATGGCTGACGATGGTCATGAAGCGCCTTCTGACTGACAACGTCTAGAAGTACTGGAAGCCATGCTCCTATCCTTGGTCAAGTCCGTCGACAAAATCAAAGCCGCCTAGCCACCTCAACCAATGAGGATGCCCGGACAAACAAGTTTGGGACCCATAGTCAACGCGGACTCCAACATGACCGCCCTATTTTGGATGAGGATCCCTTAGGAGCATCTGTTCCTTCAGCTGCAGATGAAGCCAACGTGGCAAGGAGGGAAGTCCAGGAGCTTCGAGCAATGTTCAATGCTTGAGACTCCTTTCGGGACCTCAGAATACGACAGCCATATCCCGTTGCATGGAGAGATGTGCCTTTTTCACCACGGTACAAGCCGTTCCATATCGATCCTTATGACGGGAAAACTTCTGCTAGTCGGTACATGACTTACTTTGAAGTCACAATCGAGCACTTGCTGTATAGTGACGCCATCCTCACGCGATTATTCATCTGAGCATTGGAGGGGATCGCGTTTGACTGGTACCGCAACCTTTCCAACAACTGCATCCATTCTTTTGACGGCTTCAAGCATATGTTCCTGGAAATATTCTACGAAGTGGTGCATGATGTAGTAATGTCATCTCTCATGGACGTCATTCAGGAAGAAAGAGAGCTAACAAGGAACTATATCGAGCGGTTCCGTCAAACTGCAATGGGATTGCCCCAAGGCAATCCCAAGAGCTTCTTGATTAAAATCTGCCAGAAGAAATTGCTTCCTGCAATTAGCCTCTGGATGGGTGAAAATCAGTTTAGAAATTGGACAACCTTCATCATAAGTTCTACCAATACAGAGGCGAAGTTGAAGAAGGCTCGCCAGCTGGGATTGCACATCCCAGACGGAGACGATAAAGGTAGACGTCCTAGTTCCACCTCCAGCAGCAACAACAGTGGTGCCACCTCCAACCGGGACAATAAGGGCAAACAGGCCATGGTCGCTGATGCGACCCAGAAGCCCGAACAAAAGCAGGCGAAAGGTCCATGGCTAAAGGTGAATTACTCATTTGAAGATAGTTTTGTCAAACCTATCTTCGATATGCTCTTGCAAGGGGGTAGGATCTAGCTCCCTCCACCAAGGCATGAGCCTCAAGCGGCAGAAATAGAGGACCCAAAATATTGTCACTTCCACGGCTACGTCAATCATTCCACTCAGGACTGCTTCCAATTAAAGCGGTACATTCAGAGTCTTATCAACTCCAAAGCTCTGTCGATAGACTTTGATGGTGTTACCGTGGCGGCAAACATGTTGTCAATTCAGTTCGATGACTTTCCTCCAACAAGCACTCCAGACGGAGTAATACCTGTCCCCCGTGCAACGATGGAGGTTACTAATCTTCCACCCGTCCGGAGCTAGACATCTGGATTGGTACCTCTCACCACATCGTGAGAAGAGATCATGTGGGTGCATCCAGACTTAGTGCCCGAAGTTATCCGGGAGGTGTCATCTCCTACCAATAAGAAAAAGGACAGAAAGTCTAAATCCTGCCATACAATTTCAGCAAAGGCTAAGGAAGCTGCAGCCATTGTTACTCGATCTGGAGCACAAATCCAACCTGCATGGGATAGTTCAGTCGAAGATCCTCAACCAGCAACGTTGTCTCCCTCTGATGTTTCAAGGCCATCTCAGCCTCCATCGGCAGATAAATCCAAGCCAAAGGAAACCCGCTTCGACAGGCCATTCCGTAATCATGTACCTCAGGGACTGGAGAGACCTTACAACTTTGACATATTGGCACAATTGGCTAATACGCCGACAAAGTTGTCGTTATACGAGCTCCTAAGGCTCTCCAAGGATTTTTGTGTCGCATTAAGCGAAGCACTCCAAAATGCTGATACCTACTTAGCTCTGGTCAAACCTCCAAGGGAAGACCCGCCAGCTGATCTATAGGGCAGCGATAGCACAGATGCAATGCCCAACATCATATTTACTCCACAGGACATATTGATCAAGTCCAATTTGTATGATCGCCCTTTGTACTATACTGGATACATAGGCGACATCAAGGTGGATCGGATGCATATCGACCCGGGCTCGTCAATAAGCATCATCCCAAAAAGATTGCTCTAACTTTTTGGCATCCTTATGCACTGGCTAGCGGCGACCAATACTGCCATTAGCGATTTTAACTCGGGAAGGAGCTATTCCCTAGGGAAGATCTGAGTGAAATATCAGATTGTTGACCTGAAGACGGAGGTTACCTACTACGTCATAGAGGTAGACACACCCTACAACATCCCCTTAGGGCATTAGTGGATACATGACTATATGATTGTGCCATCCACCCTCCACCAGTGCTTCAAGTATATCAATGGGCACGACTTCGTGAAGACTGAATTCGCCAACATCGATCCCTTCAAAGGGGTTGAGTCTTATTATTCTTCGGAGGCTTGTTTATATGAAGAATCCAAGAAGTACATAACTGACAAACGGAAGACCGTCACAGGGCCAGAGGAACCCTTGATAGTTCACCTCCAGACTCGTAAACCAGGCAAAGCTGTACCCCTTGTTGCAACTGTGCATAAAAAGATGTCTGGTTCTCTCGTCCAAGCTGCGCACTTGGAACCAATGGTCATCCAACTCCTAAAGTCAAGAGCCAAAGCCCATCATAGGGCCGTTGGTGATCCGATTGCCAAAATTCATTCAAAGGCAACCGAAAGACATAAAATCCCTTGTCGAGCCAATTGTCACCCGTCTTTCCAAGACGAGCCGGCAACCCAGTGCCGATCTGACATACTCAGGCAAGCTAATATCGTAAGTTCAACCCTTGATGGTCAAGTTGCCCAAGACGGCATCCCAACCTTTGGGATCGCAGGGGGTAGCCGAAGAGGACGTAGAACTCGCCAAATACCTGGTGGCACAGAAGGATAGTCCCTCTCCTGATGATGTAATTCCCATGGACAGAGTTCCTTATTTCATCAATAAGAGGCTACAATATATATATATATATATATATATATATATATATATATATATATATATATATTACCTAAAAAAAATATATATATTACCTAAAAAAAAATATACTACCTAGAGTGTCGAGTTATGTACATCAGGTACCTCTGAACTTACACTCTGTTCTTCCCTCCCGCCCCGAAGGAACTCGTATTGTATCTTTACGAGTGACAAGTCATGTACATTGATACCTCTGAACTTTCACTTTGATATTTCGACTACCATATATCCCGCCCATATCATCTCTGTTGGGTTTTTCAAAATCTATTACCCGCACCACCAGTGCGCAGAAGGGTAATAGGTCTATAAAACTTATCCTGATCTATTTACTCGCACCATCGGTGCACAAAAAGGGTAATAGGTCCACAAAATTCCCTGAAGATAAAAACAATCACGTCCATATTACCTCTGAGTTGTTTTCCTATCCATCACAAACAAACCACCCAATACATATAACTTCCACGTTAATAATACCTCTGAGTTATTATGTGTATCCCTATTAGGCCTGCTCCTACCACGTCCTCATTACCTCTGAGTAGGAAGGCTCTACTTCAGACCCATATTTACTACGTCCTTATTACCTCTGAGTAAATATGGTGGTCTTTTCCCCACTTATTATCAGTACTCGCGTCGCCAGTACACAAAAAGGGTAATAAGTCTATAAATGTTATCTTAATCTATTACTCGCACCATCGGTGTACCAAAGAGTAGTAGGTCCACAAAATATCATTCAAATCTAATTGCTCGTATTTCCAAATGCTAAGGGCAATAGGTCTACAAAAGGTCCCCCCAGGGGGATATTCTTTATCAAAATGCTATTAAACCCTCTAGTATAAGCTCCTCAGAGTGGAGTGAATGTATCCTGCTTATTCAAAATCAGTTACATTCACAAAACTACCAAAAAAAAAGAGGGAAAGGAAAATCCACTACTCATCCGCAAAACATAACTTGATGAGAATGCCCTCCAGCTGCGCAGTTGAGTGCTCAATTCTCAGTTTAACTCGACGTTCAGCTTCCTGGGATAATCTTTTGGTGTCTTCGAGTGTAAAACCCCTAAATTTCTACTATTTCTTTATTATTAAATTTGGTACCGATTTAAAATTTTGTATTGTACGTCGTGTAGTCGTATTGTACGTCGCGCACGAAATTTTATTTTTCGTAATTGCTCGACGAGTGCGAATATGTGCGAGCATACATATTTTTAGAAAAACATTTTCTTATAGTTTCAAAATAATACATGTATTAATTTAGCTATCAAAATTTTCTAAATTTATGATTTTATTTATGTAAAGCCTTTTATTTAGAATAAATAATATTCTTAGTGCATGCATATATTTCATAAATGTTTTGCTAGTTTATTTTAAATAAAAATATAATATTAATAATTTATTATTCAAGGATATTTAAAAATATTAATGTAATTTTTGAAATTATTATTATTAGTATTTTTGGAAAATATATTTTGAAATTATTGTGGGATTTAAATCTTGATTTGAATTTGTGGATTTATTTAAATAGTTAATATTTGAAATTTGATTTATCCCATTTGATTTTGAACTAAAAATTAATTGGATTTAAATTAGATTTGTATTTGAATTTGGATTTGATTTCATTGATTTAATTTGATAATCATCTATTAGGGTTTTAAAACTATTCTAATTCATATCCAATTGGGAATTCCCACATCCTATAAATAGGCAGGTACTCCTCCAATATTTTTTTCACAATATTCCTCCAAATTCCATAACCATAGTATGCGTGCATCGTGTCCGTGTTCCCCGTCCAATTCTTATTCCATATTTTACATATACAGTTCACCTTCTTCGTGTCCACACGTCGGACACGATTTCGACACAGCAAACCCAATCCTCTATTCTAAACCCTAATCCTAATCTAAACCCTAATCGACACTCTTGGGCCGCCCTTCCTGCTGCTCGAGCCCCGCCGCACCCGCCTACGCCTCTGCCACAACCATCAAACCACTATTATCCTCACCACCATACAGCCAGTTCTCCCACAGCCACGACACCGAACGACCCCCTATTACCACCGCCCATCCGTCACTCGCCCTACCGACCTTAGCAATCCGACACCCAAATCACCACCACCGGCCAACCCGCTGTCACAACCACCACCATCAAGAAGAGTAGAAAGAAACCGAAAACTCACCTCCGTTCGTCGACACCATCCGTGCCCCACACCACAGCCGCTGACCCGCCGTGACCCCTGTCCAATTTATGCGACGGCTCGTCAGATCCGTGCCGTCGGCAGCATGCACCACCATCGCTTCACCATCTGGTCGCCGGACCCGCCAGCGCCTTCGCACGACGCCTCCCCGCGATCGAGCCCTGCTGACCCCGGCGTCCACCTAACGCCAAGCCAAGCCATCCGCCGCCACCCCTAACCTGACACCAGTCGCCGCCAGTCGTGCCAGTCCGCCGACGGACGCCGACCGAGCCCAGCCCCGAAACCCTCTTCGCCTTCCTCCGACCTGCCACCGACGATCGGGTCCCAGCTCCGACCGCGTGCTGCCCCATCATGCGAACACCGGCGAGCCGCCGCATAGGCGTCGACCCATCCCCCTCGGCGGTGGTGAGCCCTAGCCGAAAACCTAGGTAAAGCTCCTCTTCCGATCATCGCCGCCCCCATCTGTCCGGCCACCCCCATTCTCCTTTTCTCCCGCGCCTAAGCCTCCCTCCGCCGCCCGAGCAAGCCCCGCCGCCGCGTCCCAGCGCCGTGGCCGCCTTTCCCCTTCGTGAAACCCCCCTCTCTTCCTTTTCTCTCCCTCACTCCGATCTCTCCCACACCTCTCTCTCCTCGCCGTGCGCAGCTCCGCCCCGGCGAACCAGTCGTCGCCCACTCCCTCAGCTTCTCTCCCTCCTCTCTCTATTCCCTCCTTCCTAAGCAACAGAGGATTACTAATAGTGGCTGGTATTATTATTAATATTATTATTAATATTTTTATTATTATTATTATTATTATTATTATTATTACTATTATTTTTTGGTTTTGTTTTTACTTTTGTATTATATTGTTATACTACTACCATTATTATTCTCATCCATATGCTGATTTACTAATATTCTTATTTCATCCTTATTATTAATATCACACTATTTTTTTATTATTATTATTTATCAAAAACTATGATTAGTATTTTAGTGGTGTTATTGGCAAGTGTGTTTTTAAATAGTTATGCAATAATTCTTAAGGTTTTGTTTATGGAGTTTAAAAGCCCTAAATACTGTTAACTTGTTGTAAATATATATATATCTCTCCAAGCAATCTATGTTTTAAGCCATAAAAATAATTTTGCCATATTTTCCTATTTTAATCTAAAAGTTTTCTTTAATGAACTAATTTCAAGTATTTATGTAAAATATAACTACCAATAAAACATAGTTTTCAAAGTATCCTATACACTTTCAAGTAGTTACATAACATATTTTACTGAGTAAAGAATAGTTTTGGACCTAAAACAATTTCTACATATAACTTACCTATAAATATTTTTTAGATATAAAATATATTTTCAAGGGGTAATATTTTCTAAGATCATAAATATATGATTACTTATCAAATTTTCTCCGATATCCATCTATCCATGACTAAATGTTTTCTCCTATTCCCTCATCAAATTCGATCATCCTCCCATCGTCCCTAGCCAATTTGACCGTCCTGGACACGATGGAATCGTCTGTGTCACCACCCGAGGTCACCATATATAGTTGTTGAACCGAAGTCGCAGTTCGTACCATATTGATTATCACAGCACACCAGGCGCTCTACCAGGCAAGACACCTTGCCATTTACTGTTTATTTATTTTAGCTCATATTTCATGCATTATTTATTTTTTTTATGCAAAATCAACTGTGATACATGGCATAACCTGTTAGAACTTACTGTTCATTTATATTCCTGCTATGTATTATTTTTCTTACAAATTAAACCTAGATTTAAGGGACCACCTTTGTGTGTTGCATTCATGGCCTTGACACGTTGTACCACGAAGTTGTGTGTCGCATATAGAACACGGACGTGCGTGATTGGTTGGCCACCAGTACGTACAAGCCGTGCGATAGGAATAACCGCTAATAGAGGTTGCATGCTAGTTTGACTTAGCGGTTATAGAGGTTAATGTTGTGGATACAACATAGTAGGCATTGGGCGGGGAGGACAATTCCTTAGCGTATGGGCTTCGATGCACTTTCCCTTGTGACCCGGACTCTCCGCCGGAGATACGGGGTTGATGACCCATGATTACTGACGGCCACTGACGATTCTGCGAAACGTCATGCTCTTACTGATGGGGTCTCTGGTGCCCAAGGGGACTATGTCGATCCTATTCAGCCAGGGCCCATACGTAGGAAGGATTGTTCTTAACTACATTTCACTTAGAACGGTAGGCTACCTTTATCCGTTAAGTACGAGTACTTTTGGTTTGAGTACTTGTATCTGACCGTAGCTTGGAACAATAACTTGTCGCGGACTAGTTTGTCACATCTTGTCCTTGTTTGGTTGTAGGTGTGACTTACTACTTCGATGAGAAGGTATTGAACCTTGTTGGGGTCCGGATACCATATTGGATTAATAGCATGGAAAGATACGTCGCCGTGAATTAGTTTACCATCTCCTGTCCTTGTTTGGTTGGGGGATGGTACGCTCGTTCAGTAGGTACGTATTGGACCATGTTATAAATTCAATTGACTTATTTATTGAGCAATATTTATTCAGTTGATATGGCATGATATTATGTGTCTTGTTACATCCTTCTGAGGACTTAGTTATCTCTCCAGGTATGTGCTTTTGTCTTTCGCAGGTGCTCTAGCTCTAGCCGTGATCATCGTTATTTTTTTCGAGGATGATTGCACTTGGATCGTCTTCGCTTCGCTCGCCAAAATCTTTCTTTTGTTGTGTATTTCTTTTCATAGTTGGTAGTGGATTTATCTCTGCCCAACTACATGTACCAAATGACAATTTCATAGTTGATTATATGAGATCTTCTATTCATTTATTTTGTGTGGATGAGATTAGTTATGGTTCTACTGCATTTTACAGCTTATGTATTCATACGAGGGTTCTATATATTGGAGTGTACTTCGTATGTATACAGCTGGCATGTCTACGTTCCTAGTCCTATGTATTTTGGGACTAGGGCGTTACATCGAGATGCGCATGAGCCTGCCAATTTTCTTCTAATTTCTTTACTGCTCCCTCTAGAACAGCAGAGGCTCGTGCGACTTCATCAGTCTCCTTGCAGATCTTCTCTCTCTCCTGACGAGTGGCTCGGAGCTCAGTTCCCAGAGATGTTATCCTAGCTTGGAGCCGGAGGAGCTGTGCGTTAGTTTCAACCATAGCACGAGTGGTGGTATCCTCACGAGTCAAGCAAATCTCTCCCTCCTGGCTCAACTTGTCATATTTAAGGGACAACTTCTGGAGATCCTTCTCCAAAGTGGGCTTGGTCGTCTCTTGAACAGCCTTCACCTTTTCTACTACTTTTTTAAGGAAAGCATGCTCCTACTCCACCATAGCAGATATGTCAACTTACTACAGTTTTTGCAACTGGGTTATGCACTGATCAGCCTCTGCCAGCTTGTGCCCCAGGCGGACAGACGCCCCTTCTCCACCTGGGAGCGTCTTTAGAAGTTCAATCTGACAGCAGGCACAATGACTAGCAACGGCAAATGGTATTCCCCTCCTCAAATCAGCCTCGACCCTCCATTTCAAATGGCAATAAAAGCTTTCAAATGTATCCCTTGACGACTCGTCCAAATTCTCCAGAGAGGACGGCGTCGAAGGGTTAGCACCTAAGGAAGCTGAAGGCGTCTGGAAAGAAGGCACACTCGAGCTTGCTGATCCTGTTAAAAGGAAAGCAAACTCCGAGCGACGAGAATCCCATACAGCAGCAATCTCCTCTTTCGCAGCCCGAAGGAGCTGAAGGCCGGGCAGGGCAGAATGTTCAACTTCTGGGGAGGAGGCAGTTCCAATCGATCACGTATTCCCTAAAGAGGTTGAAGGAGCCGGGACATCTCTGATCAATACGGTGGAAGGCCCCTCAATTCTAGCCTGTAGGAGAGGTGGAATGCTCCTTACTTGTTCCAGGTCAGCCCCTGGATCCTCTGCTATTTTCTCCTCCGCGACCACATCTACCCCCGATAGCGGAGAGGCAGGTCATGTAGGTCCGGCACAACCAGCAATCAGCTTGACACAAAAAAGATAGAGTTGAAGCCGAAAATAACTCCTTATTGGTAAAAAAGTGATATGACTTACCAGAGGTGAAGGGCAAAGGCTGAGGCTTAGTCGGAGTTGTCTCAGTTCCTCCCACCGCTTCCACTACTCCAGTGAGGTCAGCGGCGGCTCCCGAACCATCAACGTCTATCCTTTCCGCCCCTGTTGCTCTGGGCATAGACGTAATGATATCAACACCAGCTTGTGAGGACCCCACAATTCCAGGGTTGGGACCCAAAGAGGAAACCGCATGAGCGGCATCTGGTGATAAAAAGGTTGCTTCCTTCGATGCCTGTAAAGAAAAGCCTTCAGATAAAATCCCAAGGACAACATTGGGGCTTGTCGTGAAAGAACTTAACCCCATGTTGACTTCGGTACCCCTACCCGTTTTCTCGATACCAAGCCCACGGAACCTAGCCGCAACTCGCTTTTGGGAACGAGGTCTATCAGCGACAAGAGGTTCAGGCCCACTTCGTATACATGGAGGATTCGACACAGGTGAAGGCACACGCATTGCCAAAGGACTTGTAGAGGGCTGAAGATCTTCAAAGTCGTCTTCCTCCTCCTCCGTGCCGTCAGAGTCAGAATCAGAAGCTTTTCTCTTTCCCTTCCTCGTCCTTTTACGGGAGTCCCTCAGTCGCTCCTCCAATTTCGTACCCATAATAAAACTGGTACGAGGATCAAAGTCGTTGGAAGGCGCATTCACAGATACGTGACGAAGGGCCGCCATATATGCGATATCTCTCGAAGCCTCGACGTCAGGTAAGATGAAGCTGGCCTAGGTATGAATCGCCGAATAATAGTCCCAGGCCCGGATACCATCCAAAATGCTCCCCTCAAAACCCAGGCAAGGGTTAAGGTTATCGAAATATAATCGGCCATACCCAAATTATCGAGAATACCAGCTAGGTAAGTATGGCTCTAGGTATACAACATTGCGGTTGTGGTACACCAGATGGGAGGGACGGATACTCTGTAACCAGCGAAATAATTTTTCAGACAAAGTCTGGGGCGCAATAGCACTATCAAGGTGAACACGTCCCATCTCCTCCTCAGTGAAAGACAGAACCGTCACAAAAAAGGGTATCTATACACCCGCGTGAGAGCGGCCCGGCAATCGAAAAAGCTGGTACAGTTCCAGGGTATGTCGCGATAGTGGTAGATGAAGACATCGTCACTTATCGCATTGCCTTCCGAACCAGGTCGCATCAGAGAGGGGCAATGCATCAACAACCACCCCACTATAAGATCACGAGCAATGAATTTCGACATAAAATTACAAAGACCCATATATAGATGCTGTATACCATCGCAGGAAGCAGAGCCAAATTGCCCCCAAAGACCAGCTTTACCGTCGGAAGGATTAGGTTGCAGCTAATCCTCTCAACCGCACTAGAGCACGCCGAAACGACGCAAACCCTCAACCATATCATCAGGTATCCGACCAAGATGGCCTTACCAGACAGAGGCTGAGTATCATGATAAAAATAGGTAAAAGTGTCGCTCAGGCTCCCAAATCTGTCACCAGCAGCACGTTCCCTCTTAGTACTTTGCACTTGAGCATCCACCTGCTCCAGAGATTGGGGGCTCCTAACAGCAACTCGATCAGACGCGCTAAGGCTAAATAGATAGCCAATCCAAGCCTTGATATGAGGAAGGTTCCCTTCAGAACTATCGTCCTTTTTCTTGGATATTTGTTGACAGGTGCTATGGTGACTTAGCACTTCCTGATATACGGTTAGAAATCTGGGATACCGTCGCTCTAGTTCCTCGATTTCTTTGTTCGTCGGGGTATACTCCTCATAAGCTTCATCGCCCCAGGGCAATTTAGACACACCATGCATCTCCTGAAGAGCAAGCCCCATCTCTTCACCTGGAGTAAAAAAGGTCCCCGTGTGGTAGTTGTACATCTCAAGCAATGCCATGAATAATTTTTGGTTCGTAAACAAGCCATAACAAGAGCCCCTAACGGCATAATATGGGCCAATCCATCGTAGGATGTCCTCATACTCCGCCAGAATCTAAGAAGTTAGGTTAACCAATGGAGGGGAACGATGTTGCCAGTTCAGTAATAACAGTCTCCCTACAGCGTATGACCCTTTATGAGCAATCCAATTCAAAAAGGTATCAGTCTTAGAGAAAAACATATTGGGCGTCAGTTCGTTGACGAGGCTGCCAGAAACCAGCCCAAAGATGGAGTAGCTCATTGATTCCTTCACTGCGACCACTGACCTCGTGAGGTTGTTAAAACGGATATAGCCCACGAAGATCTCCCGTTGATTCAGAGTTAGAGAACCCAACATCTTTCTCTCAAAATGTACCATATTGAAACTGGATAAGGGAAAGTGGCGCTCCATTAAGGGTATGTGAATTGCTTCCCCCTAAAAATAGAAGTCCCAACTCTCGAAAGTCTCTATGATGCTCGGGTCTGAAATAGTCAGGGCATCCCCGAATAAAAATATAGGCTTCAGATGAGTGCCGTTTAGTTGCCCGGAGTTCATCATGCTAAGTAAGAAAAAGAAGGACTGGTTTCTGATCTCCCTCACCCGGTCTTCAGGTTGATTTCGGGTAATCTGAGTCGACACATGTTCGACTATCTGGTCAAAGCTCACACCAAATGCAGATTGGACATATCCTATCAAGAGCTCCCCCGATGGATCTATGGGTAAGTTCACTGCAAAGGACAGAAAAATAAAGTTAGAAAAAGTTCATCCCATCAGCCATGCGACCTAGCCAAAATAGAACCAATGCGGCTTAAAGAATATGAGACACATACGGCTAGATCATACAGTGCTCATGTGGCACAGTCGTAAGACATTTAGGCGGCTCAGTCAGAAAGTACTCATGCGGCTCAGACATGAGGCTCTTATGAAGCACTTATGCGGCTCAGTCATGAAGTGCTCATGCGGCTCAAAACATGAGACACCTATACGGCTCAGTCATGAAGTGCTCATGTGGCTCAAAACATGAGACACTCATGCGACTCAGTCAAGAGACACTTATGCGGCACAGTTGTGCAGTATCCATGTGGATCAGTCTCGGGTCACTTATGCGATTCAGGATCGAATGTGCAACGGTTATGTGGCCCAGCCCATGAGGCCCAATCGTACAGAACACATGTGGTCCAACTGAGATAGGGCACGTATCGACCAAGCTTAAAGCACAGAAAGCGATATAGCACAGGCCCGTGCATAAAACATACGATGTGGTCATCGTCTTCCCACTGTCTTTACCTTTGATAGGAGGGTGCATGTCGGAATGAATGGAAGAAGAGTCCGTCGCTCTTGATGGAGAAGCAAGTTCCTTCCCATTGGCCACAGCACCAGTCGACTTAGAAGCTTTTGGAGCTATTGAGATAGGAAGACGAAGACGAAAGAGGAGAAGGTAAAAAAGAAAATTTTCTCTTCAAAATAACCCCTATTTATAGAGTTTCTAAAAAAGTGTCACTTCGATTCTCGAGATCATTAAAGATAACGATAACGTTTGGAGATTTTATCCCCAGTAACCGCCGAATTTATCTCAAGAGAACCCAAATCCAAAATCGAATAAAAAAAATTAAATACAGCAGTTACAGCTGGCCGGCTGATGGGGTCTCCCAGCGGCTCAAAGATGGCCCTACGGCTCAAAGATCTCTCTGCGGCCCAAAAATTCCCTGTGACTGGAAGACTCCTGCGGCCTGACATATTTTTATGCTTCTTATTCAAAGTATTCCAAATTTGTAATTTGAAAACTTTGAAGGAGGTCTTGTAGAAGTATGAAAAATATGGGGTTCATACGGATTACAAATTGTCACATATGTACTTTGAGCCAAATAGATCCGAATAAAGAAAGCCACATGACCGATTCAATCCCTTATGCGGCCCGTCGACAACCAGCCGCAGAAAAAAGATATGCGGTCAAAAGAATCAGTTCGCCTGGTGAAAAGCTGACTAGATCTGTCAAAACTAACAATAATGACAGCTCTGACACTTTTAAAATAAAGATAAGATGTGAGACGTCACCAAAAGCAGGATTCATACGCTTTCATGCGACCAGAAGGAGTGTCACCCAAGTCGCATGAACCTTATGCGGCTCAAACATATGCGGCCCCAAAGTCCCCGAACATCATACGGCCAAGGATTACTGTGACCCGAGCCGCATGAGCTTTATGCGGCCAAAATACAGAATCTATGCGGCTTAAATCCTTAAACTATATGTGGGCTAAGGAAGTTTACGACTTAAGCCGCCTGAGTCTTATGCGGCCCCACGTGGTCGAAAATTAAGAGACTTATGCGGCTCAAAATGATTCCTGCGACAGGACACGTGGTAGGCTAACCAAGTCTTAACTACCCAGATTTGCTGTAACAAAATCCCAACAAATTGACAGATGGCGGCCAAAGAGCGGGTCTTCACGTGCTATGCGGCCCAACATATATACCATTATAAATAGCAGGGTGCCACACCCCTGCAAAAGGCTGAAAACCTTCACAAGGTAATTTCTTCAAGAGCTCAAGACTGCGTCAGATAGTCCACAGAGTAAAGCAGAGTTGATAGCACTTTTCTGAGCCTCCACCGTCACCCTCCAGAATCAAAAATAAACAATTGTACTTAGATTATTTCTTAGGATTTCTTTCTAGGATCTTTTTTGTACACGCGAGTTTGTAATCAATTTCAGTGTTTCTATAATACCTGTCTTTGATTTTTCATGGCAAACAATAATATTAAGTTGTTAATATGGTGTTAACTGGGATTGAACTTAATCATTATAACTACTTTAAGTTGATTTGAAGCTGTTAACTGAATGTTTAGGGTTTTGATGTTAATTGGTTTTGGGATTTGTAAAACCCCTAAATTTCTACTAATATTTTTATTATTAAATTTGGTACCGATTTTAAATTTTGTATTGTACGTCGCGTAGTCGTATTGTACGTCACGCACGAAATTTTATTTTTCAAAATTGCTCGACAAGTGCGAATATGTGTGAGCGTATATATTTTAGAAAAACATTTTTCTTATTTTTATAGTTTCAAAATAATATATGTATTTAATTTAGCTATCAAAATTTCCTAAATTTATGATTTTATTTATGAAAAGCCTTTTATTTAGAATAAATAATATTCTTAGTGCATACACATATTTCATAAATATTTTGCTAGTTTATTTTAAATTAAAAAAATATAATTTTTGAGGTTTATTAATATTAATAATTTATTATTCAAAAAGATATCTAAAAATATTAATGTAATTTTCGAAATTATTATTATTAATATTTTTGGAAAATATATTTCAAAATTATTGTGGAGATTTAAATCCTGATTTGAATTTATGGATTTATTTAAATAGTTAATATTTGAAATTTGATTTATTCCATTTGATTTTGAACTAAAAATTTAATTAGATTTAAATTGGATTTAATTTGGATTTGGATTTATTGAATTAAATTAAATTATAGATTGAATTATCTATTTCGGGGTTTTAAACTACTCCTAATTCTTATCTAATTGGGAATTTTCACATCCTATAAAAGGCAGGTACTCCTCCAAATTTCTAACATACAAAATTTCTCCACAAATAATTCTCTATGAAGTGCGTGCACCATGTCCGTGTTCTACCATCCATATTCTTATTCCATGTTTACATATACATATATTTTCCATGTCGGACACCCCCCAACATCAATGAATTCCTAATCATAATCCTATCCCTAACCACCGACCAATCCCGACCCAGTCCTCTCCTCTAGATCACCACCCCGATGACTTTTCGTCCCACCGCCAACAACAGCCCCCATCACAACCACCACCAGAACGCTACCTCACCGGCAACTGCACAGCCATCCGAGTCAACCCCCTCGACCCTGTACCCGACTCCCCGACCCCTCGACCATCAACACCACCAAACCCATCCATTGCCACCACCAGAAATTGGAAGAAGAAGGGAAATCCCTTACCAGCGCCTTGCCGAGACAATCCGCCGACGCCGCCAAAGTCGCTGCGTCCGCAACCCCCATCCAACGCCGCAGTCCACTCTGGACCGCGCGCGCCATCCCAGGCCTAGGCCACCGCTGGCACTGCCGGCCGAGCCGCCTAACCTCCGGCCATCTCCAGGACGCGTCCGCCGTCTCTCCCCTCAAAACCTACTTCCCCCGCCCGGCCGCTCGTCACCTTGACCCGCCCCTCTTCGATCAACTCCCTCAGCGTCCACCGCCTCCGCAAAGCCGTCGGCGCTCTCCACCGCGAGCTCGTGCCACCGGAGTAGCCAGAGCCGTTTTCCTCTGGCCCGCTTCTCCGTGCGCCCGCTGCGAGCACCCGCGCGAGCTTCCTCCTTCGCCTGGAACCGCCATGTGCCCTAGCTCCGACCTTCTCCGTAAACCGTCGTCGGTGACTCCATCGCTTCCCGTCGCGCTCTCTCCTCCGGCCCGCCGTCAGCCCCACGCCGGCCGACCGTCTCCAGCAACTCCGCCGCTCCCTTCGCCGCTCCTCTCCCGCTCTCGAAATTTTCCAGCCCATTATTCTCTCTCCCCCTTTCTATTTATTTGTTGAGAACAGCAGCAGTCAGTGGACTGCTGCATTATTATATTTTTTTGTTTTTTAGTAATTATTATTATTATTATGTGAATTATTTATTATTATTATTAGGTTATATTATTTACTATTGTTATTATTATTATTATTGTTGTTGTTATTATTATTATTATTATTATTTATTATTATTATTATTATTATTAAAGTGTTTTTATTTTTGCTGTTTTTCTTTGGTCTTGTGATTTTGAAACCCTTTGAGGTATTATTATACTATTTAAATATTTTTTTAGATATTTAAATAATTAATTAGAAATATGTTGACCCATAAAAATAAAGTTTGCAAACTATGAAATAAATTCTTCGTATGTTTTTCTTCAATAATTATCTAAAAGTATTTTTAAAATTATAAAATATAGATTTTTGCCTAAACTCATATCTTCACAACGTTAGCGTTTTAGCCAAATCGATTTTTCCATATTTTCAAATATTTATCTAGAAACTATTTTTACTAATAATATATATTTTTCAAGTATTATTAGTTTTCAAAAAAAACGTATATATTATTTATTTATTTTTGATTATCCTTGACCATGACTAAATCCCATTACTCCTATCATCTCGCCAATCCTAGACCACCTTATGTCCACCCTAACTAATTTGACCCTTCTGGACTCAATGGAACTGTCTGTGCAACCACCCGAGATCACCTTGTATATTTGTTGCACCAAAGACGCAGTTCGTGCCACATTGATCATTATAGCACACCAGGCGTACTATCAGGCAAGACACCTTGGCATTTGTTGTTTATTTATTTTAGCTCATATTTCATGCATTATTTATTTTTTTTATGCAAAATAAACTGTGATACATGGCATAACCAGTTAGAACTTACTGTTCATTTATATTTCCTGCTATGTATTATTTTTCTCACATTAAACCTAGATTTAAGGGACCACCTTGTGTGTTGCATTCATTGGCCTTGACACGTTGTAACACAAAGTTGTGTGTCGCATGTAGAATACGGATGTACGTGATTGGCTGGCCACCAGTACGTACAAGCCGTGCGATAGGAATAACCGCTAATAGAGGTTGCATGCTTAGTTTGACTTAGCAGTTTTAGAGGTTTACTGTTATGGATACAACAGAGTAGGCATTGGGCGGGGAGGACAATTCCTTAGCGTATGGGCTTTGATGCACTTTCCCTTGTGACCCGGACTCTCCGTTGGAGATATGGGATTGATGACCCATGGTTACTGACGGCCACTGACGATTCTGCGGAACGTCATGCTCTTACTGATGGGGCCTCTGGTGCCCAAGGGGGACTATGCCGATCCTATTTAGCCAGGGCCCATGCGTAGGAAGGATTGTTCTTAAACTACATTTCACTTAGAACGGTTAGGCACCTTTATCCTTAGGTACGAGTACTTTTGGTTTGGGTACTTGTATCTGACCGTGGCTTGGAATAATAACTTGTTGCGGATTAGTTCATCACATCTTGTCCTCGTTTGGTTGTAGGTGTGACTTACTACTTCGATGAGAAGGTATTGAACCTTGTTGGGGTCCGGATACCATATTGGATTCATAGCATAGAAAGATACGTCGTCGTAAATTAGTTTACCATCTCCTGTCCTTGTTTGGTTGGGGGGATGGTACGCTCGTTCAATAGGTGCATATTGGACCATGTTATAATACAATTAACTTAATTATTAGAGCAATATTTATTCAGTTTATATGGCATGATATTATATGTCTTGTTACGTCCCTCTGAGGACCTGGTTATCTCTCCAGGTGTGTGATATTATCTTTTGCATGTGTTCTAGCTCTAGCCGTGATCATCGCTATTTCTTCGAGGATAATTGCATTTGGATCGTCTTCGCTTCGCTCGCCAAATTCATTTCTTTTCTTATGTATTTTTCTTTACTTGTTGGTAGTAGATTTGTCTTCGCCCAACATATTGTATCATGACATTTTTTAGTTGATTATATGATATCCTTTATTTCATTTATTTGTGTGGATGAGATTAGTTATGGTTCTACTATATTTTACAGCTTACGTATATTTATTATACGGCTGGCATGTCTACGTTCCTAGTCCTACGTATTTTGGGACTGGGGCGTTACAGGATTGAATGCAATATATATACAAAACTGGAATTTATGTTTGATGAGCCTGAGTATATTTTGATAACTGAATGTTAGATGAAACCTGATATTCAATTGAGTTTGTAATAATATTCTGATATAGTGAACTGATATGAATGCATAAACTAATTTTTGAATATTAACCTGAGCATAATATGGAACCTGGACAGTGCTTTGATTTTGCTAGTAAGACTGAGAATGAATGCAAAACCTGAGATTTGCTTTTATAAAGCTATTTCAGTCCATGTCCCAGTCCCTTCTTCCCTCTTTTTCACTGTGTCAGTCCCATTCCCCTTTTTATTTTTTCCTTTCCTATATGTATGTATACATGTGGTCTATGTTTGTAATGTATATATGTAAATATGTTGTAATGAATATATGTATGCATTGTACTGTATGGATGCATGAATGTAAATGTATGAATGTATGTATGCCTATATGTTATGTATATATAATAAAATTATGCATATATGTTATGTATATGAAATGCAAGTTTGCATATATGAATGATATGTATGAATGCATGTATATATGAATGCAAGTATACATGTAATATGGATATGAATGTATAAATGAATGATATGAATTCATGTAGTGAAAATGAAAGCAAGTATAAATGTATACAAAGTATGCATGTATGATATGTAATGTAGGTAATCCATGTATGTATGCATCAAGGATATGTATGTATGAATGAAAATATGGAAGGTATATATGTATGTTATGTATCAATGTATGCATAAATATATGTAATGAATGTATCAATACAATGTATGCATCAGTGTATGTAAAATATAATGTATGTAAGTATCTATGTAATGTATGTATTATACCTATATGGTATATATGCCTAGTATATAAGTGACCATATAGGTTATTGTTTGACTGGAGTTGACCTAGTGGACTAGAGTGTTGACTAAAGTTGACCAAGTGTTGACCTTAGCCTAGAAAGACCTAGAAATGTCTAACCTAGACTAATTGACCATGGTTGACCAAACCCTAACTATTTTGACCTAGTTTGACTAAGATTGACCTAGTTTAACTTTTATGGTTGACCAGAGTTGACCAATAGTTGACTCTAGCCCAGGTTGACCTAGAAACATGTAGATGCATTGTACTCTTCAAACTATAATCCCTTTGTATACATCATAACCTATATTGCTCTATTTAGGACATTGTGACTCCCGTACAGACATCTGATTTTATGCTACCCTCTTCAGAGTGTCAGGCGAGTAAATTTTCTGATAGTTCTTTCATTTACTTGTCGATTACTGTATTTCAGTTCTAATTAGTTCTACTTAATTCTCTATTACAAATACGATTTGATATTGCTGGATCCATTACATGCGACACTTATTTATTCATGTCTGGGCTCCATTTCTAGAACCACTACTGGCATCAACTACTGGAATCACCCTGGAATCACTTATTGGTATCATTCATGTTCTGGCTGGACTTGTACTTATTTTCATGTCAGGTTATTGATTCACTTGTACTTATGGACGGAGAAATATTGGAGTAGACTTGTGAACATTTCCAAATACTGGAACTACTCCCTTGAAATTATACTGAAAATATAGTCATTCCACACTTGGCCGAGTATACGATGTGTCGTATTACCTACAACTATTTACATATCAATCTCGGTATTTTAAAACATACTGTTAGTATATTGCCTGGACTCACCCTGGAATCATTGATCACTGACTAGACTCATCTTGTACTAGATTCATCTGGTATTAGATTTATATTGTCTGGACTCACATTGGGATTACACTTGACTCATATTATACTGTCTGGACTTATATCATGTTACTCTAGTTCAGCTATATTTTATTTTACAATTATTGCCATGCTTCACCCCTTGTTTAGTTACCTTACTTTCCTTGTACCTTAACTGTTTCTCTACATCATTACTCATATAAACTGTCATGTTCATCAATACAACTGTCTATAACTGCTTTATAGTTCTTTGTCATTTACTTGGAATTTCTAGATGAGTTGTGCTCGTTCCTGTCCTGACTGGACCTGTTGAAAATATTACAGATGCTTGCCCCGAGGACACTTCCCCTACTTACTATGGATCAGGAGATGGTTTACCTACCTTTGGCCCCAACACTCAGGAGTGATTAGAAGAACTAGCTAGTAGACTTGGTTTAGTTTTCATGTTTTAGAACTTGAATTGTAATAAGTTGAGATATTGTTTTGTTTTGAGATTGTTTGAGATTATTATTATTTAGTAGTTGGTTTTGTTATTGTTATTTAGTCTTAGTTATAAACTTCTATGTTATCTTATCGTGCTTAGACTGTGATTGAGATTTCATTATATCTATACTTGTTCTCCATTCGGAGTTGAGATTTGACAAGTACATTATATAATTGCGTGAGTTATTGATTAGATAGTTACCTAGAACATCGTTCTACCGTCGACACTGCGGCGTAGGCTGGACGTACCCACATCTCGTACCCCTATACTGGGTGCGGGTTGTGACAGCTAGGATCGTCCTGCCATATTTTCGTCCAATCTCTTGATGGTATCAACGACGGGCAGACCACTTGGTTGCCTATTTGGCGTATATAGCGGTGGACGGGGTCCGATGGGAGTATGTGTGGGCACTCCTGCTGGTGGTCTCCGGATTTGCCCCTAATACCGCGTACCTCCGCTGCGGTACGCCAAGCCAGGCTCTGCGCTCACAAGCCTTCTGAAGATCTGCCAATGATTATCTTCGCTCCTCTAACCCTCGTTGGCTCGGCTATGAGCCCCGCGGCTCCTTCCAGGGTCGGTCGTTTTGTACTCCCATCTGCTTTGATTTGTCGCATGTTTGTATGATCTCCTCTATGGGTCAGAATTGGGTCGGGCCGGGCCGCCCATGCCTATAAAGTACGGGCTAGGGTCGGTCATGGGCCAGTTTTTTAGGCCCAAAAGATTTTTGGGCTGGGTTTAATTATTATTTATAAAGGCCAAGCCCTCCGCCAGGTTTAATTATATTAGTCAGACTTTTTGGGCCATGTCGGATCGGGCCGGAGTAGCTCTATAAAAATTAATAATTTATGCGTATGTGGTTTTCGAATGGAGCATTATAATTTCACGGAGAGGTTTGAAATCTAGAGATGACGTCGATGTGGTTTACGAATAGAGCATTATGATTTTGTGGAGAGATTTGGAATCTATGTACGGTGATGAGTTGTTAAGCGAAGGAAGGATGTTTCTGAATGAAACACCTTAACAAACCCTATAGACTAGTTTGCTTGGGATATACACATTCAATCACTCTTTGGTGCCACATGTGATGTCAAATTGCAATTTGTAGGCTTTTGTTCATAATTTATGCGTATATTCAATCTTTGTATCGTTACGATCTTCGACCATTGTAAGAGAATATGATATTTTACATGATCATGTTAGTTGGGGGTTATCATTTGGGCTGGACTCGGGCTGACGTATAGTCCAAACATGTGTCGGTCGGGCCTCGGATCGGGCTCGGCCGGATGGATGCATAGCCAAAGCCCGGCCATTTACTAATATGGACGGGGTCAGGCTACCCTAATGACCGGGCTCTATCGTGCTTTGGCCCATCGGGTCGGTTGGGCTTTTCGGGCGCCCATAGACTTCGGGCCAAATGATGATAACTAATCTCCTCCCTCTCTGTATTACTATCGTCCACCCTCCGTCCGCCTCCCAAGTGCTCCCATCATCTTTCCAGCAACACCAGCTCTCCTCCCGTGTATGCTCTTGCGCCACACCGGGATCCCAACTCTTGTCGGAACTCGGGTCATCTCCTTGAGCAGTCGGCTACCATAACCCTAGATTCTGTATCTTTTTGGTCTGCATTCTATTCTTTGGTTTATATATATATATATATATATATATATATATATATATATATATATATATATATATATATATTTGGTTTATATATATATATATATATATATATATATATATATATATATATATATTGGTTTATATATATATATATTTTTTTTTTTTATTGGTTTATATATATATATATATATATATATATATATATATATATATAAACCAATATATATATATATATATATATATATATATAAACCAAATATATATATATATATATATATATATATATATATATATATATATATATATATATATATATAAACCAATATATATATATATAAAAAAAAAAATATATATATATATATATATATATATATATAACACACACACACACATATATATGGTTTACATATATATATATATATATATATATATATATATATATATATATATATATATATATATATATATATATATTAAAAAAAATATATATATATATATATATATTATATATGTGTGTGTGTGTATATATATGTTTGGAACAACGGAACTTTTTTGATGTATCTGGCACAAAATGTCGAAACCTATACAAGTAAATGCGCCAAACGCGAAAGTAAACCCAAAAATCGAAACAGAAAGAGACCGGGAGCAACAAAAAAGCCCGCCGGTCGGACAAAGACAGCGCCATCCAAAAACTTTTCGGGGCGTGAGAGCAGCGTCTGTTGATTCGGAGACACTGCCTGAGGGCTTCGCTGAACAACTGAAGGGGGTGTATTGGTGACCTTCGTACCAAAATTTGTTTCTGTTCTTCCAGAGCACCCAAATTCTAGCGGCTGCGACGATTTGATGCCCATGAGAGGAGCCCCAGCTGGCAAGGAGATCGTTTAAGCTTCCGGTGTGGAGAACCTGGCCGCAGCGATGAGAAAGGTTGGACCACAACTGAGTGGCAAGACCACTGGCGAGTAGGATGTGATCTGTTGTTTCTGATTGGTAAAAAGTGTAGCAATGGCACTTGGACGCCAAGTTGTAGCTGATGGAGGTGAGGGAGTCGTCGGTAGGTAGCTTCCGGCGGTGGGCTATCCATTTGAGGATCGACCATTTGTTGGGGATGTATGGGAGCCAAAAAGGAGCAATCAACGGTAATGGCGAGTCAGTGCCTCTTGCCGCCATCCTGGAAGAGGCCATCATGAAGGTTCCATCGGGGGTGGGGGACCACTTAAGGGTGTCGGGGGTCTCGTTGATAAAGGGTTCGGCGGGGTGGCCGCCGTGGAGGATACGGCACCAGGATGCAGAGGATCGATTGTTGGCGACGGCTGTCACGGGGTGAGAATGTTAGAAATATCTGCCTTCATGAACCTAGTCCAGATGGAGTTGTCCATTCGAAGCTTCCACCACAACTTCATTGAGCAGGCGTCGATGATGTGCGCTAATCTGGTAAAGCCAAGTCCGCCTGCATCGGTAGGTTTGGCCATAGTGTCCCAGTTGGCCCAGTGGTGCTTGTCCTTGCCGTCGAGATGTCCCCAGAAGAAGTTGGCGAAGAGGGTCTCGACCGAAGAAAGGACCTTCTTTGGGTGGAGTACACGGCCAGGGTGTAGATGGGGATAGAGGATTGGACATGCTTGATAAGGATCATCTTGCCCCCCGGGAAAAGGGTCGCATTGTGCTATCCCTCAATTTTTTTTGATTTTCTTCACCAGACCCTCGAAGATGCCTGAGTTCAATTTCCCGTACACCAGCGGGCATCCCAGGTAGGGGAACGGTGGGTGGGCGGTGGAGAAGGAGGTCAGGCTGGCGAGGGTGGTCAAGTGGCTCCGGTCGGCTTTATGGTCGGTGTAGATGACGCTTTTGTCAGCGTTAATGCGTTGGCCTGAGCATCTGGTATATTTCTCGAGCGTGCTGCACACCACCTCTACCGACCCGATGTCAACGAAAAAAATGATGAGGATGTCGTCGGCATAGGCCAAATGCGTGATAAGAGGGCAGCCCGTGGTGGTATGATAGTGATGGAAACTGGGGGTATTTGCCATGTTGTTTAGGTTTCTGCTAAGCGCTTCTGCTGCGATGATGAAGATGGTGGCGGATAGAGGGTCCCCCTGCCGGACCCCGTGGTTGGATCTGAAGAAACCGTCGTGTCACGACCCGCACCCACTGTAAGGGTACGAGAACGTCACAACGCCCAGCCTACGCCGCAGTGTCGGCGGTAGAACGCTGTCCTAGGTCAACATACATCTAGCAATATAATACTAAGCAGTAAATGAACTCAATCACAACTAAGGAAGAAGAAAGTACGATATGATATAGAACTCAAGGAAAAATCAGAAGATAGAATAGACTAGATAATATCCCAGAAAATATTCAGAGTACATGTCTCAGCTACTGAATAGGAAAGAATATATACAACTCAACATCTCTGAGCAGAAGTAAAGTCTAGCTAAACAGTCTCAAGATAACATGAAAATAAGATAAGGCCTAACTAAACTAGTCTAGGCAGTGGGGTGATGTCCTCAGCTAGAGTTGTCTCGAAGAAGGTATCCTCCCAGGCCTCCTCCTCATCCTCTATAATATTTTCAACAGGTCCAGTCAGGACAGGAGCGAGTACAGTACATCTCAACAGTTCATAGCAGGTTAGAAAACATAATCATGCAGTAAAGTAAGATACAGATACTGAAGAATGCAGTATATAAACAGAGAAAGAGAACTGTAATAGAAATATCTACTATAAGTAAAGAGCTACCAGTGACTAGTGATTTAGAGCACAAAGTCGACATGTGAACGGCTTGATTTGTATATGGCTATACTAAAGAGGCGTACATGGCTATTCTACTTTGGAAATTGTTCACATGGCTATTTATACTCCCCCGTACCCCCAACTAATACATAAGGATCCAACCAGATTATGTTATGATTCTATGTAACAGCCTCCGAAGGGTAGTAAGCCTCCGAAAGGTGATAAGCCCCCAAAGGGTGATATGCCTCCGAAAGGTGATAAGCCCCCAAAGGGTGATAAGCCTCCGAAAGGTGATAAGCCCTCAAAGGGTGATAAGCCTCCGAAAGGTGATACATAGTAGTCCCATAAATGGGATGAGGATTCAAAGAAGACTCTGTGATCATATGGGTATATGTCACAAGTGATCAAAGAACCAAAGAAGCATATGATACACTATGTAAGTGAAACGCACAGAACATAGAGTACCCGATGCTCCCTGAAGGGATAATATCTCAGAGAGGGATCCATATTATACTAATCCGTGTGACCAACGTGCCAGTATCAATTAAAGTAATTTAATGCAGGAAAATAATTCTAAGCAGGATATGAAATGATCAGAGAATGTACTCGCCTCGTGTATGAATGTCTGAAGTAAATATACTATCCGAGGAGAGGTGTCTGGCTCCTAATCAGAACAACACAAGTCACAACAAGTCTAAAATGATATAATGAAGTCCTAATATGCATTCTACATGATTCTAGGTCAATCTAGGCCAAAATCAACTCTTGGTCAACTCTGGTCAACTCTAGAAGTCAAACTAGGTCAACTATGGTCAAACTAAGTCAAACTAGTCTATACTAGTCTAACTAGGCTATTCCCAGTCTAACAAGACTACACTAGTCTGTTCTAGGCTAACACTGACACACAGGCACAACCATAGGCCATAGGCTAAGAGACTAGGCCATAGGCTAAGCCAAGTCTAACCCAACCTATAACACACCCACACAAGGCTATTCTATATCTAAAATAATACACAATTTACAATATGACTATATACTCTAATATAGGAAATCACACATTAATTTATTCATATAAACTAGTAGAAAAATCACATATTGATGTGTTATACAAAATAATTTGGAGTACATAACCCATAGGCTACATGTGTATACCATACAACATTACATGTTAATACATATATATATATGCATAGGTATAGGGAGGGGGACACATAAACATGTGTCCAAGTGTATGTGTGTGTGTGTCATGGAAATTGGGTGTGTGTCAAATAGTGAAAGTGAGAGTGACATATGGTATGTGAGAGAGAGTGTGATGCCATGTGTGTGTGTAGAGGATAGTGAGGCAATTTACATAGGTGTGTGATTGTGTGATAGATTAGAGGGTGTGTGTGATACACATTAGTGTGTAGGTTAGACACTAGGGTGTGTGAACTAGTGAGGCTTGTGTGAGTATATGGTGTCACATACAAAACAGTGAGAGAGAGAAACCATGTATGCTAGTGTGTGATACATGAGTTTATGTGATGTGAGATAGCTTGAGTGTGTGTGTGTACTAGTGAGAGTGATGTGAGAGTGTATAAGCATGTGTGTTAGGTTTTAGAGTGTGTGTGTGTTAGTGACTGGTGTGTGTGGTATGAGGGGCAAGAGTGTACATGTGGGAAATGCCAAAAATCAGTGGGTGTGTATACTAGATATATGAAATAGTGGCAAATCAGTGAAGGGGGCCACACTGCCTTAACAATTATCATCCAACCCAAAACAGCCCAGTTAAAACAACCCTAAACAGTTTTAAACAGTTCAACAATAAAGCCCAGGACAAATACATTAAAGGGACACATTAACAGTTCCTAGAGAACACAAAATTCAGTTAAAAACATTCACCAAAACCCCTGTTTCAGTCCCACATTCATTTCACAGATTTGAGCCTCAATCACAACCATAACAACCCAATTCAGTTTAATTATTAAATGTCCAGGTCAATTCATTAAGGAACACAAATATTCCAGTTCAAAGAACACAAGAAATTTCAGTTTAAACAGTCCATTAATGTATTCTCAGATTTTGAACCCAAATCTCAACAATTCAAACCCAAAATCACCCTATCACTAGATAACATATAGGTAAACAAGTTAGAAGTTTACAAACATGCAATTATCAGTGTTAATGGGTTAAAAGTTCATGACAAACTCATATTTAAAAATCTAGAAGAAAAACAGGATACAGTGATAACTCACAGTTTTCAGGAAATTATGAAAATGGAAATTACCCAACAAATTCGAACTAAAATACCCATAGATAGGTTGGTACAGTATAACCACATTATACACGTGTCATACAAGTGGTTTGTGTCCACCAAAGTGGACACAAACGTGTCCAGTACAATTAAACCCAAAATCGGGTAAACTGGGTACACATACCGGACAGCGTCGTGCGGGTGTGCACGCGTGTCGTGCAACCGACATAGGCCATCTCAGGCCTCGTGCTCGTGTCCCCAACTAGACTAGGTATAGGTGCTCGTGTCTAAGTGCCTGAAACGTGTCCTCGTGTCGCCGTGTCCGTGAACCAAAGCCGTATCAGTGGCTAAGTGCACACTGTGCGCAGAACAGTGGATTCCTCGTGCACGGACGATATCTCCCAATCCAGACCACAAAATCTTGTGAAACTTGGGGAGAGTGACGACAGACAGTGCCCCAATGTTCCCACGAAATTTTGTGTCAAGACACGCCGTGTCGTGTCCTGTGGGGACCCCGAGTAGCAGAGGATCCCCCAGGCCGCGCGCGAGGCCGTGTGCACGCGTGTCCAAACGACATGACACAAGCACGAAATCAATTCAGAGCTACAGAAATGGATAAGCGACACCAAAACATGATTTTTCATTCAAACACAAATCAAAAATAACACGAAAAGTTTCACTGTGGCATTTCCACAAACACCATGCATAGGACACTGATACGTGTCCAGATTGGACACGAAACGATACAAAAACTTAGGGTTTCCTATTCCTACTGTTAGGTTAGGTCTAGGGCTCCCTAATGATGCAAAAATCTCAGGATTCTATGGTGAATATAGGAAGTTACCTCTATGTATCAAAATCCTCCAAAAAGCTCAATGAGTGATGTTCTCCACAATGGTGAAACTCCTCCAAAGCTCCCCAAATCTGAGAACACTTGATGCCAACAGAAAGTAGGAAGAATTTAGAACCCAATGCAATTTGTTTGGGTTAAAAAGGAATTAAAATAGATTTTCTAGGGATTTTTGAAGATGGAGACTAACCTCTTCCAAAGCTTTAGAGAAAAATAATTAAAGGAGGCAAGAACAAATAGAAGAGGCATTAAATAGGGTAGGAAACCCTAGGTTGGCTGCCATAGGCTAATTAGGGTTAGGCTTGGTTCATGGTGTGGGCTTATGGGCTATTAAGCCTAAGTTATTGATTAAGGTACAACCACAAGTCATGGCTTATGACTTAAATCCTAACTTGAGTCAAATAATCAAACCATAGGTCAACTCTAGTCTAACTAGGGTTGCGTAACCTAACCAAGTCCAAACTCAACTAGGGTTAGCTCCTAGGTTGGTCTACCATGGTCATTGCTAGTCAAAGTCAACCTAGTCAACCCTCATTCAAACAATTCTAAAATAAATTCTAAAAATTCCTATAAATTCAAATAAATTATAATAAAATCAAATAACCCCAAAAATGTCTAAATACCCTAATTACATGGCTAGGCTCTATGGTAGGCAGTCTCTACTGTTTACTTGCAAAACACAATAATCACAAGTCATAAATTTAAATACTTTAAAAATAATTAAAAATCACTAAAAATCAAAATATAAAATAAATATCATTAAACAATAATTATAATTACAAAATTTCAAAATTACCCTCTTCTGAAAAACTGGGTGTTACACGTCGGCTTGCCCGTTGATGACCATGGAGAACCAAGAGCTGCTTATGGATTTGAAGATGATGTCTATCCAAGTCTCCGAGAACCCAAAGGCCCTGAACACCCAAATTATGGATTGTCAATCTTGACGATCATAGGCTTTTTTCATATCAAGTTTGATGGCAACGTTCCCTCTTGGACGGGAATTTCATGCAAGTGATCATTTTCTGAGCGAGCAGGATATTATCGGTAATATTCCGTCCAGGAACGAAGCCGCCTTGCTCCTCGAAAATAATCTTGGGAAGAAGTGTGGACATGCAGGTCGCGATGAACTTGGAGATAATTTTATGGGTGAAGGTGCATAAGCTAATCGGTTTGAAGCCTTTAAAAGTCTCCGGGTTATCTTTTTATGGATCAGGATAAGGTTGGCCTGGGAGATGGATTTGGGGTAGCTCGCGCCTTGGAAGAATGCCAACACAGCTTCGTGTAAGTCTGATCCGATGATAT
Organism: Iris pallida; assembly: GCA_029216955.1. Taxonomy (NCBI): domain Eukaryota; kingdom Viridiplantae; phylum Streptophyta; class Magnoliopsida; order Asparagales; family Iridaceae; genus Iris; species Iris pallida. The sequence continues at coordinate 6,722,931 of JANAVB010006993.1, read as the reverse complement.
CCCAATAAAAACAGAAGAAAACTCTAGAGAAACCGTCTGGCCCAGGAGCGCTGTGTTGGTCTGGGGACCATACAGCCGACTTAACTTCCTTCGGGGAGGGGGGTTAACAGTAGTATGTTCTTCTGCTCACTGATCAGGCTGGGGACCTTGGCCAGGAATGCCACATCCTTAACAACAGCCATTTTGGAGAAGAGTTTGGTGTAGAAGTTGGCGGCTGCCATGTTGATGTTTTTTGGTCTTTAAGAAGGTTGTCGTTCTCGTCAGAGATTTGGTGAAGAATGAGCTAATTTTTGCGGCCCTTGACGCAAGCGTGAAAGAAGCCAAAATTTCTATCACCCTCAGAGTCCCAGGTCAATCTGGCTTTCTACTTCTAGAATTTTGTCTCGACCTTCAGCCTAGACTTGAGAAGCGCCTTGGTAAGGTTCGGTGCGGTGTAGGCTTCTGACGAACTGTCCAATACGAACAGTATCTCAGCACGAGTGATGTCATCCTCCGCTATCTTGATTGCTTAGAAAATATTCCCAAAAGCGAGGTTGCTCCAAGACGATAAAGTACCCATGGTGGCTTTGAGCTTGGCTGCCACGCAGACGAGGGGGTCGGGGTTACTTGTCGATCTCCAGGTGGAGGCCACGATGTTCCTGAAATACGGGTGGTGGCTCCAGAAGTTCAAGAAGCGAAGAGGTTTTTTGATCTGGGTGGAGTTGCTGCTAATTTTAATTAGGAGAGGAGAATGATCCGATTCGGTTGTGTTAAGGTGAGAGAGGTTTAAGATGAGATCCAAGTCGAACAATATGTTGTCGACTAGCGCTCGATCCAAACGGGAGTATTGTCTCCGGATGCCTTCTTACATGTTACACCAGGTGAAGGCATTGCCGGAGAACGAAAGAGGGGATAAGTGGACATTGAAGATGAAAGTGTTGAAGTCGTTCATCGCCTGCTGGGGGGAGGGTGCCCCCAGATTTCTCTTCTCGACACGAGATCATGTTGAAGTCTCCAAGGCAGAGCCACGGAAGGTTATTGAGGTGTTGTTGGGTGTCCATGAGGGTGTTCCAAAGGATCTTGTGCTCGGAGAGGTCGCAACTACAGTGAACAGCAGAGATAAGGGCTCGGGGCTTAAGGGAGGGGTGCTCCACCCAGCAAGAAAGTGCCTGTTTGGGGTCGTTCAAGATACCGAATCTGCATTCGACGATGAAGAGGATCCAGATATCGTGGCACCCGGCGACAGCGGACGGTAAGCCGAGTTGAAGTTTGATGGATTTGAGTTTTCTTTGGGGATTTTAGGTTCAATAATGATCAAAATATTGATTTGGTGGGTTTTTTTTAGGCTTATTATTCTTCTCATGGTAGGTTTGTTGGCCAGCCCTCTAACATTCTACAAGTGTATGTTAGGTATTGGAGTGTTTGTGGAGGGGGTGGGTGTTGAGCTTTGTGGCCGACCGAATGGTCATGGCCGTGGGCTCTAGGGCATATTTTTTCTTCTTGTTGAGGGGGTTTTTGAGGGCTCTCGATGGTGCTGCTATGGCGTCGTCCGTCGATTCTGATGTGCCGAGAGCAGAGTGCCCGGTTACCTACCTCGGGAGGAGACAACTTTTTTGTCTATTTCGACTAGAGCGCAAAGAGGGTTGTTGGGGTCCAGGAAACTCGCTTCTATGGCTTGCTGAATCCTATCAGCCGGGACTATGCTCAGCATCGTCGGGTCATTCACGAAAACACTTCAGGGGATAAGAGGGGGTATCGATGAAGCGGGAGGGGCTGGGTGGATGATCAAAGCCATCTGATTCTCTCCTTCGCTGCTCGGAGAAGTGTCGTTGGTCAGGTGCAGATCGACGGACTTCTCGCAGACCTCGGGAGGGATCAAGCCGGATTGGGGTCTCTCCCAGATAGTGTTAAGCGGGGTGGTGTTGAGGATGTGAAACTGGTTGTTGAGTAAGATGCCCGGGGTCTCAAAGGCGCGATGGTCTTCTCCGAAGGGTGCGGGATCGGGGGCTGGGAGAGCTGTCGCTGTCTACGAAGTGGGAGTGAGAATTACGGAGGGGGAGAATGGGGGTTGGGGAAATAATTTGTGTTGTCTTCTGGGATCGCGGCTTACGGGGGGCTTTCATCTTAAGCTCCGGGTGGGCCTTGAAATAATGCCTTGTGAGGTGGCCTCTGGACTGGCAGTGCCTGCAGAAGATTACGTTGTTGTCATACTCCAGAGCCTGGAAGTGTGACTGTCCCCCGAGGTTGATCTGAATCTAGGTGGTGGGGGTCTGAGGAATGGTCGAGCTCCACGCAGATATTTACGTAGTTTCCTTTGGAGAGGGTGCTGGTTTCTTCGGCGATGGCCACCAGGGATCCGAAAGAGCTAGCGATTCTTTTTAGTGCTGCGGGGTCAAAGAAGACTAAGGGGAGGTTTGGGAGGGTGATCCACGTCGTGATGATCGAAGAGTCGACAGTAGGGCTGAAATCGGGGGACCATTTCACGATCTTGACACTGTGGGTTCCGAAGTTGGTGGTGCCTTTGGCCCAGACTAAAGAGTAGTCGGAGTCTAAGAAAATGTGGAGAAGCAGGTATTTAGGGTCCAGCGGGATGATCTTGTAGGCGGAGGCAAGCCCCCAACCTGCGATCGCCTCTTGAGCGATGGTGATCTTGGGGCACCCTGAGGGGAACTTCAACACGAACGTCCTTACAAAGCTGGCCGAAAGAGAGAATATCTCTGCAGAGAATGGGAAACAAATGGTTTGCCTGTCGAATGGGATCGGGAGTTCGATGTCGGGCAGCGTGGTGTCTTCGGTCGGAGGAGAGAACTACGTCCCGCGATCTGGCCTCAGAATCTCTACAAAATACTTCACAGTACAAGCAAGCAGGGGGGAAGGCTGCTGTCCTGACGGGGCAGTTGACCCCTCGGGGGTTGAACTACCGGAAGAGGACCCGGGGATAATAGGTGCATGGGTCGCGGGGGTGTGGGCGCATGTCCACCTTTTGGTGGCTCGTCCACGGAAGGTTCGACGCATGCGCCCAGTTCGGGGCGAATGGGCACATGGCCTCCGGCAGAAGAGGTAGAGGGCGCCTGGCTCATAGCCCCCAGGGACTGACCGGTCGCAATTGGAGGAACTATGGCCTCCGGTAGAAGGAGTGTGGCACATAGCCTCTAGGGGCTGTCCAGCCGCAACATAGTTTGGCACCGGATCTATGCGCCGTAAAGCAGAGAAGGGCGCATGCTTTAGAGCGGCATCACTGCCCGGAGAGGTGGAAGCATATGCACCAGTGAGGTGCGCATAGCCCCCCGTACAAGGAAACAGGGGCACATAGCGGAGGAGATGTGCTAGGCCGACTGAGGGTGTATAGCTGCCCGGTTGGAAAGAGGGCGCATGGTTCCTCCCGGAAGGAGGCGTAGGCACATAGGGAACATCCTTGGAGGGAAATTTGAAATTTGAACTTGCTGGGCGGGAACCGTTCGAACCCGGGCCTGCTAGCTCGACGACTGCCCTACTCTTCAGTCTAAGCCGGAGGGGAGTGCCACAGGGGGCCATCGGGGAACGGGGCCACCGGAGTGGTGGAGAGGCAACGCACGGGGGTGGCAGGGTGGTGGGTCCCTGCTGCAGCCATCGACGAAGCCGGCCTGAGGCCGAGGGAGGGCTCGACGACCAGACTGAGGGTCAGGGGTGGCCACCCCGGCGAGGGTGATGTTGACCAGGGTGAGCTGATCGCTCGTCCAAGCTATGGACGGTCGTGCCATCTTCGGGGCATTCTCGTCGTGATCGGCCGGAGAAGAGGCCGAGGGGGGCGAGCATCCAATTCGAGCAACGCCGGAGAAGAAAAGGGGGCGGGTGCCAGCGAGCTTATGGAGCTCTGTCCCGACCCATGAGCAGACGGAGGGGAGGGGAGTCATGGAGCCATGGGAGCACGAAAAGGGGAAGTATGTAACATGATTCTTATTTTAGTTCAACCTTTCCGAAAGTGCATCGATCCCATGTTTGAGAAGTTGTCGCAGCGGAACATAGGTCAATCTCCCTGAAATAACCAATTCCTTTCTATTGAACACCAGCACAGATATAGCCAAGTATATTGGCGATAAATACGACACCTGGACAAATTTTAATCTATATAAACTAGATAAGAGGTGTCAAATTCTAATTTATATAACTTAGATGATAAAAGATTGGCAAAAAATCAATGTTCATCCCTTTGTCTTAATAGGTCCAACCTTCTTACCTCTCAAGAAGATGTTGGAGTCCAGTCTGAATTTGGTAGCAACATATTTGTGGAATCCAAATCTAATTAAATATTTGATTTAATTTTATTAGATTTGGATGTCCATATTTGGTGTTGTGCTATTTTAGATATAACATGATTCTTATTTTAGGAAATCCTATTATGATTTAAATAGGATAATTAATGGGCTGTTTTAGGTGTAATAGGATTCTTATTTGAGCGCTTCCTATTTAAGAAATTATATTATAACCTAAAATAGGATTTTTTATCATATATATATAAATACGGGGTGAGGGTAGAGGCACAAAGAATAAGCACAAAGCACAAACTGGAGATTCGGGGTGCTCGTCCACAAGGAAATCTAAGAGAAAGTCTGTACTTTGCTCTTAGGACTTCACCATCCAAGACAGAAGGAAGAAGAATATCTAATCGAGAAGTCGTCTGCTTCGGTTAAGGAGATTGCTATGGGTTGGTGAGTGATCTCAATTGTAATCTTCTATTTTTCTTCTTGGGAGTGGTGAGGAGGTTGAACCTATTAGGGTAAAGGGTTCAATATTAGTTTATGTCAATCTTATAATTTTCACCTGAGTTATAAAGTTTAGGATTTGTCCAGGTGACGTACGTCTCCTCCATATACTTATCTTCATCTTATGCTTGGTGTTTGCTAGACGGGGGTTGGTTTTGATAAGGTGGGTTGGCAAACGCTTTCACACACGTCCAACAATTGGTATCAAAGTGAAGGTTCGGTTCATTCTGGTCTAATACCCAATAATTGGTATAAGAGCTTTAGATATTATGGCAACCATGTCTATGGAGCAGATGAACACTCGTATGATCACCCTTACAGGAGAAAACTGGGCGATTTGGAAGCCGATGATGTAGGATCTACTCTGGTATAAGGACTTACATGGTCCGTTGGAGGGTGACAGCACAAAACCAACAGACAAAGCTGCTGAAGACTGAAAATGACTGGTGTAGAAGCATGAAAAATATTGCTTTTAGTCCTACATCGGAATGGAGAAGAAGAAAGGGCTCACTCTATTCTATAAATAGAGCCCCCTTGCCTCCTTTGAAAAGGGCACCAACTTCCCTTCCCTCCTTCCAACTTAGACTCTTCCTACAACGCACCTTCAGGTGCTAAGTCGAAGAAGTCTAGGACAGTGCGGGCTCAACAAGCTCAGTCAACTGTCCAAGCTGCTAACCGTCAGCCGGCACCATTAACTGTTATACGGGCTCCTGATGGAAAGTTATACAGAACCACCCACGTCCAGTCCTCCAGGGCTAACAGACATGGTGTGCCTCAGAAGTCTTCCTACAATGATCGAGCGCAGTATTTTACTAGTCTCAGATCAGGAAGCAAATATGATGGTCCCAAAAGTCTTCCTACAACAATCGAGAGCAAGTACTTTTACTAGCCTCAGATCAGGGAGCAAATATGATACATACGCACCTGGGCGCTCGGGATACCTAGGCCCATAAAACAGATGCAAAGGTAGATCAATCTTCTCTCGACTTGCGAGAGGTGGTCATTCACAAATACAAGAAGAGAGAAACAACCTTGGCGTGCAATAAGCCCTTTCCAGGACATCACTATACCCAAGCTATCATCAACTGCCGCTGCTACAAGACAGTAGCTCCACTATCAAGGCAGTCTGTGTTCTAGCGACTGCGACCTACTACGCCTTTTGAACATCATCTCGAAAATACGATACCAATTGAAGACGTTGTAGCGGCCTGCTCTCAACTAGATGCATTACTCAGATGTCTCAGTCAGGCGCATGGTCTCAGTCAAGCGCATCACAATCTTCTGAAGGAGTCCACCGTCAAATCTTCTTCGAACAGGGAGATCCATAATCCGCAGTGCCAATACTCGCCAAGGAGGAGGTTCGGTCAAATTCATTTTTTTTGAGAAGTCAAGAGGAAGACAAACAAAACTCTCTCAAATCGCAACATTCGGCACAGCAACTTCTCCTAGGGCCCCCATACCCATCCAGCCAGAAGATATCCTTCATGCGGCTTAGTCAGGAAACATTTCTCATACGGCTCGGTCATGAGATGTCCTTCATGTGGCTCGGTCAGAAGGCATTCCTCATGCAGCTCGGTTATGGGACATTTCTCATACGGTTCGGTCATGAGATATTTCTAATACGGCTCTGTCATAAGACGTCCTTCATGCGGCTCGGTAATGAGATATTCCCTCATGCGGCTCGGTCATAAGACGTCCTTCATGTGGCTCAGTCATGAAACATTCCTTCATGTGGCTCGGTCATGAGACATTACTTGATGCGGCTCGATCATGAGACATTCTTTCATACGGCTCAGCCATGAGACATTCCTTATGCGACTCGACCAGAAGACATCCTTCATGCGGCTCGCCACAGAAGATTAGTTGATGCACGTGACAAGTTGACCAAGTCTCAACTGTTCAGATTTGCTACAATGATAAATCACAACAAATCCTAACAAATCCCCAGCTATCAGTCACAGACCGAGTCTCGAGGCATGATTACGGCCATGCGGCCCGGGGATTTTCCACGTGGTCATCTATGTGGCTCAAAATATCTTTCATCCCAAAATTACTATAAATAGCAGGATGCCACACCCCTGCAAGAGGGCTGTCGATCCAAGGCTGGCAACCTTCAAGAGAAAATCAATTTCTTCACGAGCTATAGACTGCATCAAATAGTCCACGGAGTAAGGCAGAGCTGATAGCACTTTTTCGAGCCTCCACCGTCACCCTCCAAAATCAAAACTAAACAATTGTACTGAGATTGTTTCCTAGGATTTTTATTGTACAAGCAAGTTTACAATCAATATCAGTATTCTTTAATACCTGTCGTTGATTTTTTTATGGAAAACACGATGGCAACTCTGCTGGGGACATCCTTCTCTTTCGATAAGAAGTTGGTGACGCAATCTAACGCGTCCAAGCTCGGCTCTATACAGCAGATGCTTGTGTTTCGTTTTGACCAACAAGCCTTCGAAGAATTGCTCTCTGAAGGGAGCGCCAGCCCATCTCAGAAGCGAGCCAACCTAAAAAGGACTCGCAAGGCGTCGATACACAAAATTTTTGCCCCCGACCAAGTTCTCGAAGAAGCTCCTTCTACAGCCCAAGACGGTGACCAGAACTCTCCTGCGGCTTTGTTTTCGACCGCGGAGGACCCCCACTGTCCCCAAATCTAGAAGAGGAAAATACTATGATGCTGAGTTTTTAGGGGCACAAGGGAAATCTATGCGGACAAAGAAGAAGCCACATAGAGGAGATCGACAGTCTGTCCATGCGGCAGCTAACTCTGGCCGCAGGCAGCCAACTCATGCAGCAGCCAACTCTGGCCGCAGGAAGATGAACCATGCGGCAACCAGCTCTAGCTGTAAGAAGATGGTCCATGCGACGACCAATCTTGGCCTCAAATAGGACGTCTCATGCAGCCCTGTCGGAAGCTCTGTGTTTGACCGCTTCTCATGTGGGCCCAGTGCCATGGAGCTCACTGAGGATGCAGGATGTATCAATTTGGACTCCTTTTACTATGCGCCTTTGGGTACTAAGTCAAAAAAGTCTAGGGCAGTGCGGGCCCAGCCAGCCCAGTCAACTTTCCAAGTTGCTGACTGTCAGCGGGCCTCGTTGACTGTTACACGGGCTCCTAACAGAAAGTTGTACAGAACCACCTGCGTCCAGTCCCCCAGGGCTAACGGACAGGGTGGATCTTTAAAGTCTCCCTCTAAAGATCCAGAGCAAGTACTTTTACTAGCCACGGATCAGGGAGCAAACATGATACCTAAGCACCCATGCGCTCGGGACTCCCGAGTTCACAAGTTTGGTACAAAGGTAGACCAGCTTTCTACCGACTTACGTGACGTGATTACTTACAAACGCAAGGCGGAAGCGTTAGCATGCAATGAGTCCCTCTCGAGGCGTCGTTGCACCTAAGTCATCATCAACTACTGCTGCAACGGATCAGCAGCACCTGAAAATCGACAGTCGATTTTCCAGCGACTACAGCAGCCAGCACCTATCCGACAACAACTCAAAAAATAGGTACAAATTCCAGAGTACGAGGAGTTTCCTTTTGCCTTCTGTAATTTAACTCAAAAAGTTTCTCCTGGCAAGGGAGAAAAGAAGACAGGCTCTTTTTGTCCGACCATCTCGGCCAGTATTGCAAGGAGACCCTCATCTGGGGGGTTCCTATCAACCACATGGGGTGTCTATTTAGGCACTCGATCCAAAAATAAGCTTCTGGCACCCGAGGGTGCACCTTCGACCTCCTTGAGAGTAGATGAAGCTGAGGGTAGCAGTCTCCTCAATGTGTGCGACAATCCGGTGTACCAAGAGCACATACAAGGGGTAGAAGTCCTTCAGAACTGTACAATAGTCCCAGATTTCCCTGAGGCCTACCACCCTCTCCAGGACGATGCGGCTTCCTGCACAAGGGGCAGCACCCCTTCCGTGTCCGAGGAAGATGACATTTTAACATTTCCCGACGACTTCTCTATACAAGGGTACGACACTGAGAGTACCTCTGCCACAATCCCTTCCACATCTACGTACGTGAGGACAGTCTTTATGGCTGACGATGATCATGAAGTGCCTTCTGACCGACAACGGCTAGAAGTACTAGAAGCTATACTTCTGTCCTTGGTCAAATCCGTGGACGAGATCAAAGCCGCCATGCCAACTCAACCAGCGAGGACGCCCAGACAAACAAGCTTGGGACCCGTAGTCAACGCGAACTCCAACACGACTGTCCCTCCTTTAGGTGATGATCCCATAGAAGCATCTGTTCCTTCAGCTACAGATGAAGCAAAGGAGGCAAGAAGGGAAGTCCAGGAGCTTCGAGCAATATTCAATGCCCGATATTCTTCTCGGGATCTCAGTATACGGTAGCCATATCTTAGTGGATGTTGAGACGTACCTTTTCCAGCATGGTACAAACTATTCCATATCGATTCCTATGATGAAAAGACCTCTGGTAGCCGGTACATGACTTACTTTGAAGTCATAACCGACCACTTGCCGCACAGTGACGCCATCCTCATACGACTATTCATCGGAGCATTGGAGGGGATCGCGTTCGACTGGTACCGCAACCTTCCCGACAACTGTATTCACTCTTTTAACGGCTTCAAACGCATATTCCTGGAAAGATTTTACGAAGTGGGGCATGACGTAACGATGTCGTCTCTCGTGGACATCGTTCAGGGAGAGAGGAAGCTAACGAGGAACTACATCGAGCGGTTCTGCCAAACCGCAATGAGATTGCCCCAAGGCAATCCCGAGAGCTCCGTGATTAAAATCTGTCTGAAGAAGCTGCTCCCTGCAATTAGCCTCTGGATGGGCGACAATCAGTTCAGGGATTGAACAACCTTCATCATAAGCGCTACCAACACAGAAAGCTCGCCAGTTGGGATTACACATCCCAGATGGAGAAGACAAGGGCAGACGTCCTGGTCCCACCTCCAGCAACAACAACAATGGCGCCACCACCAACCGGGATAATAAGGGTAAATAGGCCATGGTCACTGATGCGACTCAGAAGCTCGAACAAAAATAGGCGAAAGGTCAGTGGCCCAAGGCCAATTACTCATTTGAAGATAGTCATGTCAAACCTATCTTCGATATGCTCTTGCAAGGGTGTAGGATCCAGCTCCCTCCACCAAGGCGCGAGCCCCGAGCAGCAAAAATGGAGGACCCAAAGTATTGTCACTTCTACCGCTATGTTCATTATTCCACTCATGATTGTTTCAAATTGAAGCGGTACATTCAGAGTCTCATCGACTCCAAATCTCTGTCGATAGATTTTGAAGAGGTTACCGTGGCGGTAAACATGGTGTCTATTCAGTTCGACGACTTTTCTCCGACAAGCACTCCAAACAGGGTCTTACTTGTCCCTCGGACAACGATGGAGGTTACTAATCTTCCATCCGTCCGGAGCCAAACATCTGGATTGGTACCTCTCACCACCTCGGGAGGAGAAATCATGTGGGTGCATCCAGACTTAGTGCCCGAAGTTACCCAGGGGGTGTCATCTCCTACCAGCAAAAAAAAGGGCAGGAAGTCTAGAGCCTGCCACATAATTTCATCTGAAGCTGAAGAAGTTGCAGATGTTGTTACCCGGTCTGGAGCACAAGTCCAGCCTACACGGGATGGTTCAGCCGAAGATCCTCAGCCAGCAATATTGCCTCCCTCTGATATTCCAAGGTCGTCTCAGCTGCCACTGGCGGACAAATCCAAGACAAAGGAAACCCGCTTCAACAGGCCACTCCGCAATGATGCTCCTCAGGGACTGGAGAAACCTTACAACTTTGACATATTAGCACAATTGGCTAATACGCCAGCAAAGTTGTCGCTATATGAGCTCCTAAGACTCTCCAATGATCTCCGTGTTGCATTAAGCGAAGCACTCCAGAATGCTGATGCCTACTTAGCTCAGGTCAAGCCTCTAGGGGAAAACTCGTAAGCAGATCTACAGGGCGGCGATAACACAGATGCAATGCCCAACATCATATTTACTCCACAGGATATGTTGATCAAATCTAATTTGCATGATCGCCCCTGGTACTATACTGGATACATAGACGACATCAAGGTAAATCAGATGCATATCGATCCTGGCTCGTCAATAAGCATCATCCCGAAAAGCTTGCTCCAATTTCTGGGCATCCCTATGCATCGGCTAGTGGCGACCAACTCTGCCATTAGCGGTTTTAACTCGGGAAGAAGCTATCCTCTAGGGAAGATCTGGTTGAAGTGCTAGATTGGTGACTTGAAGACGAAAGTTACCTGCTACGTCATAGATGCAGACACCTCCTACAACATCCTCCTGGGACGTCCGTGGATACATGACTATATGATTGTGCCATCCACCCTCCACCAGTTCTTCAAGTATGTCAATAGACACGGCTTTGTGGGGACCGAATTTGCCGACATCGATCCCTTCAAAGGGGTTGGATCTTATTATTCTTCGGAGGATTGTTTATATGAAGAATCCAAGAAGTACATCATTGACAAACTGGAGACCATCACAGGGCCAGAGGAACCCTTGATAATTCACCTCCAGACTCGTAAACCAGGAAAAGTCGCACCCCTTGTCGCAACCTTGCATAAAGAGGTACCCGGTTCTCTCATTCAAGCTGCGCAGTGGGAACTGTAAAACCCCTAAATTTCTACTACGATTTTTTTTAAATAAATATGGTATTGATTTTTTACATCGTATTTGTACGTCGCGTACGAGTTGCGTTTCATAAATTTTTTGTCAAGTGCGAAGTACATATTTTTATAAAATATTTTAATTATATAAATGTAGAAAATATTTCAAAATAATAGACGATAAATATTTTATATTGCTTGAAGTTGTAAATGCGTCGCGCCGAGGATTGCCAAACTTTATTTTTATTTTAAAAAGGCTATTTTATTTTATGGTACAAGTATAACTCGTAATTTAGAAAAACTGTATTTTATATAAGTATTATTTTTGTATGCGAGTGTATATATATTATATTTTTGAAATTAATTATTATTATATTATTTTGAAAAAGTACATTAAATATGGGTTGATTTAATATGTAATTAATTATGGTAATTTAAGTTAAAAAATTATGAAGTTATTTAAATACAGTTTTAATTAGAGGTAGAATATATCTACATTGGATGATATTTGATTGAGGTACTTTTAAATCAATTTGAATTAAATAGTGGAAAATCTAACAAGAATTAAAACTCTTCTTAGTCCTTATCTAGATATGGCTTTTGTAAACCTCGTGATTTTTCAAAATAAATATTTGTGGAATTTTTGGATTTTTAAATAACTATTTATTGACTTATTATATAATTGTATTATTTTACATATATTTAGTATAGTGCTCATTGGTGAATTTAGTATAAAAATATATAAAGCTATTTTTCTAGTACATTAAGGATCTAAACTATATTATACAAAAAAAATTCTCAAAATTTTATGATTCATTTCATAACTTTTATTACTTTTTACATTTACTTAAATTGTACACTATTTACATAATATAGAATAAATATCAATTTAGTATTAAATATTTTAGCTTGTATAAATGAGAGTAGATGATATTGTTTAAATAAATATCAACTCTATTTATTATCTATAATAATTAAAAATAATGTTATAGATAATTTAGATAAATATGAACTATATTTTAAGTTAATCGTAATCCTAAGTCTAATAGGAAAGCTTCCCTATCTATATCCTATCCTAACAAAGCAAAGTCCAATTTATTTAAATCAAATCCTATCTAATTTAGGAGATAAATCTAAAATAAATACCTATATAAACCCAATACATCCCCCACCCCCCTTCTATCAGCCATAATTCGAAATTACTTTTAGTCCAATAGAAACTCTAAAATTGGTCATTAGAATTCAGCCCCACATTTTAGTAGCAATAGCAACTTGGAACGACGATATCTCCTAGCTCCGAACTCCGTTTTGCCTCCAGTTTTTTTTAAAAGAAGCATATCGAGGTAAGATTTCCGTAATCATATTTTAGTAGACAAAATTCTTTCTGTAGATTTCTGCAAAACTATTTGAGTATCTAGTGTCCTAAAAATAAATGTGTTTCAATTTTTTTACGATTTCGGGAGATTTCAGAAACAAAAATGTGATCTGTTTAGTTTTTCGAAAAGCTGATATGAAAACCTATGCCATATCCTAATTTCAAAATTTATCAAAAAAATCTAATAGGTACATTACTAATTATAATTAGATAATAGACTATTTTCAGCATCCGAAGATGTTTGTTTGGACCTTAGTTCCTCAGCAGCCGTTGTTCCACCTAATTTTCTGTCTGATCTTTGCCACCACAGTGCTCAGGGCCCAGGCAAGTATACCTTGCTATAATTAACCGTCATATTATTTATTTTTTGTATTTATTTACTTTGTTTCATATTTGTTAGTTTAAAAACTGCACGTCCAAGCCATACTTGGGTGCAAGCGACTCTATTAGTCGTTACTTTATTTTATGCATATTAACTTTGTTTTAGTGGACTACCTTCTTGTTACGGGATATTCTCATATCTCTTTAGCCATGACACACACACTATACGGGTTACAGTTTGCTAGGGGCACGACTTATGGACTGGCCATCTCTATTGTCGTGTGACGGATAGATCGTAACTGCTACAATTAAGTTATAGAGACTCGAGCAGTTACAATACTGGGCGGATCATGGACATGACTTAGTCAATTTGGGAAACATTAGGGCAGGACAGTCGCTAGTGTGTATGGGAATCCAAACAGGTAAACCACAGTCTCCGGATGGAACTATGGCAATTTATATTTGCAGATGCCCTCTGACGTCTTGGAAGTTACGGACGGATACAGATGACTGGATGTCAGTTACGTACATGTAGCCTAAATCCTACCCATGTGCATGAAAGCTGTCCTCTAAATTGTACAATAGATGGTTAGCATTTCCTTTTGCATATTGGTGTCTAGGATAGTCTTTTTGTATATTATTTTATTATTTTGACAGTTCATATTAGCATGTTCTTCATGTATCTTGTTACGTCCCTCTGAGGACCTAGTTATTCCCCAGGTATGTGTTCATGTCTTCCGCAGGTATCCTAGCCGGGATCGTGGTCTTCTCCATTTATTCGAAGATGACGTGACTTGGTTCCTCCTTGCTACTTCTACTTACCCTTTTATATATCATATACTTCTTCCTTTTTATTTTGGTTAGTAGTGGATGTGTCTCCACCCAACATATTGTACCAAAATAATTTATTATATGATATCTTTTATTCCTTTGTTTTATGGATGAGATTAGTTAGTTGTGGTTTACTGCATTTTACAGCTTGTGTATACATACAAGGTCCCTGTACTTCGTATGTATACAGCTGGCATGTTTACGTACTTGGTCCTAAATATTTTGGGACTGGAGCGTTACATGTTTTTGTGGTGGCCCATGTAGGTCAAGTTTATCACTTCGATTACGTTATTGTACCGATGTGAGCCTGCATATAGAAATAGAGTTTAGGATCTCATCCACATACTTGATCTCCTCCTTTGACTCCATTTCGATCTCTCAATCAACTTTCTTGATTCGTCTCTTGCTAGAACTCCTCCTACCGTAATCTTATCCTTTAATGTCGGTTAGAAAGATGACTACACTGGTATATGCTCATAGGTCAAACATAGGGTTTACATAGACAATAGATATGCATTGAGGTCTTATTTGAGTTATAAAGGCATTTTAACCTTAAGGATTAGTTAATTCCAAGTTGGATAGTAGCGATATTACCGTCTTCAAAAGATTGTTAACATTTTTACTACTAAGTGGTATACACAAGAGGATAGTAGAATTGAGAAAAAAAATTGATTCCTAATTTGAGGATATTTATGACTCATGGTAGTTATATATTTTTGACAGATATGAAATCGACTTTGAGGAAGATTTTAATTTTTTAAATTTTGTAATATGATCTATGATTTATAAATTGAGTTATATTTAGAGTTGGATTATGAAAAAAGGGGGATCTTAAGGATTTAAATTGAGTCGTACGATTTTAGATTTATAAGATTGCTAATTTTGAGTTTTAAGTTTGAGGTGATGATAGTAAAATTTTAGTTTAAAATATTTTGGAAGATATGAAATCGAGTTTGAGGGAAAATTTCAAATTTTAAATTGGGTCCTCTGATTGACGATTTATAAATCTATTTAGATTTTCAGTTAAAATTTGTGATTATGGATATAAAAAATTTGGTAAAAAAATAAAAAAAATTATGGTTCATGAAATCTTGAGTTTAAAGGTTGGATTGATAATATAATTGTGATAACGGATACTTCAAGATTGATTTAAGGAAATTATGTTTTTAAGTCGACGGCTTAGAAAGGATACAAATAATGGTAGATTATTTTTTAGAATATTATTGAGAAAAATTTTTGAGGGATTCGAACTAATAGATTTAGATATTGTATTGAGAGGCAATCAAGATGGATAGTAATTGCCATAACACTCATGACCATGATAGTAGTGTATACTCAAGAGTAGTTAGTTATCTACCAAACTATTTGACTGTATCTCAATATTGACTCATTCGACCACCCCTCATGACCTACTAACCGTTGCAATTTGAGAAATGATTTAATCGTTCCTTGACTGTATCCACCTAAGAGACTATCTTCTCTCTAAAAACTGTGTTCTTAAATTATTTTACTAGATTTTTTAATTAATTTTATTTCATGCTTCAACTTGATCTTCTTTAATGTTTGTGCATTATTTGTCACTTCATGAACTCCCACTTTTTATTTTAGATCTTTTTGTGTCCTTTAACTGACTTTGATATTTGGAGTGTAATACTAGCTGTTACCTTCAAACAAATTTTATATGTAAGACGTAGACGAGCTCACCTTCATGTAGGTATATCATATCCCACTCAAATACGTTCCTTGGTACTCTATTTTTATGATATAACTTTCGGGTCATAAAGACTAGACTATAACCTTTACCATGATATCGATATATTTTTCGACCAAGGATAGAGAACCTTGACTCAATTCTTTCGATCCGATATGTGATTTTGTTCTACTTAATTCCTTAAATGCTTAACTTTGTGCATTATCTTGATTGCTTGACCCATTGTCCCATCACACTACTAGTTTAACTCTTGTAAGTTGGGTAGAATACCTCACTACCTAACAAACCTTTGTCCTTGTGACCCATATTGATAAGTTTACTTAGACTATAGAATTCAGAGGACCCTAACTTATCTAGTCAACCAAGCCAGAGATAAGAAAACACTAGCACGACTGCATACCCAAACTTCGGACAAGACTTAGAATTTAATGGATCTTATTCCTTCATTAGTATTCCTTACTTATATTTTGACTATCTTATGATGCTAATTTAGGCTTAGTTTTGCAAGCTTATTCTTTTATCGAGCTTGTTCACGACATACGTGTTATTGGGGACGCCCACTAATACACTGTCTAATCAGAACTAATGCATGATGGTCTGATCAACCTAGTGAACTTTGGTTCGCTTTTCATATATTGTTCGACGTGGATGGAGACATAGTCAAACTTGGCCTCTAGAATTCCATCCGCGATTGCCTTAGCAATTTTTTTTGAAAATTTTCAATTGTCTTTGAACCACTTATTCGTATTCGATAATATCTTCTTCGAAATCTTTATTATTTTTGTCTTTTGCCTATATTAGAAAGACAAACACTCGTACTTGATATCCCCTTAGTTGCCCACCCTCTATTGCTAAAATAGTTAACCACTGACCAACCAATGTGACCATATCCCCGTCTTGAGTTACCTTTTTTCTCTACCCTAGATTCAATATCGCAACCTTCTAATTGTTCTTGAAACTTGAAAATGATTCAAATCATTTCCTTAACCATACCTTGAACCTAGACGACTATATTCGCTCAAGAAACCATCTCTCCTAAATGTCTAAATTATTATCTTTGACCTACTCAATTCCTTTCTACTCTCTATTTCGTGTTATCATAAGTTTATTACCATAACTAGCGACCCTTCTTCAATTCCATAACCATGATGTATTTTTGCAGGTATCAAAATCACGATCTTCCAATGCATGTTTGTGTCGAACTTCGTTTCTTTGCCTCATCCAAAAATTTAATCGTATTTCGGTATTGATGAACTCTTTCTATCTCCTCTACCCTAGCTATTCCTAAATTTCGAGGACAAAATTCTTATAAGTTAGGTAGGATGTAAAACTCCTAAATTTCTACTACGATTTTTTTAATAAATATGGTATTAATTTTTTTACTTTTTATTTGTACGTCACGTACGAGTTACGTTTCATAAATTTCTCGTCAAGTGCGAATAAGTGCGAAGAACATATTTTTATAAAATGTTTTAATTATATAGATGTAGAAAATATTTCAAAATAATAGAAGATAAATATTTTCTATTGCTTGAAGTTGTAAATGCGTCGCGCCGAGGATTGCCAAACTTTATTTTTATTTTTAAAAAGGGCCATTTTATTTTATGGTACAAGTATAACTAGTAATTTAGAAAAACTGTGTTTTATATAAGTATTATTTTTGCATGCGAGTGTATATATATTTGTATTTTTGAAATTAATTATTATCATTAATATATTATTTTGAAAAGTATATTAAATATGGGTTGATTTAATATGTAATTAATTATGGTAATTTAAGTTGAAAAAAATTATTAAGTTATTTAAATACAGTTTAAATTAGAGGTATAATCTATCTACATTGGATGATATTTGATTGAGTTATTTTAAATCAATTTGAATTAAATAGTGGAAAATCTAACGAGAATTAAAACTCTTCTTAGTCCTTATCTAGATAAGGCTTTTGTAAACCCCGTAATTTTTCAAAATAAATATTTATGGAATTTCTAGATTTTTAAATAACTATTATTGAATTATTTTATAATTGTATTATTTTACATATATTTAGTATAGTACTCATTGGTGAATTTAGAATAAAAATATATAAAGCTATTTTTCTAGTACATTAAGGATCTAAACTATATTATACAAAAAAAAATTCTCAAAATTTTATGATTCATTTCATAACTTTTTTTTACTTTTTACATTTACTTATATTGTACACTATTTACATAATATAGAATAAATATCAATTTAGTATTAAATATTTTAGCTTGTATAAATGAGATTAGATGAAGATTGTTTAAATAAATATCAACTCTATTTATTATCTATAGTAATTTTAAATAATGTTATAGATAATTTAGATAAATATGAACTATATTTTAAGTTAATCGTAATCCTAAGTCTAATAGGAAACCTTCCCTATCTATATCCTATCCTAACAATGCAAAGTCCAATTTATTTAAATCAAATCCTTTTAGGAGATAAATCTGAAATTAATACCTATATAAACCCAATACATCCCCCTTCTATCAGCCATAATTCGAAATTATTTTTAGTCCAATAGAAACTCTAAAATTCGTCATTAGAATTGAGCCCCGCTTTTTAGCAGTAAGAGTAACTTGGAACGACGATATCTCCTAGTTCCGAACTCCGTTTTGCCTCCAGTTTTTTTAAAAGAAGCGTATCGAGGTAAGCTTTCCAGAAACATATTTTAATAGACAAAATTTTTTTTGTAGTTTTCTGCAAAACTCTTTGAGTATCTAGTGTCCCAAAAATAAACGTGTTTCAGTATTTTTGCGGTTTCGGGGGATTTCGGAAACGAAAATACGATCCGTTTAGTTTTTCGGAAAGATGATACGAAAACCTATGCCATATCCTAATTTTAAAATTTATCAAATAAATCTAATAGGTATAGTATTAATTATAATTAGATAATAGACTATTTTCAGCATCCGAAGATGTTTGTTTGGACCTTAGTTCCTCAGCAGCCGTTGTTCCACCGAATTTTCTGTCTGATCTTGGCCACCACAGTGCTTCGGACCCATGCAAGTATATCTTGCTATAATTAACTGTCATATTATTTATTTTTTGTATTTATTTACTTTGTTTCATATTTGTTAGTTTATAAACTGCGTGTCCAAGCCATACTTGGGTGCAAGCGACTCGATTAGTCGTTACTTTATTTTATGCATGTTGACTTAGTTTTAGTGGACTACCTTCTTGTTGTGGGATATTCTCATATCTCTTTAGCCATGATACACATACTACACGGGTTGAGACAGTTTGCTAGGGGCATGACTTATGGACTGGCCATCTCTATTGTCGTGCGACGGATAGATCGTAACTGCTACGATTAAGGTATAGAGACTCGAGCAGTTACAAAACTGGATGGGTCATGGACATGACTTGGTCAGTGTGGAAAATATTGGAGAGGATAGTCGCTAGTGCGTATGGGAATCCAAACAGGTAAACCACAGTCTCCGGATGGAACAGTGGCGATTTATATTTGTAGATGCCCTATGACGTCTTGGACGTTACGGACGAATACAGATGACTGGATGCCAGTTACGTACATGTAGCCTAAATCCCACCCATGCGCATGAAAGTTGTCCTGTAAATTGTACAATAGATGGTTAGCATTTCCTTTTGCATATTGGTGTCTAGGATAGTCTTTTTGTATATTATTTTATTATTTTGACATTTCATATTAATATGTTCTTCCTGTATCTTGTTACATCCCTCTGAGGACATAGTTATTCTCCAAGTGTGTGTTCATGTCTTCCGCAGGTATCCTAGCCAGGATCGTGGTCTTCTCCATTTATTCGAAGATGACGTGACTTGGTTCCTCCTTGCTACTTCCACTTAGCCCTTTTATATATCATGTACTTCTTCTTTTTTATTTTGGTTAGTAGTGGATGTGTCTCCACCCAACATATTGTACCAAAATAATTCATTATATGATATCTTTTATTCCCTTATTTTGTGGATGAGATTAGTTAGTTGTGGTTTACTGTATTTTACAGCTTATGTATACATACAAGGCCCCTGTACTTCATATGTATACATCTGGCATGTCTACGTACTTGGTCCTAAGTATTTTGGGACTGGGGTATTACAGGAACCAGTGGAGATCCGACTCCCAAAGTCAAGGGCTAAAGCCCATCATAGAGCCAATGCTGATCCGATTGCCAAAATCCATCCGAAGACGGTCGAAAGCCACAAAAACCCTTGTCGAGCCAATTGTCGCCCGTCTTCCCAAGACAAGCTGGCAACTAAATGTCGATCCGACATACTCAAGCAAGCCTATATTTCAAGTTCGACCCTCGGTGGTTAAGTTGCCCAAGACGACATCCCAATCTTTGGAATAGCAGGGGGTAGCCGAAGAGGACGTAGTACTCGCCGAATACCTGGTGGCACAGACGGATGGTACCCCTCCTGATGATGCAATCCCCATGGACAGAGTTCCTTATCTCATCAATAAAAGGCTGCCAATATATATATATATATATATATATATATATATATATATATATATATATATATATATATATTTTTTTTTTTTTTTGCATCTCTACGAGTGACAAGTTATGTATATTGATACCTCTGAACTTTCGCTTTGATGTTTCGACTACCATATATCACGCCCATATCACCCCTGTTAGGTTCTGTTTCAAAATCTATTACCCGCACCACCAGTGCGTAGAAGGGTAATAGGTCCATAAAACTTATCCTAATCTATTACCCGTACTGTCAGTGCACAAAAGGGATAATAGGTCCGCAAAATTTCCCCGACGAGAAAAGCAACCACGTCCATATTACCTCTGAGTTGTTTTCCCATCCATCACTGACAAATCACCCAATACATATAGAACTTCTACGTTGATAACACCTCTGAGTTGTTCTGTGTATCCCTATTTGGCCTACTCCTACCACGTCCTCATTACCTCTGAGTAGGGAGGCTCTACTTCAGACCCATATTTACCATGTCCTCATTACCTCTGAGTAAATAAGTTGGTCTTCTCTCCACTTGTTATCAGTACTCGCATCGCCAGTACACAAAAATGGTAATAATTCCACAAAAATTATCCTAATCTATTACTCAAACCATCGGTGTATCAAAGAGTAATAGGTCCACAAAATATCTTTCAAATCTATTTGCTCGCATTTTCAAAATACACAAAGGGGCAATAGGTCCACCAAAAGTCCCCCTGCAGGATATCCTGTACAACTACCCCGATGTGGTTGTACATTGATCCTAGAACATCCACGTCCATATTACCTCTTTTTTAAAAATCTATTACCCGCACCGCTAGTGCGCAGAAGGGTAATAGGTCCACAAAAGTTATTCCAATCTATTACCCGCACCACCAGTGCGCAGAAGGGTAATAGGTCCATAAAACTTATCCTAATCTATTACTCGTACCATCGGTGTACCAAAGAGTAGTAGGTCCATAAAATATCATTCAAATCTATTTGCTCGTATTTCCAGATGCACAAAAGGGCAATAGATCCACAAAATTCCCCAATGGGAAAAACAACCACGTCCATATTACCTCTGAGTTGTTTTTCCGTCCATCACAAACAAACCACCCAATACATAGAACTTCTACGTTGATAGCACCTCTGAGTTGTTCTGTGTATCCTCATTAGGCCCACTCCTACCACGTCCCCATTACTTCTGAGTAGGAAGGCTCTACTTTAGACCCATATTTACCACGTCCTCATTACCTCTGGGTAAATATATTTGTTTTCTCTCCACTTATTATCCGTACTCGCACCACCTGTACACAAAAAGGATAATAGGTCCACAAATGTCCTCTATTGACCATAAATGTTGTATTAGGTCCTGTAGTACATGCACCCCTTTTCCACAAACATATGCTACTGGAACCCAGTTGTTCCTTGGCATTCATTACCCGTTACATAGAACTTTCACGTCCATATTATCTTCTGAGTTGTTCTATGTATCCTCATTTGAGTCCACTCCTACCACGTCCTCATTACCTCTGAGTAGGAAGGCTCTACTTTAGACCCATATTTACCATGTCCTCATTAGCTCTGAGTAAATATGTTAGTTTTCTCTCCACTTATTATCCATACTCGCACCGCCAATACACAAAAAGGGATAATAGGTCCACAAAAGTTGTATTAGGACCTCTAATACATGCACCCCTTTTTCACAATTATATGTTTCTGGAACCCAGTTGTTCCGTGGCATTCATTACCCGTTACGTAGAACTTCCACGTCCATATTACCTCTGAGTTGTTCTATGTATCCTCATTTGAGTCAACTCCCACCATGTCCTCATTACCATCAACCCCATATTTACTATATTCCCATCACCTCTGAGTAATATATGATGGTTCCCTCTATCAACTTATTATCCGTACCTAAAAGCAATGTGCGCCAAGGATGATAAGTCCACATAAAATCCCCAGCAGAAATACCCAAGCCTATCACGTCCATGCTACCTCTGATAGGATTGCCACACCTAAACAACTCTACTTTCCATGCTTCTTATTCAAAGTATTCCAAATTTGTAATTTGAAAACTTTGAAGGGGGTCTTGTAGAAGCATGAAAAATATTGCTTTTAGTCCCACATCGGAAAGGAGAAGAAGAAAGGGCTTACTCTATTATATAAATAGAGCTCCCTTGCCTCCTTTGAAAAGGGCACCAACTTTCCTTCCCTCCTTCCAACTTGGACTCTTCCTACTACGCACCTTCGGGTGCTAAGTCGAAGAAGTCTAGGACAGTGCGGGCTCAACAAGTGCAGTCAACTGTCCAAGCTGCTGACCGTCAATGGGCACCGTTAACTGTTATACGGGCTCCTGATAGAAAGTTATACAGAACCACCCGTGTCCAGTCGCCCAGGGCTAACGGACAGGGTGGGTCTCAGAAGTCTACCTACAACGAACGAGTGCAGTATTTTACTAGCCTTAGATCAGGGAGCAAATATGATGGTCCCAAAAGTCTTCCTCCAACGATCGAGAGCAAGTGCTTTTACTAGCCTCATATCAGGGAGCAAATATGATATCTACGCACCTGGGCGCTCGGGATACCTGGGCCCACAAAATAGATGCAAAGGTAGATCAATCTGCACTCGACTTGCGAGAAGTGGTCATTCACAAAAGCAAGAAGAGAGAAACAACCTTGGCGTGCTATGAGCACTTTCCAGGACATCACTGCACCCAAGTCATCATCAACTGCCGCTGCCACAAGATAGTGGCTCCACTATCAAGGCAGTCTGTGTTCTAGCGACTGCGACCTACTGTGCCTTTCCAACATCATCTCGGAAATACGATGCCAATTGAAGACGTTGTAACGGCCTACTCTCAACTAGATGCGTTACTCAGATGTCTCAGTCAGGCGCATCGTCTCAGTCAAGTGCATTATAATCTTCTGAAGGAGTCCACCGTCCAATCTTCTTCGAACAAGGAGATCCATAATCCGTAGTGTCAACACTCACCAAGGAGGAGGTTCGTCAAATTCATTTTTTTGAGAAGTCAAGAGGGAGACAAACGAAACTCTCTTAAATCGCAACATTCAGCACAGCACCTTCTCCTAGGACCCCCAAACCCATCCAGCCATAAGATATCCTTCATGCGGCTTAGTCATGGAACATTCCTCATACGGCTCGGTCATGAGACGTCCTTGAAATCATTAATCATAGACCGAGTCTCGAGGCGTGACTATGGCCATACAGCTCGGGGATTTGCCACGTGGTCATCTATGTGGCTCAAAATATCTTTCATCTTGAAATCACTTTAAATAGAAGTGTGCCACACCCCTGCAAGAGGGCTGGAGATCCAAGGCTGACAACTTTCAAGAGAAAAGCAATTTCTTCACGAGCTAGAGATTGCAGCAGATAGTCCACGGAGTAAGGCAGAGTATATAGCACTTTCCCACGCCTCCACCGTCACCCCTCCAGAATCAAAACTAAACAATTGTACTTAGATTGTTTCCTAGGATTTCTTTCCAGGCTTTCCTTTGTATAAACGAGTTTGCAATCAATTTCAGTGTTCTGTAATACTTGTCTTTGATTTTTTTATGGCAAACAACTGGATCGAAAGGTCGTTGGATTCATCTGCCAATGGTTGGATGATTCGGTGTTTCACCACGTGTCCATGGAGTATTCGACAAAAAAATTATGAGAGAAGCTGTATTCGTTGTATGAAAGAAAGATGGCTGGCAACAAGGTGTTTCTTATTCGTCAACTTGTTAACTCGAAGTGCAATAAGGGTGATCCAGTGGCACAATATATGAATAAGGTTCAGAGTATCATCAATCAACTGTCTGAGATGAAAATGGTGATTAATAATGAGCTTTAGGCCCAACAGCTCTTGAGTTTTCTGCCAAAAAGCTGAGAAACGTTGGTGGTGTCGGTGGGCAACTCTGTACCTGATGGAGTTGTCACGATGGAGGCAATTAAAAGTAGCTTGTTGAATGAGGAGGTCTAGCACAAGAAAGTGGAATCATCGCATGAGTTCGCTCTGGTGGCTTTCTATGGAAAGGGAATACCCAAGTCCCAGGCGAGGACGTAGAAAGTTCTTGGGATCTTGCGAATGTGGACCACAAGGAGGGTTGCTATTATTATGGCAAAAAAGGTCATATCAAGAGGAACTGCATGAAGCTCAAAGCTGAGATAGCCAAAGGCAAGGATGATTAGGAGGATCTCGCGGTGTTTGGAGATATCATCATCGTAGCGACGTACGTTGAGGAACCTTGTAGCATGTGTCATGATGGCAACTGGGTCATGGACACGGGGGCATCGTAACATGCCACTCCACATAGGTGGATCTTCGCGTCATACTACGGAGACAAGTTTGGACGTATAAGGATAGGGGACAAGGGGACGGCTGTAGTTGTTGGCATCGGTGATATGCACTTGACGACGAAGTTTGGTGAGAAGCTTGTCCTTAGGGGTGTGCGACATATACTGAGTTTGTGCTATAACTTGGTTTCGGTAGGGAGGCTGGCAGATGATGGTTGTTGCAGAATATTTGGAAGCAAGTATTGGATGCTTGCGAAGGGTTTCCAACAGCTAGTTAGGAGATATTTGTGTTGTGGCATGTACAGGCTTAAGCCGTTGAGCTATACAAACATGCCACAAACACCGGATGGAGACTAGAAGGATGTTCGACAGGAGGTGGATCTTTGAGAACTTGCTGAGGAGAGGCTTCTAGATGCTTTGAGGGGTACAGAGGATTCGGTTCGTCAAGACAAAGCAACGGATGGTGATGAGTCAAAGATTGATGGTCAGTTTGTCGATCCCATGACAGCTGGTCGGTGTCCAGGTGGGAGTTGCTCTATGGATCCAGTTTTGGCGACATGTGGTTTGCCAAAACTTTACGGAGCAACGTCAGTTTTAGCAGTTCGAAGCCAGGAAGGAGATCACGGTTTGCAGCAAACTCAATCTGAGGCAGGAGCATCATCATTCATACAGTTCAGGGGGAGCTGTGGGTCATCGATGGCATGCATAAAAGTGATATTCTGCTCGAGGATGCATGTATATGGGAGGAGCTTCAAGTTCGGACACGAAGGTAGGCAGGTTCAGAAGTTTTAATCTCGTGAGAACCGTACCGTCCGCTTGGTTGGGCCAGCCAAGGGTGAAGAAGCTCGTCGAAATGTTAATATTTTTTGGTGGAAGACGAAAGTCGGAGACTGACAGCCGAGACTTACGGTGAGGTTGATCATCAGGGACTTCGGTCTTGGTCGTGTCATTGATATCGACAGGATCCCAGTGGTATAGAAGGTGTTAAGTATGGCAACTAGCATCGACGTGACGATCGAGAAACTGGATACAAAGGAAGATTGAAAGCAACTAGGTGGATCGGAGATCGGTGGCATGGGAGAGGAGGAACTCTGTCGCGGGACGACAAGCATGGAGTCCAGTTGAGGCCCATGGGTAAATATCCTCTTATCAGACTAGAGGGGGAGATTGTTGGATTCCAGTCGGGATTTGGTAACAACATATTTGAGGAATCCAATTCTAATTAAATATTAGATTTGATTTGATTTGATTTTATTCTGTTTTATTTAATTTTATTAGATTTGGATGTCCATAATTGGTGTTGTGCTATTTTAGATATAATAGAATTCTTATTTTTGTAAATCCTATTATGATCTAAAATAAGATAATTGATAGACTATTTTAGATGTAATAGGATTCATATTTAAGGGCTTCCTATTTAAGAAATTATTCTATGACCTAAAATAGGATTTTCTTATACTATATATATGGGGTGTGGGTGGAGTCACAAAGAATAAGCACAAAGTAGAGATTTAGGGTGCTCATTCGCAAGAAAATTTAAGGAAAAGTCCGTACTCTGCTCTTAGGACTTCACATCCAAGACAAAAAGAAGAAGAAGATCCAATCGAGGAGTCGTTAATTAACTTCTGTTAGGGAGATTGCTACGGGTTGGTGAGTGATCTCAATTGTAATCTTCTGTTTTTTTTTTTTTGAGAGTGGTGACGGGGTTGAACCTATTAGGGCAAAGGGTTCAACATTAGTTTTTGTTAATCTTGCAGTTTATATCTGAATTATAAAGGTTAGGATTTGTCCAGGTGACGTACGTCACCGCCATATACTTGCCTTTATCTTGTGCTTGATGTCTATTAGCTGGAGGTTGATTTTGATCAGGCGGGTTGGCAAACGCTTTCGCACGTGCCTAAAAGAAGAAATAATAGAAATTACTATTAAATCACTCGCCAACATTTAGCAATTTTCCTAACTGAAGTTGAAGATTCCTCAATCAGATCTCCTCCTTCCTTCTGTCTTGTATGGCGAAGCTATAAGAGTAGAGTGTGGACTTTCTTATATCTCCTATGGACGAGCATCCCGAACCTCAACTTTGTGCTATACTTTGTGCTTCCACCCTCGTCCCCTATATATATGATGAAAAAATTATATTCTAGTTCATAAGAGGATTTCCTAACAAAAACTCTAAAAAAAGATTCTTTTACATCTAAGATAGCACAAAACCGATTATGAACGTCTAAATCTAATCAAGTTAAATATTTAAACAGATTTAGACTCCACAAGTAGGTTTTTACCCAAATCAAGACTAGACTCAAACATACCCTTCCTACAATAATAGGGTCTAATTTACACAATTCGCCACCCCTACAAAATAACAAAAGTCAATATGTTTTTCTTATACTTCTTTGTTTTCTTTACCTATTTTATTTGCTTATCCCTAGGTCTTTTCTTAAGATTGGAAGCCTTTTTGAGAGTAGCTATATCAAGTTTCATTCCCTAAGAAAACAAAATGTGGTTACCAAACAAATTATTCTATTTAAGCAACACTTAAGTTAATATTACAATAATTAGACAGTCGTAATACAGAGTTGAATTCATGCCAAAGGGAGTAATGGAGTGGAAAAATGGTGGATGGAGGCAGAAAACATTTTGCTATAATACAACTTTATAACAATAATATCTCGTCACATTTTTAGAGTCAAGGATAATTTTAACATGATATAAAAAAAACCAAGGATCAAGTATTTCATGTGCATATTTTAAGTGGATTAACAGAAATACTGATATTAGTCCAGGTCTCTATCTAAACTAAAACTTTGATTTGTTGAGGGCATGCTAGAATATTAATGTACAACCCTCGTTACAACTCTAGGATCATGATACAGCGACAAGACTTTAATACTTTCAATATAATACTACAATGTTATTCACAAGATTAGAGAGGATACAAATGCCACAACAATAATACAAATGCTCACTCACACTCAACATATTTCAAGGCCACACTATCAAGAACCCATACCTCCTGGGGGTTTTGTTTGGTTGGGTTGAAAGTCACAAGAAGTGTAAAAGTGACAAATCCAAACTATGCAAGTGCACTTACAGTTCGAGTTGCAAAATAGTAGTTTGGTTGTGTCCATTTTCATCCCTCCCGAGTGGATTTCTCCATACCACTTTCGTTTGGATGTAATCCGGAAATTGGACTTGGAAAGTGAATATGGCTACTACCTTTGTCTGGCTTGAAAATAAAATGTGAATTTTGATGTGTTGTGATCACTATCAAACTGGACATAGAAATCATGTAGCATGAAATAATTTCATTCAATTGTGGAAGTGAAATCTAGACGGCCACCATAAACCTCAAAATGCTAAATTTAGCATTAGCTCCACAATAAAGATATTAATATCATTCAGAAGTACACAAATTTCCCAAATGATAAAATACATTGTCATGAATTCATAGTTAAAATTGTTAAAAACTAATACGATACAATAAATATTTTGACATTACAGCCTTAGAGGACGTTGGAATGTGAAATTTATTTATCATTTCCTCATCATAGGCCATGAAACATATGCCTAACAAATTTGTTTATCTACATTCATCTCAAATATTTGACAAAAATCATTACGTAAGGCTTAGAGAATAGCTTGAAACACAGAGAAGAGGGTACTTAGGGTTCTTAAATTTTCAAAAAGTTGGTTAAACACCTAGATAGTTTAGCATAAATTTCAAAAACTTGGTTAAATATTTGACAAAAACTTGGTTAAACTTGATATATAGTGCCTTCTATACCTATATTTGATGAGAACTCTTACATATATTTGCTGAGAACTCTCAAAGAGTGCATTATGTTTACAGGCTTTCCTAGCAAATTACTCATTAGCTACATATATAGTTACTAATATTTGTGTCACTTGGTGTAACATATATGTTAATTAATATACAAAAAAAGTTACTTATCAGTACTTGGTTGCTTTGCTGATCATCATGAGCTAGCATTGAAGCATACCCCTTCCCACCAACAATAATTATATATCGACAAAGAGTACATGCATCCTTATGTTGGTGTTTTTGCCTTTGGACTAGAAAAGATAGTCCCACATCGGCTACACCAAATGGTGAGTATCTCAATATAATGCATTGCTTGTGTTGAGGTGTGCACATGAGGTGTAGTAGGGCACAAGTTTGTGCCATGTGGAAGTATTTTCCTAGAAGGAAAAAGGATTAAATCCAACAAGGATGCAAGTTAATTTTTGTTGTGCAGACTCGGACTCGGACACGGACTCCAGGATGTCTCGTGCATGCACAGGAGTGTTCGGGGGGTAGGCGTGGACTGGCACACTTCTATGCTGATTGTGGGATGATCTAAAATATCAAACTCTATTTTTGAGTATTGGTATTTTAGTCCCACATCGGATAGGAGAAGAGGTGAAGTCTCAACTCCACTCTATAAATAGAGCCCCTTGGCCTCCTTTGAAAGATGCACCAAGAAGAGAGTTAAGGGAGTCTGTTAAGTCCAGAAAGCCCGTTCAAGTCTCAAATATTGACTTACGAGCGTTCCAGAAGTTCTTCGTGAACTTGCCGGTTCCTGAAAGCTGTTCACTCGTGTGGGGCGAATAAAGCTTTGAGCAACGGTGGTTCATTCACCCCAGCATCTCATTCTCGCCTGTCATCGCTGCTGTTGCCTTTTACAGTAACTTCTTTTTAGAAGCTCTACTGCCGATAGTTGCTTGCACAAAGTCTCTTTAGATTTTTTGTGTATTATGTAGAATATTTTTAGATCCTCGTAATTCAGAATCCTCCAGGATCTCTGTTACACGTCTTCTTTAAGGTGTTGCATTTGAAACGTTGTGTGTACAATTGTTTCAGTTTTAGAATTTTCTATCGAAAATTGTGCCTCGGTACTAACAATCTCAAAGCTTTATTGAGAAGATGGATAACTCTCGTGCTTCGCTCATCGATACCGGCTTTAACAAGTTGGAGAAATTCGATGGCGAACACTTCCAGATATGGAGACGAAAGGTCACTTTAAAGCTTCAACTCGTGAATGTTGATCACGTGCTGTCAGAAAAAGAATCGATCGTTCCCACCACTAGATCTGCTGCGGCTGTGGCTGCTGCTACGACCAAGCAAGCGAAGTGGAAGAGAGAAAACAGTATATGCAAACTACTGATACTCAATTCCATGGAAGACTCTCTGGCAGAGTCCTACTCCAAGAAGACATATGCCAAAGAGATATGGGACTCCTTGGGAAAGCTGTATGAAGATGACGAGAACCGATCCAAGATCTTCATGGTAGAAAAATACCACAAGTGGACCTTCGAAGACGAGAAGGCGATGCTGCCCCAAGTGAAGGAGTTTCTAAAGTTGCGTCAGAAACTAGAAGACGAGAACATGCCCCTCGTCGACAAGTTTGTCGTTGGAGGGATCGTCGCGAAACTTCCTACAGAATGGAGCAACTTCTATGCAAGGAAGCCTCGAAAGAAGATGGAAATGAGCTTAGAAGATTTCTTGCAAGAGATCCATATTGAGGACGAGATGCGCTCTCAACAGAAGATGGATACTCTGTCCAAACAACTGGCGAAGGCAAATCTGGTCCAAACCAGAGAGCACCAGGAGAAGCAGGCTGCTTCTCATCGCAAAAAGAAGGACTTCACAAATCTGAAAGTGAAGGGTCCTGCTTTCAAGCAGCAGAAGTCCAAGTCCCATGATACTTGCTTCAATTGTGGCAAAAAAGGCCACTACAAATCCGAATGCAAGTCCAAGCCCAAAGAACAAGGTGAGCCTAGTAAGGTTTCTATGATTACTAATCTAGTTGCCATGATAGCACAGGTTGCAACTGTGGGGGCTGACTTGGACCGGTGGATAGACACTGGTGTGACCTGCCATATCTGTTCAGACAAAGACTGGTTCGTCTCTTATGAGCCAACTTCAGAGAAGGTCATAATGGCAAACCAGGCACAAGCTGAAGTACTGGGGATCGGGACGGTGGAGCTGAAACTCACATCGGGGAACACTCTGACGCTTCAAGGTATGAAGCATGTTCCAGTAATTGCTAAGAACCTGATCTCTGGAAGTCTGCTCTGCAACGCAGGCTTGAGGATGGACATCAATGCTGGCCAGTTGGTGATGTCCAAGAAGGGTACATTCTTCGGGAAAGCTTTCCAAACTGAAGGAATGTACAAGATTCAGCTTGTTGTAACCCAGCATGATAATATAAATACAATTACTTTTTCTGATTATTCTCTTGAGTTGTGGCATAATAGGCTAGGACATGTTCATTGTAAAAGGATTAACAGAATGTCTAGTCTAGGACTTATCTCCAAGTGTGGGAGTAGGGTAGAGAAATACGAAGTATGTGCTCAGACGAAGATCACAAGGAAACCCTTTCACAGGGTCCATCGAAGCACAGATCTTCTGGAGTTAGTTCACTCAGATATCTGTGACTTCAAACAATTCTCTACAAAGGCCGGGATGAAGTATTTCATTACTTTCATCGATGACTTCTCAAAGTATGCTTTCGTCTACTTGTTCAAGTCTAAAGACGAAGCATTCGAGAAGTTCAAGGAGTTCAGGGCCGAGGCTGAGCGACAAACTGGACAACAACTCAAGAGATTAAGGAGTGATCGAGGCGGGGAGTATCGGTCTCATGAATTCTTATCATTCTACGAAGAACATGGAATCATCAATGAGACAACGGCTCCGTACTCTCCTCAATCCAACGGAGTAGCAGAAAGGAAGAACAGAACGTTGACAGAGATGATGAACTCCATGCTGTTGACTGCGGGTCTTCCAAAGTGTTACTGGGGAGAAGCTGCACTAACGGCAACGTTCATTCTGAACAGAGTGCCATATGCAACTTCTGACATAACTCCTCATGAACTCTGGTTCAAAGTCAGACCTAACTTGAATGTCATTCGAGTGTGGGGGTGTCTGGCTTATGTGAAGCTCCCGGATCTGAAGATTCAGAAGCTGGGGACAAGGACTACGAAGGCGATCTTCTTGGGGTATGCCGAGAAGAGTGATGCTCGGAGATTCCTTGATATCGAGTCAAACCATATCATCGAATCTCGTGATGCTGAATACTTTGAAGACAAGTTTGCAAAACACAAGAATATTGTTCTCGCGGATCTTCCGGAGAATGATGAGGGTACAAAGCAGACAGAAGTCTTTAATGAACCAGTAGTCCAAGATGAAGCTGTCGTCAAGGAGACACCAGCTGAACCAGAACTCGCTGAGCCGTTAACTAAGCGAACGAGGAGGCCGAAAGACTTCGAAGATGACTTCGTCACCTATCATGTGGAAGCAGATCCGCTTATCTATGATGAGACGATGAAGACCAGAGATGCTGTATTCTGGAAGGAGGCGATAGACAACGAGATTGACTCAATCACCTCCAACAACACATGGGTATTGGTTGACCTGCCAGAAGGAGCAAGACCCATCGGATACAAATGGATCTTCAAGAAGAAGATGAAAGCAGATGGAACCATTGACAAGTTCAAGGCCAGGATAGTGGCCAAGGGGTTTGCTCAGAAGCAGGAGATCGACTATTTTGACACTTATGCTCCAGTAGCTCGGATGACAACCATCAGATTGTTAATTGCTCTAGCAGCAATACACAAACTGGTGATACATCAGATGGATGTGAAAACGGTATTCCTTAATGGCGAGCTGACCGAAGAGATCTACATGCAACAACCAGAAGGTTTTGTCGTCCGAGGTCTGGAAGACAAAGTCTGCAAGTTGATGAAGTCTCTGTATGGTTTGAAACAAGCTCCCAAAATGTGGCATGAGAAGTTTGACAAGGTGATAAGGTCAAATGGCTACAGGATCAGTGAAACAGACAAGTGTGTCTATACGAAGTTTGCTGACGGAAGAGGAGTAATCGTATGTCTTTACGTGGACGACATGCTAATCCTAGGTACGGATTTAAGCTGCGTCACAGAGACAAAGAAATTCCTCTCGACCAAGTTCAGTATGAAGGACTTGGGGGATGCCAACGTAATCTTGGGGCTCAAGATCATCCGGACAGGCACTGGAATAGCGCTGTCACAATCTTATTATATTGAGAAGATGCTCACTCGCTACGGGTATCTAGATCTTCCTTTTATTGATACACCGTACCGGAGTGATCAGAAGCTGGAGCCAAATTCGAGGGAAAGCGTCAGGCAGTTAGAGTACGCTAGCGTCATCGGAAGCTTGATGTACGCTACTACTGCCACAAGGCCTGATATAGCTTTTGCAGTGGGAATGCTGAGTCGGTTCACTAGCAATCCAGGAGTTGAGCGCTGGAAAGCTGTGAAGCGTGTTATGAGATATCTCAAGAAAACTCAGACATATGCACTTTTCTACAGCGGAGATCCGTCAGTAGTGGAAGGCTTCAGTGATGCTAGCTGGTGTTCAGATATGGAGAGCGAGTATTCCACAGGTGGATTCGTATTCGCCATGGGCGGAGCTGCTATATCGTGGAAGTCGAAGAAGCAGACTATATTATCTCGCTCCTCCATGGAATCTGAATTCTTTGCATTAGATGCTGCTACAGATGAAGCAGAGTGGCTTCGGGAGCTCATGTATGATCTTCCGGTGGTTGGGGCTCAGATACCGGCAATACCGATATACTGTGACAACCAGGCGGCAGCAGCAGTGGTATCAAATGAACTCTTCAACGGGAAGAAGAGAACGGTGCGGTTGAAGTACAGAGCAGTACACAATCTTATCAAGAGAGGTGTTATTGCAGTGATTGATGTTCGGAGTCAGGAGAACCTGGCGGATCCGTTCACCAAGGGCCTCAAGCGCCAGCTGTCGATGACACAACTTGTAAAATGGGCTTGAAGGCATTCTGATATTGTATTATTGTATTCCTACCATAAAGTTTTATGTTATTAGTTCAAAGATTTATCTACTAGGCATCTAGCTTTTGGTTCAAGGGAGGACCACTAATCGAAAGAATATCAGGAACGGTGGGTACATGTTCTATTGGACATGGAGAGGTTACGGACCTATAACCACTGTTGTCTACTATTATTTTCTGCGGAAAACGGTTTCTGTGGAAAGGTTGGCTTAAATGCCTTAATGAGTTCTCAGGCAGAGTGAATGCCTGGAGTGCTTTACAGGAAGCACGGTAGCGCAGCACTACAAGGAGTGTAACTCCATGCTACAGTGGGGTGACTCCACCATAAGGTTTCCAGGTAGGGGTAATGCCTCGACTTTGCAAGCCAAGTCACAGCAGAGTAGCACCGCAAATAGGCAGGTAGCCTAATGCTGTATGATAATCGTAATAAAGAGAAGTAGACAGCACTACAAAGAGGACGATGTCCTCATGTTACAGTGGTATGACACCACGAAGAGGTACCAGGTAGGGTAAAGCCTCGACTTTGCGAGCCATGTCATAGCGGCGTAACACCGCACGGAAGCACAAAGCTTCATGCTGGGTAGTTTGGCACTACAAAGAGGCATGTGACCTCATGCTACAGTAGTATGACACTACGATGAGGTACCCAGGTGGGATAAAGCCTCGGCTTTAAGCCATGTCATAGCGGCGTAGCATCGCAAAGAAGCGCAATACTTCATGCCATGACTCTTTATAAAGAACTCACCTATAGTGTATGGACAGAGATATCAGGCCGTCCCTTGAGGGTAAACTTGTAGATGCCCAAAAATTATACACTGAAACCAGGCTGGCACAAGGCCTTCAATGTGCAGCCAGAAGCACAGTTGATGTCATTATGTGAGTAGGAAGAATTGCAGTTATGATGCAGAATTCAAGGCTTAGTCCATCCTTGTATCATGCTGTTATTTAACCTATGCGGGAAGATTCAAGTCGTAGCGACATCTCTCCTAATGCATGATGGGCAGTAACTGTGGGGAATGCTCAACCCATATATTGAGATATGTGGGGGATTGTTGGTGTTTTTGCCTTTGGACTAGAAAAGATAGTCCCACATCGGCTACACCAAATGGTGAGTATCTCAATATAATGCATTGCTTGTGTTGAGGTGTGCACATGAGCTGTAGTGGGGCACAAGTTTGTGCCATGTAGAAGTATTTTCCTAGAAGGAAAAAGGATTAAATCCAACAAGGATGCAAGTTAATTTTTGTTGTGCGGACTCGGACTCGGACACGGACTCCAGGATGTCTCGTGCATGCACGGGAGTGTTCGGGGGGTAGGCGTGGACTGGCACACTTCTATGTTGATTGTGGGATGATCTAAAATATCAAACTCTATTTTTGAGTATTGGTATTTTAGTCCCACATCGGATAGGAGAAGAGGTGAAGTCTCAACTCCACTCTATAAATAGAGCCCCTTGGCCTCCTTTGAAAGATGCACCAAGAAGAGAGTTGAGGGAGTCTGTTAAGTCCAGGAAGCCCGTTCAAGTCTCAAATATTGACTTACGAGCGTTCCAGAAGTTCTTCGTGAACTTGCTGGTTCCTGGAAGCTGTTCGTGCTCGTGTGGGGCGAATAAAGCTTTGAGCAACGGTGGTTCATTCACCCCAGCATCTCTTTCTCGCCTGTCATCGATGCTGTTGCCTTTTACAGTAACTTCTTTTTAGAAGCTCTACTGCCGATAGTTGCTTGCACAAAGTCTCTTTAGATTTTTTGTGTATTACGTAGAATCTTTTTAGATCCTCGTAATTCATAATCCTCCAGGATCTCTGTTGCACATCTTCTTTAAGGTGCTCAATTTGAAACGTTGTGTGTATAATTGTTTCGGTTTCAGAATTTTCCATCAAAAATTGTGCCTCGGCACTAACACCTTATGGCAATGCGCCCATAACATTGTCCTCTCTATTTCAATCCATCCTGTTCTCTATTCAATAATCAATATTGTTGATTATCTCCAAAAAGCTAGCCCGAGCAGTCGAGATTTTCCATCGAGCAGTTTTTTCAAAGATTATGTTGTTTATAAGAATTTTTTTTATTAGGTTGTTTTTTTCGATTTTACTTTATTTTTTATAAAAAATTATTTGCTTAGGGTTAAGGTTACTTGTTTTTCCATTTCTGTCTAAGATTTGTTCTTTATTTATATTTTTTTCTCATTTTTGATTTTATATTTTTATTTTGTTTTTTAGGGTTATGTTTTCGGTTCTTCTATTTTCTTGCAATTTTTTACTTTTCGGTTTTATGTTATTTATATTCTCTCTTTTTTTTGCTTTTTTTTTGCTTTTTCTTCTTTACATTCCTTTTTTCTAATAATTTTCTGTTTCATTTTCGGTTTTTAATAAATTTTACTGTTATAGAACAAAAAATTGTGTTTTCTTCTTTCATACAATTTTTTTTTTCATTTTTCTATTTTCAGTTTTTCTATTTTCTTACAATTATTTATATATATTTATGTTATTTATATTCTTTTTTTTGGTTTTTTGTATCTTTTCTTCTTTACATTCCTTTTTTAATATTTTTTATTTCATTTTTGTTTTTATTCAATTTTATTGTTTAAAGAACCAAAAATTGTATTTTGTTCTTTCTTACAATTATTTTTTTCGGTTTTTCTATTTTCTTACAATTATTTATATTTTTTCTTTTCGGTTTAATGTGATTTATATGCTTTAAATTTCTTTTTCTTTTTTTTGGCTTTTTGTATCTTTTCTTCTTTACATTCCTTTTTTTCAAGTAATTTTTTATTTCATTTCCGATTTATTTTTCTCAATTTTAATGCTTAAAGAACCAAAAAATCGTACATATTTTGTTTTTCTTTCTTGGTTTTTCAAGAACGCCATATTTTCTATAATTTTCATTACTTTCATTTTTTTTTTACATTTTAGTCTTAACATTTATGGTTTTAGAATTCAACAGTATTATCTAACATATAAATCAAAAAATTTATAAATAAAATTACTTAATTTACCAATCATAATGAACCTAAATAAATTACCTCACTTGCCTTCGCTTCTTCTTCTTCTTCTTAAAGTTTTCTCTCTCTTCCTCTTTTCCTCTTTTTCACGGGTGTAAATTTTTTTTTACTTTACCATTCTATATATAAGCCAGCAACCACCCACCCATTTAATTCTACCATTAAATCACCGATAACCACCCACCAAATCGTATTTAATCAGGCGTTTGAAATAAATTGCAATTTATGCCAACACAATATGCAATTTACATCCCAACGAAGGGCGGTAAAATACTAATTATGGTCCTAATCATGTAATTTAAAGTTACGCCCTAAAATGGTGCGTAAATTAACATTTTACATCCTTTTATAAAATCATAATCCTAAACCAAAACCGGAGAAAAAAATAAAAGGAAAAAAATGAAACACAAATTACGCCCAACTTTGGTTCGTATTGGGGCTGCATTTTTAGACTTTCTCCAAACTTGGTGTCTTTTACACAATTAATGGAACTATTACGCTTCCTATGCAATTTTCTATTTTACAATAATTGAAACTAGTGCCATTTATAATTGGCCTTATTTACTATTTTACTCTCTCAATTATTTGAAAGATGATAATCGATATTTTTTTACTTACTAAGATATGATTAGATTTAGAATTAGATTATAGTATATCTTTATGTATCTCCTACTTCTCCTATACGGATATGGATTTGTTATCCACTATATACATTCATAATTATATGAATATTTTGATCAATCCATTAATAAAATTAATATTGTTGATTTGTTTCATGTATCAAAGCCTAGGGTTTTTCGATCTTAGGATCATTCAAATAATCAATATTGTTGATTATCTCTAGAAGTCTGGTTCGAGCAGTCCAGATTCCCATCGAGCATTTTTTCCGAGGATATCCAGGAAATATGAGACAAATAAAAAAGATTTGATCATCATCATTTATTCTCTTCTTTAGCTAGTTCCTTTTCTTCTATTTGGGACCAAAGAGGAAATTAAAAAAAAAGAAAAAAAAAGATGGATGTTATGGTTAATTATATTATTGATTATCTTCACGAGTCGTAACAAAAATAATTGTAAAAAAAAGTTTATCTAAGTAGTTAAGAGATTTTCAAATATCTTCCATTTTCGAGAAGCCTCGAGCTCACACCTCTAGAACCTCTCCTCGTCCTTCATGTATTTATTGAGGGAAGCTTGGTCATTCTGCTAGCACATACTATACTCGTCAACGCTCTGGTTTGATTTGTTCTCACTATCAAAAGCCTGGTCACTACGAAGACGATTGTTTTCTGTTTCATCCACATCTAAAAACTCAATTCTTTGAGAAAATAATAAAGATAAATGGTCCTCCCACTACCAAAATAAGTCATATTAGTGATGCTTAAAAATATCGCTAAATTGGAAAAAAAATGTCGCTAAGAAATTAGCGACGTAATCGGCGACGTCTAAGATTAGTCGCGTTTCATCAAGTCGCTGACCACCAAAACTTCGCTAAATGTCGTAATAGCGACATGTTTTAGCAACGTCGCCACGTCGCAGTTTTAGCGACGTCTATCGACATTTTGTCACAATTTTAGTGACACATAATGTGTCGGTAAGTGTCGGTACTATTTTCTGACGAGTTTTAGCGACGTTTAATTGTGTCGGCAAGAGTGTGTCGGCAAGAGTCGGTACTATTTTTTGAAATTAGTGACGTACTATGACTCTTAGTGACGAAGAACGACGTGGTCAGAGTCGCTGAATGTCGCTATACTGTAGGAAGTCAGCTACTATCAGCGACATTTACGGCGTCGCTAAACGTCACTAGCAGTCGCTAAACGTCGCTAAATTTTCAGTAAAAAATTTAAAGAAAGAAAAAAAATTGTTTCCCTGCAGTTTGTGAATTCACAATTTATATCAATAGACTTGGAGCAACCCTCCGTTGAAATCCCTGGGTTCGTCGACCCCTTCGGTGGAACACTCAACACCGGTAAATTCATATACATTTAATACGAATAATAAAGTAAAATTTGAAGAAAATGACACATTGGAATTACAAATCGAGTCTGAGGAAAAACCGTCGTACAGATCAATGCAATAAATATCCATACAACTTAGTACAAGAAATAAAGTCTGAAAGCCTCAACAAATGTATAATATTCATAAATGACCCAATATCATGGGTCTAAACACAAACAACAAGTAAACTGTCCTAACTAGGACTACTGTGGATCTGGATGAGGATGGGCCCCGCAGTGCACCAGGGATAAGAACAACTCATACTTCCTCCGTGAAATTGACACCGACGTCGATGAAGAAGGCAGTGGCGTCTGTGAAGTCGGTGATGATGAAGGCGCACCCGGAGGACGTATCAGCTCCAACGCTATTAGTCGATGGTTGTAAGAATCAATGGTAGATAACAGCCTTGTATTGCTATCAACCATCGAATCCTGCATCAAAGTCAGCCTTTGTCCTATTGATATCTGTAACTTACAGCTCTGTCATGCTGTGTTGTATCAATGCTCTAAGATCAGCAATGTCATGCTTTGTCCTCTCAGTCATATCCCTGAGCTTCATGATGCTGCATTCGAGAGTATCAAATTGTGCATTGAGCATGTCATCTTCCGTCTGCGGCTGAGACAAAGGCTGCTCCTGCATCCTTTATAGCATCTCATCACGGAGAGACTCAATCTAATGCTCAAAGATCTCATGGACTCAAGCAGACTCCTGTGAGGGTTGTAGGGAATGCGTACGCAGTGAAGTCCCTAGAGGACTACGTCGTAATAAGAGCGCCATAGGATCCCATACCGTGGTGCATATCCCTCTAGAGACCACCAGCGGCGGTCATCCACAGCTCATCCTCCGACGGAGCGGAAGAGGGCTGCAAAAAAGTACTAGGGGTTATTAGACGATCGTCCTTTGGCTAGAGTTCTAATAGATTCAATCTCGGGTGTTATTAGACGATCGACCTAAATACCAAAGAAGCGATAGTAGGTTATTTATTGTATAAGTGCATACAGAAAAGTAATTACCGAGCTCCTTACATATACGCTCAACCAAGAAGGAAAATAACGTCTCATTTCTTGTTCTACTTTATTGTTTGTTATGTAGGGTCTAACCGACCTCATGTCATCATTATATGTGCTGAAAAATAATGAAGCAACCGTCGATCAGTAGCATAATATTATCTTATACTATTAAATTGAGATGACGTAAACGTAGACATATTAATTACTTAGCCC
Organism: Iris pallida; assembly: GCA_029216955.1. NCBI lineage: Eukaryota > Viridiplantae > Streptophyta > Magnoliopsida > Asparagales > Iridaceae > Iris > Iris pallida. The sequence goes on along the minus strand of JANAVB010006993.1, from coordinate 6,683,532 downwards.
TCTAGCTTCTTCTTTTACCCTCGTTGCAATTAAGCAATATATACAACTGAGTAGCCTTATCTCGTTGTCATTCAAATATATGTTCTTTATTTTTTTCGAAGGCTTTTGGACACCTTAAATACTTTCAGTATTACATTATTAGATTTCGTATATCCGTCGTCATTCCTCGAAGCTGTCGTTCTATTAGTAGAAATATAAAGTTTGAAATACGTCGAGCAAAAGTTTGTAATCTCCTCGAGCATATAAGCTTCAGAAATAGAACCCTCAACCCGTGCCTTGTCTTTTACCTTTCTTTTTAGGTGATTCAGATGCCGTTCGAATGGGTACATCCACCGATAAATGACAGACCCACCAACGCGTGCCTCATAAGAAAGGTGAATTGGCAAATGCTCCATGGAGTCGAAGAATCCAGGAGGAAACACCTTCTCGAGCTTGCACAGTGTTACTGCAGTGTCCTTCTCTTGCTTTTCTAGACAATGAATGAGCAACTTAGTAGAACAAAGATCTCTGAAGAATATGCTAAACTCTGTCAATGGATCCAAAACGACCTGCAGTAAGAATTTCTGAAATGTAATCGAAATTAACCTCTCCATGAATACATGACAATCGTGGCTCTTCATACCCGTCAGTTTGTTTACCTTGAGGTTGATGCATCTTCTCAAGTTTGACACTTACCCATCTGAAAATTTTAGGCCCTGAATCCACCTACAAGTCTCCCTTTATCCTCCTTCTCTAGTGAAAAAATTACCTTAGGCTGCTTTAACTTCTCATTCCCCTCCTCTGTCAAATACAACACATGACATCTACATATTTCCTTCAAGTCCGACCGGCCTTTGGATTGTCTTTTGTCTTCCCCTTTACGTCCATTACAATATTAATTACATTGTCAAAAACATTTTTTTCGATATGCATGACATCAAGGTTATGTCTGATCAGATTGGTGCTCCAATATGGTAGATCCCAGAATATACTCCTCTTCGTCCAGTCATGAGTGCGACCAAATCCTTCATACTTGTAGCCCTTAGCATACCCTTCAATAGCACATGGTAAATCTTTTACCTCTTTCCATATCATGTATTTGGGCCACCTCGATGGTGGATTAGCCTTTTTCAAAATGCCGGCATAAAAAGCATTCATGTTTCTCCGGTACGGATGATCCTTTGGTAGGAATTGTCGATGATAATCGAAGAAGTACAGTTTGCCTCCGTGTTCCAAACAGAAAGCCTTAGTGCTGTCCATGCAATACGGACATGAAAGACGACCATAAGTGCTCTATTCCGATAACATTCCATAGGCCAAAAGTCGTTGATCCATATAAGTGTTGTCCTCATCTGAAAATTCTGCTTTCTAGAAATATCGTACATGTTGGCACCTATTCCCACACCTGATTCAACTCATCTATCAACAACTGTATATACACATCGATGTTTCTCTTCGAATTGTTTGGACCCAGGATAATAACGGTTAGGAACATATAGAGGATCTTCATGCGCATCCAAGGCGGTCGAGTTTTTTTCGGTTTTCGAATAACATAGAGACTATATCTTTTATTGGCATATGACTTGATTTTTCATGATCCGCAAAATCTTGCACTCTCACTCCAAACTAATTTGATATCCTATTTCTCATTATCGTATTATAAATAAAGCTTGTAGTTCTTCCCTTTTTCTTTTCTTATCTTCTAAATCTCGAGTCCTTATTTGACTCCTCATTTAAAACCTATTACTAGATTTTAATTTCCTATTCTACTAGATCCATAATGGCACCTAGATTATGATTCTATGATCATACACTACATAATTGATCATGTTAAAATGCTTCTGATTTGGATCATTCTTAGCAAATTTTGATCGCAACTAGACTATTTTGATTATTTTTTATCTTGTCAATTTACATATTTTTAAGATTTGGCTCTATAATTTTTCCTAAATAATTTTACTACAGAGTTAATTGTACCAACAAATTTGAATTTTGATCGTTCCTAAACGACCTTGACCGTGACTAAACTATTTGATTATAGTCATAGTCGTGCCTCTATTTCGAACTAATGCTTAGATTTTGTTCCAACTATGATCATGACTATTTTGATCAGGATCATACGCGTGCTAAATTTTTAATTTTTCATGCTTGGATGACTTGCGGTTAATCGTCCTAGCGATTTTTCTTGTTTAGCTAATCCTATTTCGATTGTATCCTTAAACTTGCTTATAATTTGACCTTGATTAGATCCTTGACCAAATAATTGGTCATATTTTGATCATGCTTAAACGACCAATCGCGCTAAACCCAAAATTCTTTGATCATCCTTAAACAAATTTGATCGTGACCCAATCATAATATATTTTGATCGTACCAAATTGCATCTTTTTTCTTTTGTTTATTATTTTGATTTCATCCGTGATTACGCGTGGCTAATTTGATCATAAATCATATCATTCTCTTGATTATATCAATTGTCGTTCTTATTCAGATCGATTGAAATTTTCTTTCTTGATTATATTCTTAGTCGTACCTAATCGTGACCTTGAAATTTCGAGGTCAAAATTTTTCTAAGGTGGGGTAGATTTGTGAGCCCACTTTCCGATTTGAAAATCTTTATTTTAACTATTTATTTTATTTGAATATCATGATTAAAAATACTTTCTTTTGAAATGATTAA